>GG745383.1:102035-118336 GCA_000151295.1 Allomyces macrogynus ATCC 38327 | reverse complement strand
ATTCAAACCTCAATCCGGTTCTTCGATTGGCCATGGTGACCTGTGAACATGTGAACACGGAAAATGGCTTCTTTCTCTCTCTCAATATATCTTGCAGTAATTTAATAACAACGTGTTACTGCTGTTGTGATAACTGAAAACCTTTTTTACTGAAAACCTCATGTTCACAAACACTAAGAACCATACTGGGAAGCAAACAGAGACCAAAAATTTGTGAGCATGGTTCAAAGAAGGACCATGTTCACAATGTTCACAACAACAAACAGGGAATGGACGGTACAACGCACCAAGGTGCTGCATTACCCCCCCCCCCCCCCTCCACCCCCCCTGACTAGCTTGTAGCGGGCACTGGATACCCATTTGAACGCCAAGTGGAAATGCTGTCATCGATTGGGTCAATGCAGCCATAGCCCTACCCAGCCCAGTGAAAAAAACGGGCATGCGCACCATGGAGTATGCCAAGGATTTTGCAAACCAGGCCATCACCTTCCCAGCTGCCAGTGGCAAGACGTTCCACGAGGTCTTTGGGCGAGAGGACAGCAAGGTGGTTCACGACTACCTCTGTGAGAGATTTGGCCCCCTCAGTCAAATCCAAAAGTTCACCAAGTACATGGCTGTGCTGCTCCTGGCAAAGAAGAGGTGCCGAATCAACAAAGAGCATGTGGCCAACAACCCGTACCTGATTCTGACGCCTAAGAGTCTTATCTACAAGTGTTGCGACGAGCTGTGTTCTGCAGGCAGGGATATCCATCACTGTGACACGATTTGGGTTTGCATCCAGAATGCGCTCATGCCCAACATGGAGGAACTTGTAGCTGAAAAGCACGAACGTGTGGCCAAATTGGACGAGCTCATGTCCAAATGCGATGGGTCTGACCTGAGCATTGCCAAGTGCCTCCATGCCACATTTGATTCCATCAACTGTCACCAACTGCTTGTTGCCGTGGACTATGGCAAGTTCTATATCTTTAACGGAATGTTCTGGTACGATGCCAGCAAAGCAGAGCAAGAGCTATTGCGGGTTTACAGAACTCTGGAGCTCAAGTTCAAGCAGTGCATGGAGAGATTCAACGAGGAGGCCATGGAGCATGAAAGGACAGCCAATGCCACCTGGCATGACAAGCTTGCCAATAATTACGCCAAGGGGATGGCAAAGAGGGCACGCAACAACGCCAAGAGGTTCCTGAAGTGTGCCAACAGATGCAGCAAATTGGCTCCCATGACCAGGTGCAAGCAGGAGCTCAGCATGCACATCCTGGACACAGGCTTTGTGGGTCGTCTATCGACCCACCCTGGCATGAGGGTGCTTCCCCCCAGTCTGGTTCCACACGACCCCACGTCGGTTTGATGTCAAGGATTTGTTCATTGCCTGTCTCCCAGCTGTCAATAGCAAAGAGTACATTTGAGCCTGGCTGAAACAAGTTTGTACATCTTACATTGCTTGGTGGTGAGAACAATGCCTGCAGCATGGAAAACTCAAGGAACAGGTGTATACGCATGTTCACAACGACAAACAAGGAATGGATGGTACAACGCACCAAGGAGCATCAATAAATTTAGCAGATATAAGTAGTAGCCACTTTCCCAAGGGGAGACCACCAGAGCCAGCACCTCACAGCCACCACAGCCAACCACCAACCAACGCCTCCCCCACCATGCAAGCGCCCATCCAGGAACCCATTGAAGCACCCATCCAGACCCCTGAAGTCATGCAGACCCCTGAAGTCATCCAAGCCAACCACGACGATTTGGCCATCCTGGCCAGACTCCACAAGCTCAAGACCTTGGAGGACAAGTCAGAGTACCACACACTGGCCACCCAGTATCTCCAGCAGCACGTGGCAGCTTTCCTCGAGCAGCACAAGGCGGGTGACTACCACACGTTCTGCAACAACAAGGCGTTCTTCCTCATCCACTTCCCACACCTGCATGTAACCAACATTGACCAAGTGCAGCAGTACTACCAAGAGAAGAAGATGTCCATCTCAATGGTGCGGGGCCACTATGGGAAAATCCGCGTGTACCTTACACATATCCACGAGACCAAGTCGACCACACTGTTTGAAGATGTTGGGGAAGAGTACAGCAAGTGTGGGCGAAACCTTTCAGCGCTCCACGTGCACAAGAGCAAGGAAAACATGCTGCCAACGACCATTGATGACCTCCTTGACAAGTGCAACCAGATGACCGTGTGCAAGAAGAATGTTGAGTACTTTTGCGCTCAAGCTGGCATGCTACTACAGTCTGCAAGGCGACCCTGGGCACGTGAAGCTCAGGAACTATGACAAATCCCATGACCTTTACATCAAGGATGGCAAAATTCACCTGCGCATTGTGGTCAAGGACAAACAGGAGCATTACAAGGATGTGCGCATGGTGTACACAATGACTCCTGAGGAAAAGAAGGTTCTCAACTGGTTCACCAAGACCAACCCCCAGCACGTGTACCTGTTCACAAGCCAGACGGACTCATCCAAGCACCAACACACTAACAACTTCAACACGCGGGTACAGTGGAGCAGCAAGCACTGGTTTGGCGCCCCGTATGGCGTGAACATCATCTGGAAGATGACAGAGACCAAGTTTGCCACAATGATGCATGGCAAAGATGGGCTGGATGCAGCCAACATGTGGGCCGAATATGCTCAGAATCATGGGCACACTTTGGGCACAGTCGTCAACTACTACACACGCCCAACCCAGGCCTTGTCATCAGGGCATGACCCCACTGACGCTCTGCCTGAAGAGTCCCCCAAATCATCGTCAGAAGCGCCCTTGGACGCCCTGTCCGATGTCGCCCCTGATGCATTCTCTGATGCCACCCCTGATGCCTTTTCTGATACATCATCTGATGCCTTTTCTGATGCATCCTCTGACGTCGATATGTCTGACGTGGCGACTGATGCTTTCTCTGATGCCATGTCTGATGTGGCCCCACATGCGTACACAGATGCCACGCGTGATGCAGCCCCTCAAGCAGCCCCTCAAGCAGTGTCTGGGCCTGTGACCAACAAACCACTCAAGGGACTCCCTGGCAGTGTCGGGAGCTTTGAAATGCTCCGTTTGCTGCTGATGACCATGGTGATGTGCCACGACAATCAACAAATGCATATTGAGCTCTACAAGAAGGCTGTGGCGCTGGTCAACGACATGGCTGGCGGGTTGTAGAGGCTTGCTTTGCTCAGTGCACAGACCTACTCCCATGACCAACTGCCCCTGTGTTGCTCCAAGTGCACCATCCGCCCCAGAGTGTCAACCTACTCCTGTGACCAATTGCCCCTGTGTCGCTTCAAGAGGCTCTCTTTGCTCAGCGCATGGACCTACTCCTGTGACCAATTGCCCCCGTGTCGCTTCAAGAGGCTCTCGTCGCTTGGCGCGTGGACCTGCTCCTGTGACCAATTGCCCCTGTGTTGCTCCAAGAGGCTCGCTTTGCTTGGCGTGTGGACCTACTCCCATGACCAATGCCCCTGTGTCACTCCAAGAGGCTTGCTTCGCTCAGCGCATGGACCTACTCCCATGACCAATTATTGCATGGTATGATTGTTTGAATACATGACAGATACACTTGAGAGGCAGTGGCTTTGCCCTGCCCAACACATGCACAGGCGGTTCAAGGAGCTCAGGTTGCTTTGCCTCCCTGTATGTGTTCCATGAGGCTTGCTTTGCTCAGGGGCTGTCCCACCTTAGGAGGTCATACAGGATAGGTCTGACAGGCGGTTCAAGGACCCTGGAGGTACACTGGATAGGTCTGACAGGTGGTTCAAGGACCCTGGAGGTACACTGGATAGGTCTGACAGGCGATATAGGGTCCTTAAAGCCGTTGGGATAGGTCCGACAGGCGGTTCAAGGACCCTGGAGGTCAACGTGGAGTCCCGACAATAGCGGTTCAGAGGTGCCACAGAACCGCTTCAGCTCGGGATGCCCCATACCGCCTACCTGATATCTGTAGGGCCCCAATGGGGCCCTACAGACATGCATGGCCATGAGTGCTGCAGGCACAATCTTGGCCGCTAAAATGGTGGAGACAGTGGGGGCCAGCATCACAGTGTGGACAGACCACAACTTGGGAGCAGTGTCACACACAAGTGTGCCAAGTGATGTGGTGGTGGTGGTGGTGGTGGTGGCAGTGGTGGGCAGCATCACTAGCACAAGCTCAGCTGCAAGGAGAAAGAACAAAGACAAGGCATGCAAGAGCATGATGATTGAAGCTGATTGGTTGGTTGGTTGTTGTTTTTGTTGTTGTTCAAGCAGGCAGCAAGGGTGGGCACAAAGAAGGATTCATTGAAGATCTGGTTGCATGCACTGATGGTTTTTGGGGCATGGTCCTTGGTTCAAGGCAGATAAATTACCAAGTGGGGGGCTGGGCAGCATGAGCGTTTTATTGGTGGCCCAATGCACATGCTGGAGCTGATAGTTGTGATGGTGCTCAAGATGTGCTGGCACGTGTGGAAGGAAAATGGAGAGGTGTGACCAGGGTCATTTTGTGTCAGCTGTTGAGATAGCCAGCCATTGGTGGCACCTGGCCCATCACTCATTTTCCAGCTTGTGTTGGTGATAGTGCTGCCAGACCATCATCCAGTTCTCAGTATTTCTCTGTTGTCTCGCCCAGCAAGCAGCAGCACCAGCTCATCAGCATTGCCATGTCCCCATTTCCAGCCAAATGCAGGCTTTACAACGTGTGCACAAACTACTGGCTGTAAAATAGCACATCCACAGAGTCACATCCACAGAGTATCAATCCAAGCCCCCATGCCAGAGTTTCACAGACCAGTTCATGATGGACCAACAATGACATGGGCAACTCATGATGGCAGGTCCTTGCAGCCCTGCACGCACATCAGTTATCCAAGTTTTTCAACTCTGCCTCCCACTGCAAGTGTTCTTTGGATCAAGCAGAAGACAAGCACAATGGGACAAAATCTGTCAAGCTGTCCATGACATGCAACACACATGACCCCACCACTGGTCAGCAACCTCCCATTGTGCCAACTTGCCACAAATTTGCGCATAGGACTGAATACGCTGAGCAGCGATTTGAAGACAGGGGCTATGGCGCAATGGTAGCGCGTCTGACTCCAGATCAGAAGGTTGGGAGTTCGAGTCTCTCTGGCCTCATTTTTTTCGACCCTCGGCCTCACGGTCTTTCACTACCGCTGTCTTCACTCCGATCGACCCTATTACCACTTTGTGCCGTGCCGACCACCGACACGCCACTACCTGCATTCTGCTTGCAAACCGACTGCAGTTTTCAGCGTTCGCCTGGACGCGCCCGAGTGACTGCGACTTGATCTTCAAGCAACCCGACGTCAACGTTGACTCTCACCGACATGCGACACTCACTCGCATCTGCTCTCGCCCAACGGCCCCGCTGCAACCACCAAGATGCGCTGGTCGCTTCTCGCTGTCGGCCTGCACGCGCTCGCGTGCGGCGTCGGCGTCATTGTCGGTGTGACGCGCGGGCTCGTCCGCGACGTGATCACGGCATCACGACCGAGCGCGCTTCTGCCGCCATCGCCGACGGCAACTTTACGGAAAACAAGAAAATCAAGGAAAACAAGGACAACAACATCAAGATTGCTCTGTCGCCGGCGGCCCAAGATGGCGGCAGAAAAGACCGCGAGCGCGACAGACCTCGCCGCCGCGCCCGCGACGACGACGAGCGTGCACTCGCAACTCGCGCTCGCGTCGTACCTGTACCAAAACGGCCTGCTCGAGGCCAATGTCAACGACCGCAACGAAAAGGCGCTCGGGGCCACCAACCCGAAGCCGTCGGCGTTCAACGCCATTGCTGCGCGCGACTTGCTCGTCGCAATGGCATTCGGCGGCGTGCGGTGGCATCGCCGCCAACGACGACTTGCGCGTCGCCGCAGGGCACGCGCCAGTCGGCGACATGCACATGGAAACGGTCCACCCGCTGCAGATCCGCGGCGCCCTGGCCGATCCGCCCGTCGACAGCAAGAAATTTGTGGTGGGTGATCTCAAGTTCCGCGCTGATACGTTGGCGACCCCCGCCCTCACAACGAGCACTACCGATCCCGACTTCTATCGCCGTGCCGGTCCGATGGCGAATGCCGCCGCTGCCATTACGGGCCAGCCCGTCATTGCCCGTGTTGTCGACTCGACGCCCCGTCGTTGCGTGCGCCGCATCCTTTACCATGCCCGAGCCGCTCATCGGCACGATCCTTGCCTGCCAAAAGAACCAGCTGCACTTTTACGCGACAGACGACGCGGTCAAGAACACGTCGGGCAAGCGCACCGCCACCGCGACCATCCTCGATTTGCTCCGCAGTCCTCTGCCGCATTTGACCGCCGCCCCCGTGCTGAACTACTACCACGCGAACAGCACGGTGGTGGGACCGCTGCTGCCGCACGTCAACACGCTCATGGTCACGGACCACCATTTCGCTTCCGCACTCGAAGACGACGCGACCGGCTCCATTGGTACCGGCTCTATTCCTGCCACACACGACCACCTCGCCGACGATTTGATCCAGCACTCGTCCTCTACGGCGCCGCACTTGACCGCTGCATCGGCCACGACCGCCGTCGGCATTCTTACGCACGAGCTGCCCATGAACACGGGATCGGCCCCGCTTGAGACGCCCCTGCCCATCCGCACGCATGCGGGCCCCGCCGCACTGTTCTCGCCGACCCAGCAGGCGAGCCGCACTACGCTCATTCCGGCTCGGCGGCGTTCTGGACCAACTGTCCGCCGCACTCACGAGCCGGTTCTCGTCGAGGAAGTAGACGAAGAAGAATCACCCGCGATGCCGCCGAGTACCGTGACTCGGCGCGTCACCGAGCAACTCGCTGGACCTACGGTCGCATTCACGCTCGCGACTGACTCGCGTGGGCGTGCTCATTCCGCTCTCCCGGCCGTCGCGGTCGTGTCCGACGAGGACGAAGACGGAGTAGTCGAGCACGGTGCTCGACCGACGACGATGCCGACCGTTCCCGCCCCCAGGGACTTTATCATGTCGCAACCGGACGCGCCATTCGCGCGGGGTTTGGCCGGCCCCCGCACACGGCCCGGCACTCGCCATGCACCCGAGCCGCCACGTCCAGCCGCGGCGCCGCACTTTTCGCTCTCGCGGCTTTCCCGTGCACCGTTTGCGGCGCTCGTTGAAGAGGCCGCTGACGAGGAAAAGGAATTGATCCCGCACACACGCACCGCCACTGCGACCTCGCTCGAGCAGGATCTCAATTTGGGGAGGCCTGTGCAAGTGTCGCGCACCCCGTTTGGCTCGTCATTGTCGCGAGTCAAGGCCATGCACGGGGTCGTGGAATGTGACGAGGAATAGATTGATGAGGAGATGAAGACGGTTCACTCGACCGGATTGCCGCTGCCACTGACCCAGCATCCGACTGTAGCCACGCCGCTCGCCTTGATTCTGCTGCCGACCACGCCCAAGTTTGTCTTCAAGCCGCTGCGTACGTTTTCTCTTGACTATTCGGCACTCAATCCTCATTGACCTTCTCTACGCACCCCAATGCATGTAGCCGGCACCACGAAACGATACCGGATCGTCAAGGAAGCGCGCCTGGCCAAGCTGCCGCCGACGGTGGCGTCTGGCCAGGCTGTCGCCGACGGTGGCGTCGACAACCATCCTCCCGCACCCGACGGTCCTCACCAAGCTCGTCGAGATCTCGACGAGTCGGTCCCGCTGCTGCACTACGTCGAGCCCACCGTCTTGAATGCGGAACCCTCCTCGACCTCTGCGACTACCACTTCGCCCAAGCCTCTGCCGGTGACCCGCGGGTCCTTTTCTCGGCGCTCCGGATTGCCCGTGTCGCGGTCGCGGTCGCTCGGTGGATGCCCTTTGGCGAATCTGCCTCGACCGTCGCTTGCGATTGCCGAAGAAGATGAAGAGGATGGCGGTCAACCCGCGGCAACGATCGCATTGGCACCCGTCGTTTCCGCTGTCCGTTCGGAACATTCTCCACCCCCGACGATCGCGCCCACGACCATTCTGGTCGCCCCATCGGCGGATCAAGTGTGGAAACCGTCGCGACTCGGCCAGCCGAGCGTGATGCTGACCAAGGGCGCCGACCTAGTTTTCGACATGGATGCGTGGATTATGGCGTTGACCAAGCGCGTTTTTGTTTGACGGTACCTGAGTTTTGACGGTGTGGTGGAGAGTTAACTTGTCATTAGCGCTGATTTGGACTGGGAAAACGGACTGAAAAACCTGAATTTATATTTTCGAGCGGGGTTTTTTCGATTGCTCTTTCTTCTCAGTGCTCAATTTCCAAAGATGAAGACAAGTGAGGGTCAGCTGCCGCGTTCTCCCGGACTCGTCGATACCGGACCAACAAATATCTCAATGCCACGTCCTTTCTTGCACTCGCGCCACCTTCGGATCTGACTGCACTGTTTTAATGTTAGCCAAGAGGTATACCTGGCCGGCCAAAAACTGTGTCGCTAAACCAGGACGGATTATCCACTGTTGCCGTTATCCGTCCACCGTTAAGAACCTCCCGACGTCGGCCACATCTTGAACCGCCGTTGGGTCTGCGTGGCCGAGATAGCTGGCCAGCACGTCGGCCACGGCCGCGCGCGGGATTCCGGCCTTGTCGAGGAGAAACGTGACCAAGTCACGGAACTCGGCCGACTCGCGGCACAAAATCGCGAGGAGCAGCGCGAGTTGCGACAGCGTGAACAGGCCCTTTTCGAGCTGGTCGAGGTAGACTTGGCCCTCCTAATTGATGGTTGAGTGCGCGGTCAGTCAAATTGCGTCGCACGGTATCTAAATTCGACTCGACGTACATCCTCCTGGTTTGCATCGACCGTCGCGACGCGCTCGCGGTACGAGACAAACCAGTCGAGCGCCTGGATCACTTTTTCGTGCCCACGCTCTGCAAACTTCTTCAACATTCGTTCCTTGGCCTCGCCACGGCGCTCCGCTTCCTCCTCTTCGCCATCGACTCCCGGCATCGCCACGGCCCTCAACAAATTCACTACCGTCGATACGGCATGCTCCTCGTCGGCGTGCGCGCGGTACTCAGCCTTGAACGCCCTGCTCATCTTTTTCTGGTCGGCGCCCATGTACACGGGGAACACGCACTTGAGCACCTGTGCCGTACAGATCGCGTGTACGGCCATGTTGACGGCCTCGGTCCGGTCGAGTGAGAGGGTCGCGTAGTTGAGGACACGAATCGCGCCGATACGTGCCATTTGCCGTGCCTGGATCATGAGTGCCATGAGCTCGAGGCCTTCGGCGGCGCGGAAGGCCGATTGGCCCTTGGATGTGCCGAGCAGGCAGCAGAGCAGGGAGAAGGCGTTGGCGAGGTACTCGGCGTGGTCGGCGTGGTCGGGGTTGCGTTTACGGAAGGCCTGGTGGGGTGGGCAGGGCAATCCGTAGAGTTAGGATCACGTCATCGACTGGAAACAGGACAAGTCATGCGCGCCATACCGAGAGAATCAGCAACACCGAGTCGACGGCCCCTTGGTCGATCAACGCGTCACGCACACGGTCCGACTGCTGCGCCATGGTCGCCAAGAGCTCGACAATGTAGCTCCTCAAGGGCGTGAAGGCCCTTTCGCGCATCGTCTCGGTAAAGTAGGGCATAAAGGTCGTCTTGGTCAGGATGCGGTTGGCGAGCGACTCGTCGACGGCGAGCAGGTTTTCAAGCACGGTCAAGTACTTCCACAACGTCTCGTCCCGTGCAGCCGTGGTGGCGGCCGGGTCCTGGTCGGGTTCGGGCTCGGCGTCCATTTCGCGTCGGTAGCCAGCTTCCAGGATTTGCAGCAGGTCTTGGTCGAGCTGGTGGAGAAGAAATACGTGATGAGCGACGGCGTTCATGCGCGAACGTCGAGCAAGGGAACCGTACCAGCGCAGCAACAAAATCGCGAATGCCGCGCAGGTCCTCGACACCAACTTCGGCCTCCTCGGGGTTGATCACGTCGTCGTCGGTCAGTTCGCCAATGACCTCGAGCGCGGCAATACCAATGTCCGGGTTTTCGTGGGTCAGGAGGGCAATCAGGCCCTGCGGCATGCCGAGCCGGATGGCGTCGCGGTAGAGGTGCGGTGCCGTGGCGAGAATGGCCAAGCTTCGCGCTTCAGCATCGAGGTCGATTTCCGAATCGATGAACCTGGCCACGGAGGGAAAACATTGTCAGCGGGCGCACGGTGAATGGGAAGAGAGTGAGAAGCTCACGCACTTGGTCGGCTCATCTGGGTGCTTGGCGCGCAGGCCCTGGTTCTTGGTCAGGGCCTTATAGAATCGGAGCATGACCTTTTTCAAGGCGCTCGTGTCGAGCTCAGCGACCTGGAGATCCACGGGAAGTACTTGTTGAGCGTGATGTCCCTTACAAAACGAGTAGAGCAATAGATAGAACCAACTGAATTCGTACATCCACGTTTTCCGCCTGATCGACAAGAGAGTAAATGTGCCTCTCCTGTTCCGTCAGTCCGTCCCCGAAGAACCGGTCGTCGTCCACCTCCTCTTCGCCCATTGTAGCACCGGCGCTCGCGCCACCGCGCATCCCGTCTTCGTCATCATCGGGCACGTCCTCGACCGTCGTGTTCCTGGATTGCACCGTCCGTGAGGTCGTCTTTTGCAGCTTGGCGGGCGGCGCGCCTGACGACGACAGCATGCCGAGTTCGGCCTTGCGCTTTGGTGCCGGTGCCTGGAACATGGTTGCGGTCGTGCGTCAACTTGGGCCTGATCATGATCATGGTGGCATTTGGGGGCGTGGAGCGTTGACGCGTACGCGGAACAGCTCGTCAATGTTCATGGTGTTTGTAAATTCGCAGCGTCGTGATTGGTATCGCGTTGAAGAATGTAATGGTCGCCGGTCGCGGCTTGATGTCAGAAACTGGGAGCTGGCACAAGCAATAGTCTGGTTTGGCGGCCGGCTGCTGCTGCTGCGCGTCGTCGTTGCCCGAAGTTGCTGGGCCGTGGGCAGGATATAGAGGATGGTGCGCTCCCGGTCCAGTTCGACGGTGTTGGCAAAGTGCCAAAGGACAAAGAGGTCAGCGGCAGGGGTTCGACAGAACCATTGACAGCGGTAGACAGAGCAACGAGCTTCCGATGGAATGCCACGCACATCCAACCGCTTCCTGAGGACCACATGAGTGCGGTGGGCCGAATCAGCCCCGACCACGTCAGCGCATCTCCACCCCAGAATATCCCGGCGCTGCAACGCGGATGTCCCAGCGCGCTTGATTAACCTGGCTTGTCGGCCCCCCACAAGAGTGGCGAACACGGCCACAAGGCGCAAGCGCGCGACTGGCCGCAAATCCCACGCGTCGCGAAGGTCGGTTGCCAGGTGCGTTGCACAAAGTCTCCCAACGGCTGCACCTGCCGCGTGCAGCAAGTGCGACAGCATAGATGGGGATCCCGATTTTGTTGGGCCGCGCTGGTCTGAATCGTGCACTCATGGGTTGCGCTGCCTTGCAGCAAACAGGTCAGTTGCAGCGGGCAGCAAGGCCAAAACCCAAAAAGGTTTATTCGGCGGCGGGCGCGGGTTGGTGGATGGATCCTTGCTGATCCCATGCACGCAAGGCAGGCAACCGCCTGCAAACATGTCCGCGATCAAGGCAGTCAAGGCGAAGCCGTCGCGCGCAAGCAGCTCTCAGCTGCAGCACCAAGCGGGAGTAGTGGCCGCAAACGAGATGGGACGGGAAGCGGACGAAATGGGTCCCGCACCAGCTCGCCGCTCCAGCATGCGTTCCCACGCACCACCTGACAAGACGAGACGTGCTTGGGCGCTGGCCGTGCTGGCTGTCCCCGTTGGCGTGGTGCACCCCCGGCGCTGATCGGTCCATGGCCTGGCATTCATAATTTCTCTTTCTGCTCGGCGAGTTTCGACCTTCAAAAGCCGTGATCATCCCACGCGAACGAGACCCGCATCCGCGTCGCGCGCCTGCTTCACTCATCCCTCTCCCCCCATCGCGCTCAAACCCTTCTCTCCCTCTCTCTCCCTCTCTCTCTCTCTCTCTCTTGGACTCTTCTCCTCTTGCCTGTCGACGCTCCGCTCGAGTCGACCGACGTGCTCGAAGACGCAGATTCGCTGCAGCAAAGCGCACGGCTCGGTCCGCGATCACCAACCCGTCCCCGACGCGTCCTCGCTGCGCTGCCCTCCTAAGACGCCTGTGCCCCTGTCCCCGCAACCAACCGACCGGGCCGCCGCTCTCCTCGCTCTCGCGAACCCGCGACGGCTCTCCATCGTACTGAGCCTCCGTGGTGCTGCTGCCGGCGGCGTGATTGCCCTGTGCTCGGTACGTCTGTTCCGCTTTGCCTCTCCGCGTCGGGTCCCTCGGGGGTCCGTTACCTCGCCGTGATCGCGTCCTGCCCCGCCCCTCGTCGTCTCGCGCGACGGTGCTGCTCGTCGTGGTCGCGGTTGGAGGTGGGGACGGGGTGAAAGGCCGTTTTGACGACGTGCGGACAGGCGCGCTTCACGGTCACATGCCGCTGTGGGACACCGTCTCCCAAGGCGACACGTCGCTTTGATCACTTGCTTCCCACTCCATTCTGACCTGACCGTCCATTGCTTGTTATAATCGTCCAGACCCATCGTCTCCGCGCGCATGCCGCATCCTTCCCATCACAAGCCCGCCGGCGGCACACAGACCTCGTGGCGGTCTGGCGGTGCCGCTCCGACCGGTCCTACCAGGCGTCGTGGGAGTGCCAGTGGACCTGCATCGACCTCGGGCGCGACAAGTACGGCGAGTACCGCCTCGTCCAAGCCGCACGCGGCGGGCAACAATGCTGCCAAGCCCGCGGGCCGCGCCGTCTACTTCGATTCGTGGGAGCCGTCTCCCGTTACCGAGGCCTCGAGCGACGACGGCGCGTCGTCGACGGTCCAATCGGTCAAGTCGGCCACGACCAAGGTCAAGGTGACCGCTACCACTATCAAGAACGGTGCTGCGACGGCTAAGACGGGTGCGCTGGCGCCGACGATGCGCGTCCCGGCCCGCACCGAAGTCGCACCCGCACAACAGTACGGCCGGTACGCGTCGCTGTTTATGCCCGGCGGCGAGGAGGAAGTGATTGAGGCCACGTCCGGGAAACCCCCGGCGGGCGAGCCGCTCGGTAACGACCACGCGGCCAAGTTGTCGATGATGGCGCCCGCGGCCGCCGAAGCCGACGCGATTTCGTCGCGGTCGTCGTCACACGACATGCCCTTGTCGCCCGGACTCGCACACTCCCTCAGTACGCAGTCGAATGCCGATAGCGCGAGCCCGACTTTTGAGAGGAAATTGACCATGGCGCGCGACGATGTTGGGATTGCCTGTTCGCCCGGCGCGCTCTGGGACGATATGCACGCCGATTACCACTCGCTCAGTAACACGGAGCACACGACGACGACGGGCCGCGACGGGTACCCGATCGAGTACCCGACCACGTTGGCCTCGGCGGGTAATGGCGAATACGGCGGCGGGAACGCGGGGTTCTCGGACAACCTCATGTCGCCCACGCTGCGGTCCCCGCGCACGCCGCTGATCACGCCAGGTGGTCCCTTCACGTCGGGCATCATGTTCCCGCGCGGCCGCCGCACGCAGTCCGCGGGCGCCTCGACGACCGCCGGGTGGCACGATATTGCTTCGGCGCCCGGGACGCCCATGATTGATGCGCGCGAGGCGCGGTTTGCGCAGATGCTCGGTCTCGCGGCGGCCGGCGGTGCCGGTAGCAGCAGCACCATGGAGGACTTGTACGAAATGCGGTCGCCCGATATGGCTAGCATGCACTCGACGTCGGCCTCGGCGCGGCACTCGCCTTACCTCGCGCCCTACTCGTCGTCTTACACGGCTGCACCGCTGATCCCGTACCCGACGACCAAGAGTGGGACCACCACGCCGCTGCGCAGTCCGACCATGGACCATCTCTTGTCGCCGTCGCTCGGCGGGCGCGACATGCACGCGGCGGCACTGCCGCCCACTTCGTACTCGATGTCGCTTCCGGCCTCGCCCAACATGTCGACGCTGCTCGGTGGTGGCGGTGCCGGTGGGCACGCATCCATGTTCGGTCCCGGCTCGGCACGCATGTTCCGCCGCCGCGGGCCGTCGTACAACAGTATGGTTCTCGCTGCGGCTGACGAGTTCAATGGCGGCGGGATGATGTCTGGTGCCGCGTCGCCGCACGGCAACGCGGCCGACCTCGGGTACATTGGCAGTCCACGGTCGCTCACGCTCGGGTCGCCGTCGCGTGGCGGGTCGTGCGGCCCGATCGGGTCGCGCAGTCCGCGCGGTGCGAATGCACTCTTCCTCGACGAACATGCTGGCAGTCCCAAGGGCGGGCTCGGCCACGCGACGCCGACCATGATGGCGGCACCGCCGCTCTCGCTCGTGGCCGAGGAGACCAACGAGGATTTGGAGGACGCGCACGGCTACAGCCACGGTTTCCGTGGGAACGACAAGCAGCAGCAGCAGCGCTTTCACGAGGCCATGGCCATGCACGGCCAGTTCTACCCCATGTACGACTCGGACGAGGCGGCGGCCGCGGCGGCCATGATGTACCAGGCGTATTACCCGCACCCGATGTACGCGGCGTCGGCTTTTGGCATGGGGATGCCGCCGCACGCGCAGCACGCGGAGATGAATGCGGCCATGGCGCATCTGTCGCTGAACCCAAACGCGAACCACCATGGGGGCATGGGACCCATCTCGCCGCGGTCGGCGACCATGGAGCTCGGCCCGGACACGACGGCGCGCCGTGGGACGCCTCGGTCGGGCCCGATCAAGCACATTTTGCGGTCCGACTCGGGGTTCCTGAACGAGGACATGGGCAAGGCTGGAAACAGCGAGGGGCTCGCGCCCGTGCCCGAAGCGGCCGAGGAGGAGACCGATTCCGCGCTGGCCAAGATGGCCTCGGTGGCCAAGGGGTCAAGCGGCAACGACGCGTCGTCAACTACGACCAAGCCGACCGAGATCACGAAGACGACGTCGGGCTTCTCGGTTGACATGAAGGGCGCCGTCAAGCACATCTACATTTCCGACCTGCCCATGGGCGCCGACGAGATTCTCGTGCGTAAAGTGTTCAAGCGGTTTGGTACGATCGACGACATTCGGCTGTCACGCAGCAAGACGTCGGGCGCGAACCACGGCGTCGCCTACGTCAAGTTCACGTTCCCGGAGTCGGTCACCAAGGCGCTCGAGGCGGCCGATACCATGACCATGACGGGCAAGCGCATCAGCGTCGCCGCCACGGACCCGACCGAGCACCCGACCAAAAAGTTGTTCTTTGCCAATGTCTGGGACATGACCGAGCAGGACTTGGCGCCGATTTGCGCTCAGTTTGGCGAGGTCGTGCAGGTGGATGTCGTGGCCGATCGCGGCATGATGTACGTGCACTTTGCGCGGCTCGATGACTCGGTCAAGGCGCACCGCGCGCTGCAGGGGTTGACGATCAACAGCCGCTACGTGCGCGTCGAGTTTGGCCAATCGACGGCCAACTATGGTACGCGTTTCGCTCTTGATTTCGGGATCGTGAGGGACACGTTGCTCTGACACGTCCTTTCCTTCTTGATACAATTAGAAAACTTCCCCTATGGTCACCACCGCCCGTACTTGAAGCGCCCGCCGTATCATGGGCGGCACCAGGGACCCGCAGGGTCCGCTGGCATGGGCATGGGACCGAACAACGCGTCGCCATATGGCCCAACGGGCACCAAACCGCTCGGGTCGCCGACTATGGACCGGATCCCGGGCCAGGCGCCGCTGATGCGGTCGGGCCCGCACTCGCGCGTCGGATCGGCGCAGTCGGGCTGGTACGAGTCGGTCATGGGCTCGACCGAGACGCCGCCGTCCTACTCCCGCAACAACTCGAACCACTCTTCAACCAACGATGGAAGCAACGGAAGCGATGAAACCTACAACAACAACGGCACGATGCGCGGCCACGTGACGCCCAACATGGCCTCGCGCGGGCCGTCGACGGCCACGACGCCCTCGCGGTCGGCGGTCCCGCCGGGCATGGCAATGCCGCCGCCGCCTCTGGGCATGCACCCAATGGGCCCGCCATACCCGGGGATGATGTACGGCCCCGCAGGGCCCGGCGGGTTCTCAATGGTCCCGCCACCGCACATTGCCATGATGCAGTACCAGGCCGCGCTCGCGAACGCCGCGGCCATGGGGATGCCGGCCCCACCGCGGCCGCCGCTCGGGCTCATGGCCGGCCCGCCGTCGCCGGGTTCGACCATGATGCCTCCGCCGCCCATGCCGCCGATGGTTGGGGTCTCTGCCGCTGGGGGTGCCGCGGGCGCGCGTGGACCGACGCCGCCGGGTACCGCGGGCCCGACGCCCGCACAGGCGTTCTACAAGATGGTCACGGCTGCCGCCGCTGCCGCCAACAACAAC
>GG745383.1:64152-89912 GCA_000151295.1 Allomyces macrogynus ATCC 38327 | reverse complement strand
CCCTGCGTCGTCGTGCAATTGTGAACATACATATTGTGCCTTTTCCGCTTGGTTGGTTCAAAACTCAAGTCATTTTCTTCCTGTTTGCCATCTCTCTTGACTTTTCGTCAAATGGCCGCTCAAACGCGCGTGGGTACACATCCGCGCGCGACCTCGAAGGGAAAACATGGACGTGATGGCGGCTGTTACGCCGAACACTCGCAGCAAGGAGTCAGGCCGCGATCAGGACGTGGTGTCGATTTATTCCCCGCGGCCTCCGCCATTCTGCGTTGCGGGGAACTTGCGCGAGCCTATCGGCCGCGCGACACGTCTTTTTAGCAATTTGGAATCCAAATTCCAAGAATGCTAGAACGACAGCGGGCCGAACCAACTGGACTTTCCCCGCACTGGCGCAACGCGTTGTGTATCGTTTTCCCCGTCGTGTCGGCGTCTAGGCAAACTCGTTCCCCAACCCCGCATCGCACCACCGACTCGACAAAGACAAATCAAACACACACATCAATACGACCCTCTAATCCTCCTCGCTCCATTCAACCTTCTCCAACCGGCAGCGTTTCGTTCGCTCGCCTCCACAGCTCCTATTCCTGGTCGTCGTCGGCCGGACCGTCCTGCGCCGCGATACCCCTGCGAATGGTCATCAAGTTCCAGGCGGACAATTTCGAGAGTATCGCGGCCATGACAAGAGGTCAACTTTTCCCTTCTCAGGCGCTTCACGAATGCGCTTCTGGCGCTCGAGGTTTGGGGTAATAGCTACATCTTATTTCTCAAAAGAGGCGATGCAAATCACACGAGGCAACAGATAGGAGAAGAACAAAATACCAAAAGAGATCACTAGTTGGAGGGCTTCGCCAACTGGAAGAAGAAGAGCGAGTCAGGTCGACCCAAAAGGGCACTCGGTGTGTCAAACTCGACGACGCGGCCTTGATCCAGGACCAGGGCACTCATCGAAGAAAGAAGAGTGAGCTCAAGCACTAGGCGCGGCGAAGAATGTAAAGGGTTAATGCACCGGTCGTAATCCAGAAAGGTCCTGATGCGATGCGCGATGGTGAAGACGGTGCTATCGCGGAACGTGGTTCGGATGGAGCGCTGAACGAGCTCGTCAGTCGCATGGTCGACGCTGGCCGTGGCCTCGTCGAGCACTGAATGACAAGGAGCGAGCATGTCAGTGAGGGGAAACAGCTAAGGTAAGATACGCGGCCGCAACGCACCAAAACATTCGACTGTCGGATAATCGCAGGCGCCAGGCGCAGGAGTTGGCTCTGGCCCGCGGACAAGACACCCTTGATCGGTTCCTCGAGCTTGTCGGGCAGGTTCTGCACGACCTCCTTGAGCTGCGCCGCGTCCAAGGCCGCCCAAAACTCGCCGTCGGACGCGGTGTTGAGCGGGTCCACGTTTTCGCGCACCGACCCTTCAAAAATGAACGCGTCCTGCGGCAACATGGTGATGCGCGCGCGCACGTCTTGCAGGCTGAACGTCGCCAAGTTGCGCCCGTCAATCACGAATCGGCCCGCATTCGCCTTCATCATGCGGAATAGCGACTGCGAAAGCGAGCTCTTGCCACTTCCTGTGCGCCCAACAATGGCCACCTTCTCGCCCGGGAACGTTGACAGCGTCACGTCGCGGTGCACGAGCGGCAGGTCCGGGCGGTACGCTACCGAGAAATCCTGGAACTTAACGACGCCGCGCTGCGGCCAATCCTGCTCGAATGCGCCTCGGGCCGTGTCTTCTCGTCGGCCTCGGGCTCGAGATCGGCATAGCCCTGGATACGCCCAACGGCAATGGCAGCAATCTCAACATTGCAAAACTCGCGGACGAGCTCCTCAAACACCCACGTCGCGTCCTGCACGGCAATGAGACTCACGCCAATCAAGACAGCGCGCGCCGGCACCATGGAACCAATCGAGAGCGCAGCAAACAGCACCGTCAGGAACAGGATCATGGCCGAGAGAGAGCGCAGGTGAATCGCCAACCAGCGCTGCATAGTGATCATCGGGTGCTTGGCGCGCGCGTTCGTGTCGATGTGCGACTCGGACATGCCCAAGAAGCGTACCGAGTGCCGACTGGCGCGGATCGTGGCGAGGCCGTCGACGTTTCCAAAAACAGCTGGAAAATGGGCGACTTGGAGACCGACTCGAGCCTGCACAGCTCGCGCGACACGGCGCCAAACTGCCGCTGAACGTGCATGAACAGCATGCCCATCGGAATGAGCAGGGCGATGAACCACGGCGTCGCAATGATGATCGACATGAGCATGAAGACGGCGTGAAGACTGCGCCAGAGAAGCGACGACAGACTGCTCGGAAGGTCCTCTTCAATGGTCGACAGGTCCTTGGTGAATCTATACGACGAAATGAGTAACGTTTCGAGTCCATTCGAGGCATGGACACAAGACTGATCGCTGTTGGGCAGCAGCACGTACCGGTTGAGCACGCGCCCACTTAGCGTCACGTCAAAGAACGACAAGGGCAAGCACGTAATCTTTTCGAGCAGCACGTCCGAGATACGCCTGGCGGCGCCCACCGTCACGTAGTCGTAGAAGAGCCACGAGCCAAGGCCAAAGGAAAAGTTGGGGGTCTGAATTCCCAAGAGGCCCGTCAGGCACCACCCATCGGTTCGGCTGTGCCGTCGCTCGCGTCCGCCCAATACCCGGCCCAGTACGTGAACAGAATGTCGCACGCGTGCACGGTGACTTGCAGCTCCAGG
Organism: Allomyces macrogynus ATCC 38327; assembly: GCA_000151295.1. Taxonomy (NCBI): domain Eukaryota; kingdom Fungi; phylum Blastocladiomycota; class Blastocladiomycetes; order Blastocladiales; family Blastocladiaceae; genus Allomyces; species Allomyces macrogynus. The sequence goes on along the minus strand of GG745383.1, from coordinate 87,209 downwards.
AAAAACAAGATGGCCGGCTCGCAAATGTAGCGGAGGTATTTGATGAATACGTCGAGGCTCACGGACCCGCGCACCATGTCCTCTTCCGTGTCGTCCCCGTCGCTCGGTTGAAACTCAATTGCCGCCTTGTCTTTGCCAAATCCGAGGCTGCCGAGTCGGCGTCCGAGCTAGACTCGACGATCGAGTCGCCCGAGCGCGTGGCCGCGGCCATCTTGGCGCGGACTGGGCTCCTGTGCCGACGCGCCGTCGCCGGCTCGGTTGTGTTGCGGTGGTGCACGACCTTGCGGCGATGGTGATCCATCATGGTCGCGAAATGGCCGCCGAGTTTCGAGGCCAGCGGAGCCGGCGCGCCATGCTCGACGATTTGGCCCTGGTGGCACACGACGACGTGATCGACGCCGTCCATGACATGATGGATGCCGTGCGTAACGAGCACGCGCACCTTGTTCTTGAGCAGGCCGGTCTCCGACGACAGAATATGCGCTAACAGGTGCCGGTCGGCGTGCGCGTCTACGGCGGACAGCGGGTCGTCAAACAAGTAAATGTCGGCGTCCATGTAGACGGCGCGCGCGAGGGACACGCGAGCACGTTGATCACCCGACATGTTGATACCCTTGTCGCCAATGAGCGTCTGGTCGCCCTGCACGAGCATGTTGAGGTCCGACTCGAGCGCGCACGCTTTAATCATGCGCTGGTACCGCGCCTCGTCCATGGACAGGGCAAAGAACACGTTTTCGCGCACGGTCGCGTTGATGATCCAGGCCTGTTGCGACACGTACGCGACGCGGCCGCGGGTGCGCACGGTCCCAGCACACTTGGGGATCTCACCGAGCATGGCGGCGAGGAGCGACCATTTCGAACTGCCCACCTCGCCGACAATCGCCGTCAGCGAACCGGCGCGAATTTGCAAGTTTATGTCGGACAGGGTCATGGTGGACGTGGATGTCGCTGCTGAGTCGAGCAACCGCGTCGTTTCAGACGTCTCGCCAGCGACGTGTGCTGTTCGGCTCAACTGGTTAGAATCCCACTAGAACGGGCCATTGACAATCTCGACGGCATTGTCCGGGTCCTGCGTGTCGTGCTGGACGTACGGGATCTGGTCCGGCGCGTCTAGGAAGTCGCGGATACGCCGGAACGTGGCAACGCCGTGAAGAATCGTGCTGACGGTCCACGTCGTAAAATGAATCGGGTCCTTGGTCAAACTCACGGCCGAGAGCGTCATGAAAACACGGTCGGTCGAAAGAGGCATATGCTAGACGAGCGTTATTACACCAAACATGACGGCGGTCGCCAAGGTCGGCAGCACCGTGAAGATTGACCCTTGAATCGACTTCAAGTTCAAACTCCACCGCCGGTTGAGCATCTCGGCCGAGCGCACGGTGCGGATCTTGTCGCGGAAGTCCCGCCCACCCGTAGAGCTTCAAAGTGCGCATGCCGTGAATCACCTGCGACGTGGCGGCGATACGCTCGTCCATGAGCTTAAGCTTGCTCTCCATTTGCCCGAGCTGTAATCGGCCAATCACAAAGTTGACGACGACGGCGAGACCCATAATGCCCATGCCCGCAATGGCCACGGGCCCAACGGTAATGTAGATGATCGTGAATCCGTAGATGATTTCGGACACGGCGATCGGCGACCAGATGAGCGGGTTGACCGCGTTGGCCATGGCTTCAGCGTCGACCTGCATATGATTGAGGACATTGGCCGTCTGGGCCGTCTTGAGGGGCGCGCGGAGCACTTTGCATTACAGCGCGGCCATGATGAGCGAGCGCACGTGCATGACCGACAAGAACACGGCGTAAAAGTAGGATTCGTAGAGGACGACCGAGATCGCCGTCACGCCGAGGTAGCCAAACGCCAGCGCAATACCGTCGGCCTGCGATGCGAGCGGGTCGCTGAGTAGAGCAATGGGCGACTTGACGAGAAGCGGGAGCTGCAGCATGAGCAGCGACCCGATCGCGGCGAGCCCGAGGCAGCGCAGCCAGGCGGGCCCAAACATGGTGAGCAGATGCCGAATGAGACCGGCGTTGGGGTGGCGGCGGCGCGTCGTCAAACCGGGCGAGCGAGCAGCCCGGCACTTTGGTCGCGCGGGTGAACATGCCACAGGTCGTCCATGCCCAGGACTTTCGAGGAGCCGAGTCGGACCAGGTCCCGCGACCACGCGAACACGGCCAAGGACGGGATCGACGCGGATAACTCGGGCGAGAAATCCTGCCGCGGTGGTGGAGGTTAGACGCGTGCTCATCGATCCCGCCCAGAAACAAAGAAACAAGGGGCGGTGGTATGGCAGCAGCGCACCTGGTTCATAGCGTAACGAGCCTGAATCGGAACAAATTCGAGCAAAAATAGGAGCACGTCGACGGCCGCACTCGCGACAGCGGAAATAGTCAACAGGTCCCAACCGTTGGTGGCTCACAGCGAGACACGTAGACCCCAAAGTCGCACCACGTCAAACATGACGGTTGTTGCCAGAGCAACAAGCACGACGAGACTTGGTCGAGCAACGCATTTTGAGGCCATCATCGAGAACAGCGCGAGCGATGACAGCAAGGCCGTGCGCGCAATCATTTCACTGGTCGAGAACACATCGCACGAAGCGCCGTTGGGCACCTTGTCGAGCCCGAGAGTAAAAACTGCGAGCGACGCAACTTGGACCGATGCGCCGAGCCAGGCCAGTGCCGACTTGGTGCGCAAAACGAGCACATCACGGTGAGAGTAGGGCACGAGTACGCTGCCATTGGCCGTCGACAGGTCGGCGAGGCGACGGGCGGCCCAGGCACGCTGGAGCGTCCATACCGACCACGTGGCGAGAATCCTGGCGCAAACGGTTGTTGGAGGGGGCCACAATTGCCGATCGGCTGGACCGCCGTGTGCCGTATCGGCCATGCTTGGATCAGAGAGAGTGCCGGAGCAGGGGGGGTCAGGAGCAAAGGCAGACGGCAGTTGACGATGGTGCTGGGTCTGCTGGGTGAGAAGTGATCACTTGGTCATTGCGGCAAGTTGCAAGTTGGTACGATCGCACTGCTGATCTTGTATGTGCAGGCCGACCTCAAGCTTTTCGTTGTGCGGGCACTCGAGAGCGCCGGTGCGCGTATGGACATCGTCGTGGGCGTGGCGGACCGTCGGGCCGTGCAAGCGAGCGGGTGCTGCTCGACCTTGCTGTGCTGGGCCGCTCTGTCGACTGGGATGTCGACCGGGAGGTGATGAACGAGGCTCAGGATTCAATCCGCGGAAGGAAACGGCGGTTTCGTGCATGGAAGCTTGGACAGGCCGTATCACGTTTCGACAGAAAATGAAATGCCGATGGTGACATGACGTTGCAAATACGCCGGCTGTGTCCAGCGAAAACGACTGATGCTCTTGCTCTCCGCTCGCACAGGGATTTCCGCGTCCGACCTCGTTTCGGGCGAGAACTAGTTTCGAGCAACGCACGTTTCCCTTCGGCCGCAGCGATCAGCAGGATGGCAGAAATGGAAAAAAGTGGTTGACTCTTCATGCCACACGAGGGGAGAGCGAACAAGTCTCAACGTCCGACACCCAGTCCAACGACCCTGCCCTTGCCCTTTTCCCGCTCTGCCCGAACGGCACCTGCCGCCAACGATCTAGTTGGTGAACGTCGGCCGCAGTCGGTGCTGCGACACCTTGACGGGCTGCCCAATCCGCAATGCCGTCTCAAGTTCCTGCGTCCCCGCCTGCTGCATGACCATGGGCTGCGAGTAAATGTGGCCCACCTTGAGGTGTCCGCCTGGCATCGTGCCGTTACCTGCGTCCCACGGCTCATCCTCGGGCCCGCCCACCAAGACACTGAGCCCGCCCAGCGCGACCGGTGGGCCGGGCGACCGGTCGCGCGACGGCGTGCGACGGCTGCGGGAGCGTTGCTGCCGACGACGGCGCCGACGCCGTCCGCGACCGCGATACGCACTCGCCATCTTGTCAATCAACGACATGTCGAACGCGTCCTCGTCGTAGTCTTCAATGTCCGAATCGTCCGTGTCGGTCCCGTACCCGGTCACAACGAGCGGGCCTTGATCCTCGGCCGTGCCCACAAAGTGAGGACCACCGGCGCCGCCGTCGGACCGATGCTGGAGGGCGCGCGGGCGACGCGCACCCCCGGGTGGTGGCGGATCGAGCGGCGCGTTGGGCGGCGGATGCACAAACGACGACATGCCCGAATCGCCAAACTGTTCCTTGTAGTGCCGCCCGCGGTGCTGAAAATCGTTGGGTGGCAGTCCCGACACGCTGCCGCGGCCCCACCACGGGGGCCGCATGGTGCGTCGCGTGGTCGCGGTTGCTGCTGCGCCAATGCGTCGTCGGGTCGTCAAGGCTGTGCACTTGCCGCGTCGGGTGCTGTGTCGGCGGCCGTTGCAAGTGCAAGTGCTCGGGCGTGCTCGACACGAAATGAATGCGCATCGGCGTCGTCGGCGGGCGCGAAGTCTTGGGTTCAAGGTAAATCTTGCGCAGCCGCGGCGTCGCCTCGCCCGTCGCAAACCTCTGCTGCGTGACGGCCTCGCTCGGAATGTAGTGCAGCAACTTGCCGCGCGACGGACGGCGACCAAACCCGTCGTCATCGTCGTCCGGGTCAAATCCGTCACGCCCACTGCGACCGCGGTCGTCGTCGCTGTCGTCGAGGCCCGGGAACGAGAGCTTCTTCAACGTGCGTCCGGGCATTTCGTCTTCGAGCGACCGGAACGGCCGGAAGTCGGCGTACTTGAGCGGCCACACGGCGGCACGGTCCTGGCGACTCATGGGTCGGAGCCCGGCCTGGACCAGGAAATCGTGCAGCGCGGGCGAGTTGGTCTTGACGAGCGAGTAGAGATCCTTGACGGGCGTCTCGGCGCGGCCGTTGACGTGGTTGCGCGCCGCAAAGGCGTGCAGCATGTCGACGGGAGCAAAGTTGTTTTGCACCATGGTCTTGATGAGCGTGCCGGCCTTGACATCGTGCGTCGTCATGTTGATGCGCAGTTGGTTCGCATCGACGACTTGGTTGGTTTCGAGCAGCGTGTCGAGCGACGTGGCATTGAGCGAGCCGTGGGCCAGCAGCGAGCGAATTTCGTTCATAGTAAACCCTAGGAGCAAATCAAGTCCGTTGCATCGTCAGTCTTGGAAAAACACTGCCGAGCGAATGCGGAAAGAAAACGCGACGAACGCTCTGGGCCCGTCTTCGCCGTCGGCAGACTCCCCCCGCTCCTGTGCCAGCAGCGTCTTGTACCGCTGCGCCGGGTCCATTTGCTCTTGGCGCTGCTGTTGCGCAAGCTGCAGGCGCTGCGCCTCGAGCTCGGCGAGCACGTCCGTTTCCTTGGCGGCCTTGAAGCTAAACAGCAGCACGCGGTTGTCGCAGATCGCGTAGAGGTAGCTCGTCTCGGTCACCATGATTTGCCGCGGGGCCGCAGGTGTGTTGATCTGGAAGAGCAGATTGCCCTTGCGCACGCTCCAAAACCGAAGAGTGCAGTCGAGCGCGCCCGTGATGATCAAACTAAGCAAAACGAGGGGGCATGACGGTGTTAGGCAGCACAATATACGTCGGGCGCAGGCAGACAACGCAAAGAATTAACAAAATGTACTCGTTATCGCGGTTGAAGGACGCGCTCACGACGGGCGCCTCGTGCTTGAGCGTCCAGAGCACGTCGGCGTGGTACCCGAGCTTGAAGTCGACGTTCCCAATGTGCAGCTCATTGTTGTCCTCGGCATTGTCGAGGCCCTCGTCCCAAACGTCAATGCGGTTGCCAGGTTCGCGGGTATCGGTCGAGGTCTTCGGGATGACGAGCGCATGTCATTCCAATGCACTGGTGCGTGCCGACACGAGACGACGAACCTCGGTCACTTCGGTGTCTTCGCGCTGATACGACAGAACGTTCCACACCTTACACGTCTTGTCGGTGCTGCATGTCGCGAGGAAGGCACCGCTCGGCGACATGGCGAGGTGGAGAATCGAGCCTGCGTGATGGTCTTGATCTGACGGTGGTTTCGGGGTCAAAAACGACAAGAGGGCATGGCCGGCACCATTGAGCTCCTGGGCAAGCTCGCGCTCCTGCCTGGTCGGGGTGCACAGCGAAATTTAGCTCACACTGTCGCGACGCTGACCAAAAGACGGAACAAAAGGCGAAGCCACACAAACCAATCGGATTCGGGCAGGATCGCATCAATGATCGTCGACTGAGCCACGTCCCAGACATCGACGGTCCCGTCGGTGCGGCCCGTCAGAAGGCGCTGCGGATAACGGTGGTCGTGCAAGACCAGCGTGCGGACGGGCGCGGGATGCTGGAACACTGAGGTGAAGACTTGCGTGCCGGCGCGCTCCCACAGGATGACTTTGCCGTCGTCGCCGCTGCTCGCGAGTCGATCGTCGGACAGGAACTGCAGCGCGTAAAGGTTTCCCTGGTGCTGTTCGAGGATTCTTTGGACCACCGCGGCGGTCAGTACAAAAAAGAGGGAGCAAACGACGTGACGGCAAGTTCAGCACGCACTTGTCGGTTCGCTGGCGAAACAGGTTCCAAATGACGATGCGCGAATCCTCGCCGCCCGTCGCGAGCAAAGTACCGGAAGCGTTGAAGGCACACGACCGGATGGGCACTACCGCAGCGCTGGCTCAGTGAGCGCGGCAAGGCTGTCGGTTCGGTAAGGCCATTCCGCCCATGACCCGACATCATCAGCACATACATCGGTGTCCTCCTGCCTTGCCAAGCTATCGAGCACAAACGGCACGATTAGGGTGAGATTTGACGAAACGCTCGGGCACATCACGTCAACCAAGACGATCCGGTACCGTGAACGCGACGGTGTTGTCCTCGAGGTCGTAAATATGCGCAAGCTTGCCGGTGCACAGGGCGGCCTTGCCAATGGCCGGGTGGAGGTCGAAGCAGGCAATAAACGAGTCGAGCACGAGGCACGAGTGCAGCATGGCGGTGACCAGGCGGCGGCCGGCGATACGGTAAGTGCCGCCCTGCGTGCTGGCATCCTGGACCTTGACGGGTTGATTCTTGCCCATTTCGTGATGGCGTTGCAGCAAGTGATCTGGAGTATCTGGTCGGAGATGAAGAGATGGACGGGTTGTCAGATTGCTTTGCGGAAAAGCGTGTGCTCCAGGTAGCACGTCTCCACTGCACTTCACCTGCGTGTGACTTGAACGTGGGTGAACCGCGCCTCCTGCCCGCGTGCGCCAGCGACGCAATTGCAACGACGACGACGTCAACGACTTCGCGCCTCGACCATCACAAACAGGCATCAACAACTTGCTGCAACCTCGAAGGAGTCGCCCACCCATCAGCTACCCGAGTCGAAACTGCCCGCTCTCGGCCATCCGCGACAACCCCAGGCTAACTCTGCTCCGCGCAACGACCATGGACAAAGCCGACGCCGACTTGGTCCAGCAACTATTTGCCGAGGCCAACGACTTGCGCGCCAAGAACCATGCTCTGAACCGAGAAGTGCCCTTCCGCTCATCAAGAACGCAAACACCAGCGAGCAAGGATTTCTGACCGTCGTTGGCGTGCGCGCCGCCCGTAGCTCGTCAGCAAGTCGCTGCAGATCGAGGCGCTCGAGGAGGAGCTGCAGCAAGCTCGGGCCAACCAGGATGCTCCATCGCAAAACAAGAATGGGGTCGGTTGCCGTTGTTCATTTGTGCCTGCCGACCACGCGACTGGCCCATGTGTGAACTGACCACCAGCCACGCCGACTTGTCCGTAGAACGGGAAGAAGGGTGCCGCAGGGGGAATGGTATCTACCGACTCTGAGAGCACATTCGTTCTTCCAGCACCAACCTCTGCTCATTTCCAGCACACATGTTGCTGTAGCCAACTGGAGTTGGTCCCACGTCCAAGGACCTCGAGGAGGCGCTCTACACCATTGACCGCAAGAACAACGAGATCCGGCAGCTCAAGGACGAGATCAAGCAACTGCAGGTCGACCTCGAGGCCCAAGAGCAGGCCAACGGTTCGCACTCTTCACTCGCTTCTCCACCGCGTCGCTAGCCCCGGTTTCGCGCTCACCACCACCACATTCACCCACACCTCGCGCAGACCAGCTCGAAAAGGACTTCAACGACTTGCAAAACGACTTTGACCGGTACAAGGCCTCGCGCGAAGCCGTGCGGCTCGCCGAAAAACCCGACCAGACTAAGGCCGCCAACCCGGACGCGACGCTCGCGAAGCAGCTCGGCCAGCTGCGCGACCTGCTGGCTGAGGCCGAGGCCGTCAACGACCGCCAAAAGCGGCAGATCCAGGACATGACCTCCGAGGCCGCGCGCAAGTACGCCGAGCAGCAGACGCAGCTGCAGGGGCTCGAGTCGCTGCTCGACCAGGTCAAGCACCAGTACGAGGAGTTTATTCAGGTAACCAAGCTCGAAAACGACTCGTACCGCCAGCTGCAGACGCAAGAGTACGAGCGGCTTAAGGTCGCGTTTGAGACGCACAAGAAGGAGCAGTACGATGAAAAGCGCGCCATGATGATGGAGCACCAGGCCATGCTCTACACGCTGCAGACGCTCTTCGAGGAGTACAAGAAGACGAGCGAGTTTCTCGTCTGCGTCGAGATCAGCAAGCTCGAAGACGAGATCATCAACCAGTCGATTCGCTACGAGAACGAGATCATGTTCGTTTTGTTTTGTTCCGCGCGCGCGCGCAACCCAGTCGGTCCTGCGCATGCTCGATCCAGAACTGACTGGCGCGCGACCCTGGGACGACGATCACATCCCCATTTGCCAATCCAGGTACATTATCCAGGCCAAGGACAAGTTTTATGCCGACATGATGGTCTCCAAGGACGCCAAGATTATGAACCTGATCGAGGGCAGTGATTTGACGTCGCTGCTGCAAAAGCACGAGCTCGACATTGAAAATGTGCGCAAGGAGTATACGCTCGAGCTCGAGCGCATTCGCACGCAGCAAGAGTCTGAGCAGAAGCACGTCATTTCGCTGCTGCAGCGGCAAAACAGCACGCTCGAGGCCAAAGCCGACAAGCTTGCGGCTCACATCAAGATGCTCGAGACCAAAATCAAGGACCTGATTGTGGCGCTCGAGGCCAAGAACAAGACGATTGCCGAGCGCGACGAGCTGATTGTGACCAAGGACCTGCAGCACACGACGCAGCTCGAGCAGGAGCGGCTACGGTACGCGCAAGTGCTGCAAGAAAAGGAGTTTTTGCGGCACAAGGTCATTCGGCTCAACATGGAGTCCAAGGGCACGGGCGAGAACACGATCGAGAACATGCTCAAGCGCATTTCGCGCGAGACGACCGAGGTCGCCAAGCACTACGGCGACTTGTCGACGCAGTATGACGCGTTGCTCGATGAGAATGGCAAGCTCACGCGGCAGATCAGGGAGCGCGAAAAGTGGATCGAGTACCTCGAGCGCGAGGTCAAGAAGCGCACCGAAGAGTTCAAGTTCATGGTCACGACGTTTGAAAGCTTTTTGGCGCAGAGGTCCAAGCAGTCGCGCCGTGAGCGCAACAAGCGGCTCTCGCGAGCCCGGTCCGACCTCGTATCTTCGACGAGAAGCGACGGCGTGGGACGGGCAGCGACAGGATTGGAGGATTTGGCCGCAGGCATCATGCCCGGCAGCAACGGTTGCGGCGGGATGCACGCACCGTTGGACTTGACCGTGCACCCGGCCGATTTCAAGACCGTGCGCATTCGCGTGCCGGACGTCGTGGTACGTTGATGTGGTCGTTTCCTGTTTCTCATCACGTTCGCAAAGACTCACGTCCAGACGTGACTTCGACAGAACCATGTCCGCGTCAATGAGCTTGACGCCTTGACCTCGGAAAAGCAGGAAATGGACCGCGCCATGACGTATTTGAAGCGGTTCAAGACCATGTCGCGCGCATTTGCGACCGGGCAGGTCAAGCTGGTCGGCGAGCGTGCAGGTGCAGATGCGGTAAGTGGGCTAGAGAGCAACCGCGGCGCAGACGACGATTTGAGCGGCAATGATGGGGTGCGTTTCATTCGAGGCTCCAAGGTGGTGATGTGGTGCGCACTTGACCGACTCGATATTGTCGTTCACAACAAACCCTGTATCGTGTGTTTAGAGCGGTGTGTTGAGCGACCACCCGACGCCCGTCATTCCAATGTATGGCAGCCATGGGAGCATCGTCGATGCGTCGGCGCACCCGACACGGCGCGTGTACCAAGTCGCCGAGCGCGACCATGGGCAGGGCGGGCTCGTGACTGCAGGGTCCATCAAGGTGTACGACTACGAGGCGGGCAGCAGCGCCAAGACCGATCCGGGATCACCGCCAGGCGCGGGGAATGGGGCTGTCGGTGCCATGATCGGCGCGTTTCGTGGTGCGAAGGTGCGTTTCGAGTCGTCTCACCTCGGAAATTCTCGAGTGCTCACCACGATTGATTGCAGAAGAGCCCACTGGGCCACGCCAAGGGTGTGTCGAAAGCGCGAGGTCAAGGATCGATGCTGTCAAACTTGCAACTTGTGGCAGGAAGTCAAACAGCGCGGGGAGGAGGAGACTGATGATGGCGACTTGTGCATAGGAGGATACAATATTGAAGTTGACTTTGTCTGTGAAGTTCTGCTCAATCAAAAGCACACACCTGCAGAGTGTGCAATGCTGATCAACAAGACATGACAGCTTGCTCATTTGCACATTTCTTGATTACTGCTTCCAAACTGACAGGCGTCAATCTCGTCAGTTGGGAGTTTTTCAACCAATGCTGTGGTAAAATGGTACCTGTGCCATTCACACTTTATGCTCATGTTGTCATTCCTGCAAGGGGAAAGTGCATCAGCCCAACTTTGCAGTGCATGTGGAATGTTTGCACCATTCAAAGAGCAAATCACAGATTCTGGGTCACTGTAAGCAACTACTGACACAGAGCTCATGAGAGCTCACACATTGAGCAATGAAGCGCTCAGGGCTGGCTGCTGGTTCTTTTGCAAGGTTGAGTGGGAGAGGAATACATTTGGTGTGTGCATTCTTCACTTCAACTGTGATGGCAACCATAGCATAGGTTGCAACCATGATATATATACATGTGAATCCAACTTGAACAGCTCCAACAATGAAAGAAGAAGGAAAACAGCAAAGAAAAGACACAAATGCAAGTTGAACACTTTGACATTCCCCCATGGTGAGCATTCCCTATGCATGCAAGACAGGCACTTCTGCAAGTCCAACCATGTTGCAAAGCTTGTGGAATGCAGGAGCAGCAAGCAGCTTGGTCAAAATGTCAGCAATCTGGTTCTCCATGTCCATGTGCTGCAGGTCAATCGTCTACTTGGTGACTTGGTCCTGCAAACAGTGTGTGTGGATCTCGACATGTTTAGATGGGAGCAGCACATCCTTGGCAATGTACTCTACCAACTCATTGTCCTCCATGAGTGGTGTCAATCCATTCTGCATGTATCCAAGCTGCATTGGCAAATGCAAGCTGAGGTTCAACATACCCAACAGGTACCCAACAAGCCATTTTGTGGCCTAGAGATGTAGTGGACCAGGTGTGTGCATGAAACAGCCAAGAATCACAGTTGCAGCAGCAATGTCCAGGTGCATCTTGGTTGTGGCAAACAACTGAGGGGTGCCACACTGGACCCATCCATCACCACGACAATGACAACGACAACTGAAACTCACACCACCACAACTTGAAACGTGTTGCATCCACTCATGACAATGCTGTGCCGTTTTTCCCAATCCAATTTCGACGACATGCAACAATTTGTTGAAGTATTCGTCTCGCATTTGTGTTTCTTGTTTTTTTGTCTTCCCTCATTGTTTCCTTGTTGGAGCTGTTCGAGTTGGATTCTTGTGTAAATGATGGTGGCAACCTAGGTTATGGTTGCCACCACCGCTGAAGTGCAGAGTGCACACACCAAATGCATTCCTTCTCCTGCTCAACCTTGCGAAAGGTTATGAGCCCTGAGCGCATCCCAAGCGCTCACGGACCGAACGAACGCTGCTGATATCCTCGTCGTGGACCCGCTGCTGCTGTGCTCGCCGATTTCTGCGAGAAACGGACCGATTTGACTGACCGACCGAGTGGGGGCCACGCTGGACCCATCCGTCACCACGACGACGACGACGACAACCAAAACTCAAACCACCACCACCTGAAACGTGCTGCATCCGCTCGAGACAGCGCGATGCCGATTTTTTCAACTCGATTTCAACGATTTTTGCCAACTTTCGACCTGCACCATGACCGTCACCATGACCTCGTCTGTCTTGGTCAAGACGCCGATCTCCGGCCAACCAGCAACAATTGAGATGCTCAAGGCCGATGGCTCGAACTGGCCGACGTTTGCTGACCGTTTTCTCGGTTTTTTGACCGCTGACCAGCTCGAAGACCTGCTCGAACTCAAGTCCTTCAAGATTTTGGTTGATGCCGATTTCGAGGTCGTGTCACTGCAACAGCAAGAGGAAATGACGGACGCGCAATTCAAGAAACTCATTGAGCTCGACTCGGACGTCAAGTTTGTTGCCGACGCGATCTTTTGGAATGGTCCTGCGGGTGCTGAACGCAAGAAGTGCATGGCCCACAACAGCTACAAGGCCAAGTCGTGCATCCGGAGCATCATCAAGGTCGTTTTGCCGTCTGCCATTGCGTCTGAACTCCTGCCGGTCTTCTCGGACGCCACCTGTGTCGCTGATGCGTGGGCGCTGCTGCGTGCTCGTTTTGACAAGCGTTCTGCGCAAGCTCATCTTGCCAATGTCAAGGGGCTGTTCACAAAGCCCATGTCGGGCTCTGGTGCTGCTGCGGTTCGCGAGCACATTGCTGATTTGCAACGCCGTTTTGACGTGATTCGGCGCCATGAACGTGCCAAGTCGTCCTCGCATCTGCGCACCGACTTTGCCGACTCGTTCTTGGTCCTCGCACTGCTCTCCTCGCTGCCGCCCGAGTATTCACCAACGGTGCTCTCCTTGGGCGAGCACTATGAGGAAATGGCGATCGTCGAATTACAGACGATTCTCAAGGGGGCTGCTGACCAGCTAGAACGCAGCTCTGGGACTGAGACGCAGGCGCTTGTTGTGACGAAGCGCAAGGACACGAAAGCCTGTCACAACTGTGGCAAGATTGGTCATTACGTGCGCTTCTGCCCGAACCGGGACCACCAGCGCAAGAACGGCGCTGAAACCGCGAACTGGCGCAAAAAGAAGGGCGCGAATGTTGTGGCCAAGGACGGCGACGAACATGCAATGGTGCATTTGTCGGTGGACGAGTATGAGCGTTTGATGGCGTCTGCCCGTGGTGCGGACGCCGCTGGTGTTGTTTTTGGTGCTGCTGAATTTGACGGATTTGCGCACTACCCGATTGTCGCCCTCTGCCCCGAAATCGTGAGACTTGAACGTCAAAGCCATCAGGGCATGGCGACGCCGCCCGGCACGTACCCGCCCATCATTCATGATGATGCATCGAATTATGAAGGACCGGATCCTCACCATCATCGTGCGTACGCGCTGATGCCTTTGTCGGCGTGCGCACGTCTTGCTCAGAGCCCGAAAGTCGATTCGGCCGCTGGCGCACACTTCTGCGGCAACAAGTCGCTGTTTGCTACACTCAACAACATGCGGCCTGGCGAAGGGTTCCTCGTCTCACTGGGTGACCACTGCATGTGCCGTCCGATTGGCAAGGGCACGATGCGCATCCGCACGCCTTCAGGCAACATTGTTCACCTCGACCCAGTCTGGTACATTCCCAGCTTCAAGACGCTTGTCTCAGTCTCTGAGCTGTATGATCGGACTACCATGCAAGTCATCTTCGGGGATCGAGACGTCCAGTTTGTGCATTGTGAGACAGGAGATCTGCTCGCCAAGGGCGTGTGGCATAGGGATACGTGGATCGTCCCAGGCGTGTGCGAGAAAGGACCGACCAAGGACGTGCAGGTACTCGACGTTTGGGGTCAGCGCCCTGTTGGTGTGGATGCCGCCAATGCGGTCAAGAAGGTGTTGCTCGCCAAACTGTGGCATGCACGACTATTTCACATTGGTCATGATCGCGTTTCGGCCGTGTGTACGCTTGAGCATGGCGTCAAGGGCAATGTGGGTGTGGCCAAGCCGCTACATGAGTGCATGACGTGTCTTGTGGCCAACCCACGCAGCCAGCCACATCCGCTGCGCCATTTGCGTGCGAATCGACTATTTGGCGTCCTCCACGCTGATTTGGTGTCAATGAAGACGGTTGGCATGGGGGGTGTCAACTACATTGCAACAGTCACGGACGAGTACTCACGCTGGTGCTTCGTGCTGCTTCTCTGGCGCAAGGGCGACTTTGGACCGCAGTTTCTCGATTTGCTGAAGCACGCCGAGTCGTTCTTTGGCGTCTCTGCGGGCTGGCTGCACAGTGACCATGGTGGCGAGTTCATTGGCAACAGTTTACGCTCGATTCTGCTCTCGCGTGTTGTTGCTGGTGCTCCTTGCACGTTGCCGTCGGCCAAGGTCAAGGTTGGGTCGCCCGTGCGAGTTGATTTGGGGTCACTGGATGTGCCGTCGACTGTGGTCGATGGCGTTGGTGGCGATGAAGTTGTTGATGAGGAGATCAGGCGTGGTGCGCGGCGTCATCAAGTTCAAGTGCCTATGGCGGTTCCGGATCAACTTCCCGCGGTCAACCTGATTGCCGAGCTCCCACTGGCAGGGCCAGCGTTGGAGCGCGATAATCTGCAAGTTGGCAAGAGGCCCGGTTTGCCGCAGGTGGACCAGGGACCAGTGGGGGTCCTCGCAGACGTGGGGGAGCCTGGTCGTCAGGCCGATGCGCCAGAAGTGAGCGATGGGGGTGTTGGTGCTCTTCGACCTGATGCTCAAGCGCCCGTCGCGCAGCAATCGCGCCATTTGCGCGGCCTACAGCCCGAGGTCGCTCGCCGTTTTGATCCCGACGCCATTGCCCGCGTCCGCAGTACGCCCGATGTGGGGGAGGTGGATCCTGAACCTAAAAGGGGCGTCGAACGTGCTGCTGACGCAGTTGAGAAAGTGCGCGTGTTGCGGCTGAATAGTGATTGCACTGACGCTTCGGCCCCTCTTGTTTGTTCCCTAGCTGGCCCTGGCGTTGACTCAGGCTTGCCCCTGTCCGGAATTGTCGATCTCGATTTGCCGACACTGTTTCTACGTGCGCACCCGGACTTGGATCTCAGCAAGTCTGTTGAGTCGGCAAGTGCGGTGCTCGCATGCGTTGCCGCAGCTCAAGTCGGCGCCCAGGGTGCAGTTTGGGAACCCAAGACGGTCGAGGAAGCGCTAGCGCACCCAGACTGGCGCGCGCTGACATTCGACGAGTACAACTCGCTCGTCGAGAATGGGACATGGGTGCTCGTCAACCGCCGCCCAGGCGACAAGGTGATGCGCTCCGGTTGGATCTTCAAGTGGAAACTCGGGGCAGACGGAAAGCCTGTGCGCGCCAAGTCGCGACTTGTTGCCAAGGGATACACGGCCATTCCAGGCGTGCATTACACGGACACGTTTGCGCCCGTTGCGTCGTTTGACACGCTGCGTCTGATTCTGTTGCTCGCCGCGTATCTCAAGGTCCAGCCGCTGCAGCTCGACATCAAGACGGCCTTCCTGTACGGTTACATCAAGGAGCGCGTGCTCATGGAGCAGCCACCAGGCTTCGTTGACAAGAAGAACTCGGACAAGGTCTGCATGCTCGTTAAGGCGCTGTACGGCACCAAGCAGGCCCCGCGCATGTGGTTCTGCCGTTTGGCCGATTACCTGATTTCGCTCGGATTTGCAGAGTCCAAGTACGACAAGTGCCTGTTCATGCACAAGACGGACAAGGGCGTGATCTTCATTGGAGTCTATGTCGACGACTTGCCGATTGTCACGTCAACCAAGGAGCTGCGCAAGTGGATTGTCGACAAGTTGAAGTCCGAGTTCAAGGTGCACGACTTGGGCGATGCGGCATGGTTGCTCGGGTGCAAGATTACGTACAGTGACGAAGGGTCGATTTACCTAGACCAGAGCCAGTACGTCAAGTCAATGGGCAAGCGGTTCCAGATCCCCGAAAAGATGCGGCCGGTGATCCCGATGCGACCCAACGACTTCAAGGAGCTGCTCGAGTTGCCCAAGATCACTGATCCAGTTGTAAAGACTGAGTACCTCGCCATTGTCGGGTCGCTGCTCTTTGCGGCGACGAAAACGCAGCCGGACATTGCCGCTGCGACTGCAATTCTTGGCCGTTTCATGCATGCACCTGGTACGCTACATCTCGAGGCCGCAAAGCGGCTTGTTGGGTACCTGTTGGGCACGTCGAACCTCGGCATCAAGTTTTTGGGCAAGGATATGAAACTTGACGCGTTTGCTGATGCCGATTGGGCCGAGGATCGTGGCGACCGCAAGTCGACATCGGGTTTTGTGATATGGGTTGGCGGTAGCCCTGTCGCCTGGCACTTGAAGAAGCAGACGCTCGTGGCAAAGTCGACCATGGCTGCTGAGTACGTGTCGGCAAGCTTAGCGGGCGACACGATCCTCACGATACGCGCGCTGCTGGAAGAGCTCGGGTACAAACAAGATGGACCGACGCCGCTCATGGAAGATAATGAGTCGGCGGAGCGTGTTGCCAAGGACGCGCTGCTCTCGTCGAAACACGTTGAGATCCACGCCCACTGGTTGCAGGACCAAGTTGCCAAGAAGACGATTGACCTGCGGCGCGTGGACACGGAGAACCAGATTGCCGACATTTTGACCAAGCCGCTTGCTGCTCCTGCGTTCCGCAAGCTTCGTGACATGATTGGAGTTGCGGAAGTGATTGCTCCGCGCGCGTAGGGAATGCTCGCCGTGGGGGAGTGTCGAAGTGTTCGTCTCGCATTTGTGTTTCTTGTTTTTTTGTCTTCCCTCATTGTTTCCTTGTTGGAGCTGTTCGAGTTGGATTCTTGTGTAAATGATGGTGGCAACCTAGGTTATGGTTGCCACCACCGCTGAAGTGCAGAGTGCACACACCAAATGCATTCCTTCTCCCGCTCAACCTTGCGAAACAATTGTGACCCTCAAGGCCAATGGCTTGAACTGGCCAAGTTTGCCGACCATTTTCTCGGCTTTTTGGTGGCTGAAAAGCTTGAAAAACTGTTTGAACTGAAGTCCGACAAGGTTTTGGTCAACGCCGAGTTCAAAGTCATGACACTGGATCAGCAAGAGGAAATGATGGACGCACAAGTCATGAAACTACTCGAGGTTGACTTGGACATCAAGTTTGTTGCTGATGCAATCTATTGGAACAGTCCAGCCACTGTTGAATGCAAGAAATGCATGGCTCACAACAGTTACAAGGCCAAGTTGTGCATCTGGACCATCATCAAGGTTGTTTTGCCATCTGCCATTGTGTTGGAACTTCTGCTAGTTGTCTTGGATGCCACATGCATCACCTATGTGTGGGTGTTGCTGCATGCTCATTTTGACAAAAGAACTGTGCAAGCTAATCTCACCAATGCCAAGGGGCTGCTCACAAAGCCTATGTCAGGCTCTGGTGCTGCAGTGGTGCACAATGCCAATCTACAGCGTCATTTTGATGTGATTTGACGTCATGAGTGTGCCAAGTCATCAGCACAACTGTGCACCAACTTTGCAGATTTGTTCCTGGTGCTCACTTTGCTCTTGTCACTGCTGCCTGAATATTCGCCAACTGTGCTTGTCATTCATGTTGATGCATCAAATTATGAAGGACTGGACCCTCACCATCACCGTGCATGCGCACTGATGCCTTTGTCGGTGCATGTGAGTCTTGCACAGAGCCTGAAAGTCAACTCAGCTATTGGCGCACACTTTTGTGGCAACAAATTGCTGTTTGCTACACTCAATGACATGTGGCCCAGCAAAGGGTTCCTTGTCTTGTTGGGTGACCACCATGTGTGCCATCCAATTGACAAGGGCACAATGCGCATCTGCACACTGTCAGGCAATATTGTTCACCTTGACCCAGTCTGGTACATTCCCAGCTTCAAGACGCTCATCTCAGTCTCTGAGCTGTACAATCAGACGGCTGTGCAAGTCATTTTTGGGTATTGAGACGTCCAGTTTGTGCATTGTGAGACAGGAGATCTGCTTGCCAAGGGTGTGTGGCATGGTGATACGTGGATTGTCCCAGGTGTGTGTGAGAAGGGACTGACCAAGGATGCGTGTTGAGTTAACCACTGCACCAAAACCTGATCAAGGACAGCAGTGCTGGATTCACCATTCCAACAATGCGCAGGTGCTCAATGTTTGGGTTAAGCGCCCTGTTGGTGCGCATGTTGCTGGTGTGGTCAAGAAGGTGTCACTTGCCAAGCTGAGGCACATGCATCTGTTCCACGTCGGTCATGATAATGTTTTGGTTGTGTGTACACTAGAGCATGGTGTCAAGGATGATGTCAGTGTGGCCAATCTGGCGTACAAGTGCATGATGTGTCTTGTGGCCAATGTGTGCAGCCAGCTGCATCCACTGCACCATTTGCATGCAAATCGACTCTTTGGCGTCCTCCATGCTGACTTGGTGTCAATGAACATGGTTGGCAAGGGGGGTATCAACTACTTTGTGATGGTCATAGATGAGGACTTGTGCTGGTGCTTTGTGCTGCTTCCAGTGCAAGAATGACTTTGGGCCACAGTTTCTCGACTTGCTCAAGCATGCAGAGTCATTACTTGGCATGTTGGCAGGCCAGCTGCACAGCAACCATGGAGGCGAGTTCATTGGCAACATTTTGCACTCAGTTCTGCTCTCATGTCACATGCACTTGTTGACACTCGCTCTTTGAGAATGGTGCTTGTTAACCACTGCCTGGGTGACAAGGTGATGATGCACTCTGGTTGGATCTTCAGGTGGAAACTTGGAGCAGACGGAAAGCCTGTGCATGCCAAGTCACAACTTGTTGCCAAAGGATACACAGCCATTCCAGGTGTGCATTACACGGACACGTTTGCACCCATTGCATTGTTTGACACACTGCATGTCGAAGTGTTCGTCTCGCATTTGTGTTTCTTGTTTTTTGTCTTCCCTCATTGTTTCCTTGTTGGAGCTGTTCAAGTTGGTGATGTGAAGCAGAGCTACCCGTATGGCTCCTTTACATACCCGTTGTTGTTGTTGTTGATTCCCGTTTGTCATTCCATGTATATAAACGCCCAAACGTACCTCTGGGTACGACAGGCTCGTTCCACACTCGACACCATATCATTTTGGTAGCGTCTGTCTGTGACGATTCCTCGCGCACGGCCGCTCAGTCCGCACCTCAAGCCGTCACGGCTCCATCACCTTCGATACGCTTTCGCGCTCTCGTCTTCACTCGCAACAAATCTCCCGCCTTCACGGCTTCTTTTCTCTCGTTACTCGTCTTGCTCCCATACCACGACCCAACGATGCAGCACAAGTATTCTTCCACGCAACAATTTCTTGTGCTTGTACCACGTTATGCTGGCTCTACTGTCTCTGGATACGATGCCTTCTTTGATGAACGCTCCAGTGCGTCTGTCACTTCCGCGATTTCATGTGTCCGGCTCAATGCCAACAACAGTACCCATATCGCATTCGCCAATTACGCTATCAAGGAAAAGAGCTATTGGCAAGTCGCGCTTGATGGATCGCTCACCAAGCCACACGAATCCGTGGCGAAAGTGGCAGAGCAGTTAATCTGGACAAGCATGGGTGCTGCTACTGTTTGTGCTACTGCCAACACTACCGCCGCTGTTGTCACTATTCAAGATTGCTCGATCTCAGTCCAATGGGCCATGGACAACCCGAAGTTTGATTCTTCTCGTGACATTGGCATGTTTGGCGCAAAGCTCAAGCCAGCCACAGCTTTTCACCCGCCAAGTGATGACCAGGCCGAGGGGACCAACCGCGAATCCTCTTGTATCTGGAAAATGGTGCTGCATGATTTCAATGGCACCCAGTGGAAGAACATGGTTCCGATTATGCAGTTGGTGTACAACTCTGCTCGTCATCACGCTCACGGCATGTCACTGCTCCAAGCACCTGTCGGCACTTGTCCTCAAGTCCAAGCAGCTCTGAAACCGAAGGTCTGCAACGACATCTGGAACCTATTTCCGACATGACAAGTACAAGTCACGCCGGTTGCTTGGACAAGCACCCGAAATTCAAAAACGTTTCAATCTGGAACCGCGTCATCATCGCGTCATCGCTAGCTGGAGGGGGGAGAAATGATGTGAAGCAGAGCTACCCGTATGGCTCCTTTACATACCCGTTGTTGTTGTTGTTGATTCCCGTTTGTCATTCCATGTATATAAACGCCCAAACGTACCTCTGGGTACGACACACTCGACACCATATCAGTTGGATTCTTGTGTAAATGACAGTGGCAACCTAGGTTATGGTTGCCACCACCGCTGAAGTGCAGAGTGCACACACCAAATGCATTCCTTCTCCCGCTCAACCTTGCGAAAGGTTGTGAGCCCTGAGCACTTCCCAAGTGCTCATGGACCGAACCAACGCTGCTGATATCCTCGTCGTGGACCCGCTGCTGCTGTGCTCGCCGATTTCTGCGAGAAACGGACCGATTTGACCGACCGACCAAGTGGGGGCCACGCTGGACCCATCTGTTACCACGATGACGATGACGACAAGCCAAACTCGAACCACCACCATCTGAAACGTGCTGCATCCGCCCGAGACAGCACAACGCCGATTTTTTCGACTCGATTTCGACGATTTTTGCCAAATTTCGACCTGCACCATGACCGTCACCATGACCTCGTCTGTCTCGGTCAAGACGCCGATCTCCGGCCAACCAGCGACGATTGAGATGCTCAAGGCTGATGGCTCGAACTGGCCGACGTTTGCCAACTGTTTTCTCGGCTTTTTGACTGCCGACCAGCTTGAAGACCTGATGTGAAGCAGAGCTACCCGTATGGCTCCTTTGCATACCCGTTGTTTTGTTGTTGATTCCCGTTTGTCATTCCATGTATAAAAACGCCCAAACGTACCTCTGGGTACGACAGGCTCGTTCCACACTCGACACCATATCATTTTGGTAGCGTCTGTCCGTGACGACTCCTCGCGCACGGCCGCTCAGTCCGCACCTCAAAGCCTTCACGGCTCCATCACCTTCACTACACCCTCGCGCTTTCCTCTGCATCCACGACGAATCTCTCGCCTTCACGGCACATTCTCTCTCGATACTCGATTCGCACACGTTCCAACACAACAATGCCGCCCAAGGCTTCTTCTTCCTCCCAACAATTTCTCGTTCTCGTGCCACGTTACGCAGGCACGACTGTCTCTGGATACGACGCGTTCATTGACGAACGGTCTGGCGCAACTGCCACCACCTCCATTTCGTCGGTCCAACTCGATGCCACCAACGATACCCATGTCGCATTTGTCAATAATGCTGTCAAGGAAAAGAGCTATTGGCAAGTCTCGCATGATGGAACGTTCACTAAGCCGCACGAATCCGTTGCAAATGTGGCAGCGCAGTCTATCTGGATGAGCATGGGTGCCACTGCCACTCGTGTTGCTGCTGAAGCCGCCGCAGCTGCTGTCGCCAGTCAAGATCACTCAATCTCGGTCCAACGGGCCATGGACAAGCCGACGTTTGATGGCTCTCGTGACATTGGTGCTCTGGACACATTCCAGCTCAAGCTCGAACTCTACCTCGACGGTTGTGGCTGGACCGAACAAGACAAGATCCGATTTGTTATTGGCCAACATTCTGGCGAGGCGATTGCGATTTGGCGGCGCACGGCGCAACCTATTCCGACAACGCACTGGACCGAGGTCATCAACACGCTCCGCACTAACTTTGTGCCCTTAACGATTGGCACCGACTCGTACAAGGCGCTCGAACGGTTGCGGCAGGGCAATACGCCCCCATTCGAATTCTTGAAACAATTTGACGAGCACGCCAGCCGTGTGAGCAACATGTCCGACGCCGAGTACTTCCGCCTATTGCGTGGACGTGTTAACTCTCGAGCCCGCGAAGAACTGGCCCGCGCTCTCGGCCAGGTCCAGAAGGCGGGCGACAAGCGTGAACACTTGACGCGCCAGGAGATCGTTCAGGCATTGCTGGAAGCGCACTCGATTGGCCACACCACGGGGCTGGACGACCCCATGGACATTGACCTGGCGGCTCTGAAGCCGCAGCCGATGTACTGCAAGAACGTTGGCAACCAACGCACTCGATTCGGTTCACCGCGCCAGCAGTCTGACCGCACACCAAGCAGCAACTTTGACCGCAACAACATTGTCGACTCGTACGGATGCCTGTACCATATGACCACGTCGCACAGCAACTTGCAGTGTCTCTCGCAAGGCGGTAACCCTCGCCGTGGTCGCTATGACGGTTGCCCGGCGGACCTACTCACCCGCATCAAGTCGCGTGGGAAGAAGGTCGAGGTCGCAACTGTTGGCATTGAAGATGGCGTGTACAAGGTTGTCGATAATGTTCTGATGCAGATCGAAACCGACGATTCTGAATGCTCTGATGACGCAACACCTCAGCGCATTTCACTTGGCTCAGCACGAACGCGCTCGGTATTTTCGCACACGGCCTTGCTTGGCCCACAGCAAGCTCAACTTCGCGCCAAGATTGATTGTGGTGCTGGTGCCAACTTTCTCAACTCGTCGATCCTGAAACGCACCGGCGAATCCAAGACTGTCGACGTTCAAGTCGACTGCGTTCTCGCAGATGGCCAGACCCGTGCTCTGACCAAGGGCGTTTGGCTCGATGTGCAAGTCGGAAAGTTCATCTCGCGCGAATTCTTTTACCTGCTCAACGGCGCCGATTTCCAGGCCATCCTGGGCATGACTTGGCTTGCCAACATGAACCCGGACATTGATTGGACAACTGGCGTCATGAAAAACCGACTCGGTAACGAATACTCTCGTCCGATACCTGGCACAACGCCAGGGTGCAGCATCAGCATTGCTGCTGTCTCCATGAACGGTTTCCGCCGTGCTATGCGCAACGCTGATGGCCCAGTCTTTGCGATCGAGCTTCGAGCTGCCACCTCAAGCACCGACTTTGCACCTGACATCAACCATCTCTCACCATCCGACCGCGCAATCATCGAACCGATCCTGCACAAGTACAAGGATGTCTTGAACGGTTTGCCCAAAGGCTTCCAGCCGCCCGATCGTGGCCCGCTCGATTTCCAGATCCGACTCGCGCCGAACTTTGAATACCCACGGCCTCGCATCCCTTCG
>GG745383.1:39232-64052 GCA_000151295.1 Allomyces macrogynus ATCC 38327 | reverse complement strand
CTTTGGCAAAGTACTTGCGCTCCTTGGGCAATCTTGCGCGGCTAGCTCGTTCGCGTTCGCGCTCGCGGTCTGCGTACTGTTCCTTGAGCGCCAGCATGGCCTGCGCGAGATGGTGCAGCGACCGGCTGTCCTCCTCGACGTTGGGCGCTGCGGCAGCCTGCGTGACGCGTGCGGCCTCGAGTTGCGTGATCCGGTCCTGCGCGGCGTCGAGCTGCCGGCGCACGCCCGCGAGCACCGCGTCAAGACTGTCGCGCGCGCGCTCGTGGTCAAACTGTTGGCACAACAGCTCCGTGCGCAGCTTTTCAATGGCCGTGTCACGTTCCATGAGCAGCAGGTCCCGGTCGTGTACGGCATCGCGCAATTGCTCAATCGCACGCTGGTGGTCGGTCAGCGATACCAAGTCGGCCGGGTGGCCCGTGGACGCGGGCTCGTCCCCGTCGCGCGTCGTGTTGGCGGCGGCTGCCGCCGCGACCAGAGCCGACACGTCGAGCGATCGCGACGACACGTCGCTGTCCATGCCCGGGAGTGCAAGCCGCGTCGTCGTGGCCAGGGGTGAGCGCGCGTGCTGCGGCGGCGTGCGCGGCGAGTAGTGGCTGCGCTGCAAGATCCTCGGGGATCCCAACGTGCGCCGTCCGTCGGGGTACTCATCTTCGACCATGGGCGCGGGCAGCGACGACCGCGGCCGTCCACCGCGCGGCATCGTCGGCGTCACGTCCGTTGGCGGCCCACGTGGACTTGATGCCGCGGCTGCAGCCGAGGCAGCAGAACGGACGGCGCGCACTTCATCCTCCATCTCCGCGAGTGCGCGATCCTGGTCCGCAATCACCTGCTCGTGGTGCGTGCGGGCCGCGACGAGCTCCTCGACCTCCTGCTTGAGCCCTTCAATCTGGTGCAGGTAGTCGCGCTCGAGCTGAACAAACTGCGCGTGCTCGTGGTCGTAGGCACGCTCGCGGTGTGCGAGCTCGTTGATCTTTTCTGTGACGGCTTGCTTGAGCTGCGCCGACTTGGACGTGATCGTGTGGAATTGCGAGACGAGTGCCTGGTACTGCGCACGCAGCTCGGCAATCTGCTGGTCGCGAGCGGCCAAGTCCTGTTGCAGCTTGGCCTTGGACGGGCCCGTCGACTCGGACGCGGCTTGCGCCGCGACCAGGGCCTTTGCACGCTCGAGCTGTCGCTGCACGCCTGCGAGCTGCGTGCGCGTCTCGTGCAACTGCGACTGCGCGAGAATCAGGTCGTGGTCCTTGACGGCGAGCGCCTTGGTCGACTCGTCAACATCGACCTGCGCGCGCATCAGCTGCTCCGACTTGGCCGTCACCTCGGCCGCCGTCGCCTCCACCTCGCGCGTGAGCGCCTCGCGCAACGCCTCGCCGCGCGCGAGCTCAGCACGCACCGTTGAGAGTTCGTCCTCGAGCCGCGTCACCTTTTCGGCCGCCGTGTCGCGGTCGTGCGTGAGCTGCTCGACTTGGTCGGTGAGCTGGTCATGTGCGGCAGTCAGTGATGCGACACGGCCCATGGCCTCGACAAACTCGGCCTCGGCACGCTTCCGTTCCGCAGCAGCTGTGTCGGCGGCCGTCTTCCACCGCGACGCCTCCTCGCGCGCCACGTCCAGGTCCTTGTGCAAGTCGGCGACGTCGGCGTCACCCGCAGCCAATTGCAGCTGCTCTTGCAGGTTGATGAGCTCGTTGGTGAGTTTCAGCTTCTCCTGCTCGAGCCGGTCGCCACGCGCCTGCGCGCGCTCGGCGGTACGCTTCCACTCGGCGAGTTGCCCGGCCGTCTGGTCGAGTTCCTGGTTGAGTAACCGCACCTCCTCGGTCTGCGCATGCAGCGCCTCGCGCAAATCCGACGCTTCCGACCGCCCATCCTCATCATCCTCGGCGCGCGCCTCGAGCTCGGCGCGCGCCTGGTGCAGCAGCGCGCGCGTTGACTCGAGTTCCTTTTGTGCCGCAACCAAATCGGCGCGAATCGCATCACGCGCCTGGTTGGCCACCTCAATCTGGTCGAGCAGCTGCTCTTCGCGGTCGCGCATTTCCACGACTTCCTGGTCCCATTGCGCCTCGACGTGCTTGACCTGCTCCTGCCACTTGGCGACATCGGCCTCGGCCGCCATTTGCTTGGTCAGCGCGTCCTCGAGCTGGTCCTGCACCGACGCGGCCAAGTCACGCAACTGCGCGGCCGTACGCGCCTGCTCGTCGCGGTCCTTCGCGAGCGCCTCAAGCCGCTCGAGGTTCGCGTTCGACTGGCCGGAAAGGACCTGGAACCGGTCCTCGGCGAGCTGCTTGGCAGCCTCGAGCTCGTTGAGCGCACGCTGTGCATCGTCGCGGTCGCGCGTCGCCTCTTGGAGGTCCTCGAGCAAGTTGACGCGCTCGCCGTCCATCTCGTCGCGGTGCCGCTGCACCTCCGCGAGTTCCACCACGAGCTGGTCACGCTCAGCCGTGGCCGCAGCGATTTGCGCGGCTTGGTCGTCGACGAGCGCAACGAGCCGCGCGTGCTCGGTCGCCGTTCGGTCCTGGATCCGGTCGAGTTCCGCGTGCAAGTGCTCGAGGTCCTTTTCGAGATGCTCGAGCTCGGCACACCGCGTGCGGACACCCTCGAGCTCGCCCTCGAGTTCGTGCACAGTGCGTTCGGCCTTGGCGCGCGCTGCCTGCGCCGTCGCGAGATCGTCCTGCAAGTGCTCAATCTCGACTGCGTGCGAGTGCACGTCCTGCCGCGCCGTATCCGCGGCAAACTGCAGGTCCTGCAAGTCGAGCCGCAGCGCGCTCCGGTCAGCTTCCACGGCCGCGAGTTCCTGCTTGGTCTGGTTGAGCTTCGTCTCAGCGGCCACGATCGCGTCGCGCGCGGCGTCACGGTCGTGCTCGGCCGCAAGCAGCGCCTCCTCGACGTGCGCGAGCTTGTCCTGCGTAGCGTCCCGCGACTGCTTCGCGTCCTCGAGCGCGGCTTCGACGTGCACAAGTTTCTCGTTCGTCGCGTCCCGTTCCTGGCGCGCGTCTTCGAGCGCGTGCTCGACCTGCGCGCACTGTTCACGTAGCGTGTCGCGGTCCGACTCGGCCGCGTCCCGCGCCGCTACGAGCTGCTCGACTTGTGCTGCCACCGTGGCGCACTGCTCACGCGCTTCGTCAATCTGCGCCTGCCAGTCGAGTTGCGCGTCAGTCGCAGCCGCACGCGCCGCGTTGAGAGCGTGCTCGTGTTCGACGACATTCGCCTTGGCCTGCTCAAGCTCCTGCGTCATTTGCTCGACCAAGTCGGTCGCCTGTGCGGCGCGCGCTTCGGCCTCAGCCACGTGTGCTTCCTGCTCGGAGACGAGAGCGGTCACGGCGGCCAAATCGGTCTTGACCTGGTTGAGTTCCATGGTCCACGGGCGGGCCCAGGTCCGTCTTGAACCGATCGCGGTCAGCGCCAGTGGGTCTCCAATCTGGGCGCGAACCGACTCGAGCTCGGCCATCAAGTCCGGGATCGGATCTTCGACGGGCAGCGAGCGCGAGGTCGCGTCCGAGCCCCGCTCCGCGGCGTCGCGTGCCGCCTCGACTTCGACCGCGAGCTGGTTGGCCTTGGCCTCCAGTTCCTCTAGGACCGACCGCTGCCCGGCCAACTGCTGGTCGCACGCGACCTGGATCTGGTTGGCCAAGTCGATCGCGTTCTCCTTTTCGGCGTGCAGTTCCACGAGCTGGTGGTCGCGCGAGACAATTTGGTGTTGCAGGTCGTCGATTTGCGCGCGCGCCGCGTCGAGGTTGGTCTGCAGGTCAGCGACGGCCTCTTCGTGCTCGAGCGACTTGGACACGGCCGCCGTCTCGGCGGCGAGTTGCGCATCGGCAAGCTGTTGCTGCAGTTCAGCACGTTCAGCTGCTGCGGCTTCTTGTGCAACAGCCAACGTGGCGGCATGCACGTCCCGCAACTGCTCGAGCGCCGCCGCAAGCTCGTCACGCACCGCCGCGAGCGCCGTCTCGTGCTCAGTCTGCACTTGTGCCATGGCCGCCTCCATAGCCGCCGCACGTTCCTCAGCAACCCGCGCGCGGTGCTCATTCGCCGCGACCCGCTCCTCGGCATCCGACAGGGCCACATAGTGCATATCGTCCTTGGTCTGCAACGCGAGCTGCAACTGGTCGCGCTCGGCCTCGACCGCCGCCACTTGCGCGGTCGTGACACCCAACTCCGACTTGACTGCCGCCAAATCCTGTGCGAGCCCATTCGCCTCGGGGTGCGCGACGTGCAATGCGCTCTTCCAGTTCGTGCCGCTGGGTGCCGTGCGTGCCGGCGCTCGTTCTCGAGTTTCCGCGCGCAGAGCATCCACCTCGCTCCTTAACCGCGGCACCCGCCGTGGCAGCGGCCAACTCATCGAGCGCCGTCCCGAGCCGCGCCTCGAGCGTCTGCACTTCGGTCGCCATCGCGTCGCGCGCGGTCGCGACCTCGGCAAGTTCGCGCTTCAAGTCCCCGATCGTCTCCTCCAGCCGCATATCGCGCGCGTCGCGGTCAGCCGCGTCCGCCTGCACCGCTGCGAGATCGCGCTCAGTTGCGGCCACGTGACTGCGCGCATCGTTCACTTCGTTCCGCATCGCTTCAATCACCGACTCTCGGTGCGCCACGGTCGTGCGCATCGTGGCCAGTTGCGCACTCAGTTGGTCCCGCTCGGCGGCCATGGCTGTACACGCGTCCCGAAGGCCGCGGATCCGGTCGAGGAACGTCGATAGGCCCTCGGGGCTTGCGAGGTCGAGGCCGTCGACCATGTTGCCTGCCGCGAGCGCCGCCGCGGAGGTATCACCCGACGGTGGGGACCCGGGTAAGCGCGGCGCGGAGCGGTGTGCGAGCGGGGTCGGGCTGTGGTCCGACAGGGACGAGGCTGATCGGCGCTGGTACTTTTCGAGTTTGCGGCGGCCGCGCTCAATCAGGTCCGGGCGCATGGCGCGTGGCGAGATGGGTGGCGAGCCGGTGGCCGAGAGCGCGGAGTGGCTCGGCGTCGGGCTGCCGAGGGCCGCGGTCGAGGTGGACGGGGACGGTGGTGCGTCCATGGTGGTGGTGGGTGCTACGCGAACAGGAGGGACCATGGCGTCATATGAGCTGCACGGTCCTGAAAGATCGACGGTCAAAGAGTCGCCAAGTGGTGTATTTTACCTTGGCCGAGAACGGTGGCGGCGATGGGGGCAAGGACAGCTGGGCCGCAGCGTCGCTTGTCGCCAACCGAGCCAGCCGGTCCCTTGTCAAGAAAAACAGGTCCGCGTAAATGCAGCGCGGACCAAGGTCGCGGTTGCTGGGAAATGAGCCGGATCTCAGAGCGGCCCGTCGGTTCTTGGACGTTTGGTGCCGGTGCGATGTCGTTGGCGTGCTTGTGGCGGTTGGAACGAGCGGCACGTCTCCGCCCGGTGTTGATGGTAGCCCGCGCGCTCAGCGGTTCGAGTGCGCGCAGTCGCGGTGCTGGGGTACCGCGGCAACGGCGAGAAAGCTGTCGGTAGAAGACGACGACGACAACGGTTGCAGGCGCGATGGACCAGCAAAGCACAGCGAGCAACGGCTCCAAGTTGTGCGGTGGACAAGGCACGTGCACCCTGCACAAGCATCCGCTGCCTCACCCACGCCACATCGTGTTCAAACTTGACACCGCGGAGGTAGTGTCCCTCCACCGTGCCAGACCATGGACCTAGCTCCTGACAGCAGCTGCAATTGTGGCAAATTTGTAAGTGCACTGCATAGCCGCCTTATCATGATTTTAAGGAATCTCCCGTTTATTTTCTTTATTTCCTCCACGCCACCGCTTTTCACACCAGCAGCGGCGGCGTTGGCGGCTTTCAATCAATATGCAAAACGTGGCAAAGAATGAAATGACGTGGCGATAAAAATGACAAATCTCCCACAAGTTGTCCTTGGCATCAATGGCGCGAATACGAAATTCACAATCGAGGAGACAGTAAGATTGGCAATGAGAGCGTTGCGCAGACGCGCCACTGGAAGACCATGATCGGCAAATTAAACTGCACTAGGCTGTTGCACACTGCTCATTGGAGAGTCGAGTCTCCAGGCCAAACTGAACCGCTCGCCCCAGCTCCTCTGTCGTATGAATGTATGAATGATGATGCCCGCCCCCCTCACACACCACTCTCTGCCCCCCCCCCCCCCCCCCCCAAAAGAAAAAACTCACGGGCCTAAAAAATTAAAAGGGGAACCAATCACCCAGGTTTCTCTCCGCAATAGGGGTTGTGGGGGAAAAAAACCTAAAAAAAAAGAGAGAAAAAAAATCTGAAAATGCGACAAAAAAAAAAAAACCCAATGTTAAGCCCATGCCTCACTAAAAAATGGGTTCTCTTTTCCTCCCCCAAAAAAAAATGTTCGCTTTTCTGTACGAGCCGGCTCCACAAATGGCTCCTCAACGATATAGCAATAGCGGCTCACATGCCATCCTCCGCGCGTGACATCCTTACAGCCACACAGCTGCTGCTTCACCTCTCTCTTGTCGACGACTAAACAACCGAACTACTGTACGTGTCAACCAAATTGCGCGCGATGCTCAACGCCAATTTTCTGTATCAAGGACGGCGCAACCGTTATTTGGTCGCCCGCTGACGTTTGAGCTCGCTTCACGCTCGCGAGCGCGTGGAACACTTCACGGCCGGGCTCAATGAGACCAGACACGTGATCGCGCACCATCATCAGCACTTCGACTGCGCCCTTGGCACGGCCGCTTCTGTGCAGTCACTGTCGTTTACCCTGGACTCGAACTGACCCACGTTGCACAACGTTCTTGCCCAGGTCGTGGTATTGCGTCCGTTTCGACCGCCATTGTAGTGATCATGAGCAAGTGCTCAACCGCGACACGATCTAGCATGGGCGCTGAGCCGCGGCACCGTGTGCATCAAGTTGCTGATGTTTTCGTGTTGCGGGTACGCGTCGGGGATTGAGGAAGGTGTGAGGAGCGATATTGGCGCTGGTTTGAATTATGTTTGAGGCAGCAAACTTCAAACTGCGCAAACCATACCAAAGCGTCACCAATCAAATTGGCAAACCACCCTGCAAACCGCTCCAAACCGGATCGGTTTGCCAACGTTAGCAAACCTGCAGGGTCGGGAGCACAGTGGGGCTGTGTTTGTCTGTCAGTCGCAACATGACACGAAATGATGGTGGCAAAGGACTTCTGTCGTCAAAAGTGAAGAATCGCACGATATTCATAAGCTTTATTCAAAGGGGAGTGAAAGCAAGGCAAAAACGATGCAAAGATATCATGTCGACTGAACCAACAATGGATACATCACCGAAACCCCCTATCGGTGTCGACTGAACGCAAAGGATAGATACGAGAGGTGCGAGAAATGTGACATCCAAAAACACCATGATGACCAACTCACCATCTCCGCAACCCCCCCAAACCATTCCCCTTCAAATCATTTGATCTCCAACACAAGCATCCCCCAAATGCCGGAGGACAAGAAAGATTAAAGCCGCTTCAGGCGCATATGCAAGCACGGAGCTCTTCCAAGTGCGGGCTGGCAAGCAACCAGTTGGGACATTGTACCCAAGTTCTCTGTATGCCGACCAGTGTAGACTAAAACTGTGCCTTTGCTCACACTCATGTTGAGAAGTCGGGCTCTCCTTTTCGGCGAGCGATGGCGGGTGGTGTTGCTTACGCAAGTCACCTTCTCTGGCTCACCAAAATGCAGAATATTTACCGAAAACGATTGCGCAACAACCTTGGCTCACTGGCAAATCCCCACCTTGCGTGCCGTGCACCTTGCTCAAACCATTCTCCCCGTCCTGGCATAGTTGCTCCCTGCCCATGCGCTCGAGCATCCTGAACATTGGCGGACTTTTGATCAGGGTCTAAGGTTACGTTTTTGGAGACTGATGTTGCCTTTGTTCTTGTGCCCGACCGTCGCCGTTTGTAGCGGCCAGTCTCAGTTCTTGGTGAAGCGATGCAGTGGCGCATTAATAGTCGTCACCAAACGCGAATGCTTTGAAGATCCGTTCGGGTGGCACATCGAGTCAAGTTTCGAAAGGGTGTTGCCGCTGGATCGATTATACTTTATCATTGGATTCACAACGCTGATACTTGCGGGATGGAGTTTGTGGCTACCCGGACGAGTTTACAACCAAACGCTCAAGCATGTGTTGATGAGTCGATTGAATGTAGTTCGGCCGCAAACATGTTCACTTCTATTCATGAAGACTCGAAATCACAAACTCCCCCGCTCCTCACTCCAAGAACGCGTTGTACGACACGAGCGCCGGCGCCTTAGTCTCGGCGCTGCTGCCGCCATGACTCCCAAAGGAATCCCCACCCTCGGCCGATGGCGCGAGCCCCGCCGTTGCTGCTGCGGTCACGGCAGCACTCGGTGGCCTACCCCTCGCGACGCGCAGCGGCGACCCGGACGCCGACGACGACGACAGCGGCGATCCAGCCGCAGCAGGACCCGTCGCAACCGCCGGCGGTAGCGGTAAGAGCCGTGGGGTCGTGGGTGTGGTCGGGCTTGGGGACCGGCGCGTGGACCGACGTGCAGGACCTGACGTCGGTGCCGCGGCCGTGACGACCGAGAGCGATCGGTGAGGGAGCGGTGGGGCCAGCGGTTGCGACTGGAGTCGCTGCGTCGCGGGTGCGACGGGTGGGTCGTATGCGGTAATGAACGTGAGCGAGGCCATGGCTTCTTCGATGGCCGCCGGGTCGGTCGGTGCGGCGGTGGCGGCGGGTTCAGGTGCCGATGCGGTGCGCCCGAGTGCACGTGGATTTCGGCGCGACGACTGCGGCGTGTGCCGCACCGTGTGCATGGACGAGGCCGATCCTGATTGGTGCATGGAGAGTGTCGGCGTGGAGGGCGTGTCGGATGTAGAATGCGTCGTCAAGGTCGAGGCGACCCCCATCGGGTCGAAATCAACGAGCACGACGTCGCGAATCAAATCGAGGAAAAACGCATAGAGCGTTTCCGAGTACGAGTAGTCAAGCGGCGTCCACTGTTTCTTGTTGCGCACCATGAAGTTGGCGCCGCGCGCGACCAGGACCGAAACGATACCAAAGTGGCCATAGGCCGCCGCGAAATGAAGTGCTGTGTTGCCGTCGTGGTCAGCGGACGTGAGCGATGCGCCGCGGTCGAGAAAGAGGGCGACGAGCCACTCGGACCCGGCGCGGCACGCCGCGAGCAAGGGCGTTTCGCCACGAACATTGGCCGTGTGAAGCATGGGCGGCCACTGCTCAAGAATGGCCTCGCACATATCGTGGTTCTTGGCGCGCGTCGCAACGAGCAGCGGCGTCTCGCCGTCAAAATCGCGAATCGGCGACTGGAACGGGCGCGTCGCGTCATTATCAGACTCGTCGTCATCACGGTCCGGGTAGGCCTCGAGCAAGTATCGCGCAAACTGGTTGCGGTGCAGGTCGAGCGCGTGGTAGAGCAGCGGGCGGCCCGTGCGCGGGTCGGCGAGCGTCGCGTCGTGCGGTGAGGCCGTCAGGTGCTCGAGAAACGGGACCCACTTGTCGTCGGAAATGTCGCAAGCTAGCTGCGCAAATGCGGTCGTCGTGCTCAGCGGCGGGACGCCTGAACTGCCGCTTTCGTGGTGGTGCGGATGATGCGCTTGCGTCGGGCACGTTGCAGAATGGCGAGCGGTCCGCGCGCGACGTCGGCGGCGCGACACCTCCGAGCTGCTTGTCGAGGGCGATAGTGGCAGGTGCGCGCACTCGCACCCGATGAGTACCGGGTCGCTGACGTGCGAGGACATGAGCATGGCTTTCGGTGCAGCGGCGAGCAGTTGCTGACCTGGCGTCGGCCCGATAAACCACGTTGCGGTCCTTGCTGCAGCTGCAGCTTCCGCCGCGGCCATGGACCCGGCCGAACGAGAGCGTGCGCGGCGATGGAGGCGAGCATGAGGGTGCGCCGACGCGGAGGGAGCCGTCGGTGCGGTTGGCGGGAACAGGGACGTGGCCGACATGGTGGTGGTGGTGCTTGTCGTTGCCCAAAACCGGTGCGGCGTGTGGAGTCCTCGAGCGGCCCGCGCCGAGGCCGTGCAAATGCGGGGGGTCTATTGGTGCTCGCGGTGGTGGAGCCTGCGGTGCCGTTGTGAGCGCCGCTGTCGTTGGACGGCTGCGCGGTCGGCCCTCCGCCGACAGAGTGCGAGAGTCGTCGAGTGTGGCGACGGTGGCCGGGGCAGCGTGGCGCTCGCCAGTGACTCACTCGCGGCGACCGTTTGCTTGCTGGTCGACCAACCCAACGCGGCCGGAAGCCCCTGGCCGCGCGCGGAGCATGCTTGGCGGCCGAGCGTCGCATCGCGGTCACGTTTGGCTGCGTCATGCTCGAGTTGCTCGGCACTGCACCAACGCGAAGTCGCCGTCCTCGAAATGACGATCGCACACCAGCCTAGAATATTCCCAACTCTCCGCAACACAATGCGCTCCTCGGCACCGTCCTGGTGCGGGATGGCGCCAGCCATCGTCGTGACGCTCCTCGCTGCTGCCGCTGCCGCGACCTTCGCAACCCCCATCGGTCATCTTGTGACAGTGTCAACCCATCAGCACCCGGTACCTGCATCTGGCTCGAACGCCAATTCGACATATGCCAACTGGACCGAGCCGTGGACGGCGCCCTGGCTCCACGATTGGACCGAATTTCTGCGGCACGAGGCCTCGAAATGGGAACACTGGGGGGTCAACGACACCTGTTCGCACCCGGTCCCGCCTTTCCCCTGTGCGTCGCTCGAGAACCAAGAGGACGACGATGGGATCGCCTACAAGGCGCGCACCGCCGACCAGGTGCGGCACCGCGACGTGCGCATAGTCGCCGTCCTGGGCGACTCGATATCGGCCGGATTCGGTACGTGAGTTAGACGCCATTTCGGACGCTCCCTTTCTACCGCTGTTCGAATTTGCTGACCATCAGCAGCAAACCAATCGTGTAGGCATGATCTCGGACAAGCTCCCGAGCGCGCGCGTCCTCGAGTACCGCGGCAAAGTCTTCAGTATTGGCGGTGACAAGCACGAACTCACACTGCCCAACCTTCTTGCGCGCGTCGTCTCGACTGGCGGCGGCAAGCACCACCGCAAGCCTCTCGGCGCGCCGAAACTCGTTACGGTCCCGCTCGCGCTCGGCAAGGACCTTGACCGCGCCGTCTCGGGCGCCATTGTCCAGGACCTGTCCAAGCAGGCGACGGGTCTGCTCTCGCTCCTCGCGCTCCCGCCCTACTTGCCGCATTACCGCGACTGGAAACTCGTGACGGTCCTGATTGGCGCCAACAACCTCTGCCGAGTGTGCTTCGACGCGCATGCCGTGAACCCGGTCGTGATCAAGGCGCAGTTGCGCAACGTGCTCCTGCGGCTGCGTCGGGCCGCGCCGCGGTGGATTGTGAATTTGATGGGGCTATTCAAGGTTGCGCAAGTGTTTGATGCCGCGCAGCCAGTCCCGTACTGCAAGACGGTATTTGAGCGGTTTCATTTCTGCCCGTGTGTCGGCGACGCGGCAAGTCGGGAGCGTACGTGTGCCAGGATTTGTACCCTCCCCCCCCCCCCCCCCCCTCCGTGGACGAGCAAACGATCTGACGCTTTTCGTCCGCAATCCAGGCATGGACCAGCTCGCCGACGCCTACAATGCTGCGTTTGCCGACCTCGCGCACGAGTTTGAGGGTGACAAGCACTTCAAGGTCATTTACCAGCCCGGGTTCACCGGCACCGACATTGTCCAGTACGGCCAAGAGTTTCTGTCCAAGCTCGACTGTACGCACGTCTTGATTCTTTGGCACGTCCTCATCACGGCCGACGCTGACCACACATTCTCCACTCGGATCCCGAACCCAGGCTTCCACCCGAACCTGTGCGCAAACCAGGTCATGGCGCACGTGCTGTGGAACAATATGCTTGAGCCCGAGGGCGCCAAGACGACCGTGTTCGACCCGTACAATTTGACGTGGGCGTGCCCGAGCCGCGACAGTATGTATATTTCGTAAGTCCTGGTTGAGCAGAACGACCGGCTGGGATGTGTGGAGCCTCTCTGGCGCATCGAGGCGAGCCATGTTTGTCGCGTCGCCTGTGATTATTTTTGACATAATTTTTTGTTTCCTGCCATCTCCGCCGGTTTTCATCTCCGTTCGTTGTGATCTTTCTTTCAATTTGTTGTGTCCATTCTCTTTCCTCCGCCATCGATGCATAATTCTGATTGGGCCATTTGGATAACTGTGTGAGATCAGGGCGAAATGAAAAGAGTCATCAACCAAATTGCTCAGAGAAAACCATTTACAGACTACACCAACCGCACGTCTATAGCACGATCAAGTCGTTCACTTCGCGGGTGCTGCTTGCCACGACGGGCACGAATCCAATTCCTGGTGCCTTTGCACTTGCTGAGGTCTACATGCACCCACTTGAGTCAGTATTGCATCCTCGAAAGCCGTCCGACCACCCATCACACACGCCGACGGCCGTGATCGCCGCATCCAACGAATCCAACGAAATCCCACCGGTCATATCTCAACGCACCTTTTGCCGCGCATGGTACGCAGCCACCGTCTTGGCGGGCACAATCACTTTATCCGCCAGATCCATCAAATCCCCAATATGCTGCACGCCCGCGACCACCTGGACGGCCCCTCGCCCGCGCGCATTTTCGGCGACGTGCGTGTACTCGTCGGCGAGTTCCGAGTAGAGCGTCTTTGGGACGGCGTGGAACATGGCGCGCGTCATGGCGTCCATGCCGGGGGCCACGGGACGGTGCAGGATCGGGACCGAGACGAGGGTGCGTGTCGGGGTGTAGGTTTGGAACGCAACGAGGCGCTGTTTTTGGGTCTGGTGAGGAAGAGAAGGTGGTTGGGGTGAGCTAGGTGCGTGCGGGCGGGGGTGAGGGATAGGGCGAGGAGGACGAACCCGGTCGGCTTCAGCGTGGAAGCATGAGACGATGAAACCAAAGAAGCGGTCGTCCATAAGCTGCTGCGTTTCTTGGGTGCCGAGATCTGGTGGGCGCGATCAGCGGGTAAGAGAGGGACAACTTGCGGGAGTGCATTGCAAGAAGGAAACCACGGACCGACGTGCGACGGGTTGACGGTGATGCCAGGATGGCTGTGGTACTACAGGAAATGGTTGGCGAACAAACCCGCGCTTTGAAGCAAGGTGCGCGGTACGTACCCATCCAATCACGCGCACGGTCCTGCCCGTCTTCTTGGACCACATCTACGCGGAGCCGATCGTCACTCTACACCCAGTTTCCCGCCAAGAGAGCATTGCAAGCGACCCCCTACCTCGGCCTCAGCCGTGGCCTCTATGAGCTGCTCAGGCGCCAATTCGACGCGGTCTGGGCGCTTGTCCAATCGCCGTTGCACGAGCAAACACGCGACTTCGGCGACATACTCTTCCGCACCCAACGCATCGGCCGGCTCGATCGAGACAAACGAGTGGCGGTGCGGCTTGGGCGGAAGCGCTCTCCAGTCGCCGAGGATCAGGCCCATAACTTCTTCTTGCGCGGTCGTCGCGACGTGCATCAGGTACCCGTGCATCGCCGACGAGGGCAAAATGATGCACGCGAGTCGGCGCGGCGTATGGTGCGGTGGCGACATAGTGTTGAAGACTGCTGGCGGGACTGGTGGGTGTGGTACAGCAGGCGGTGGGCTTGTCGATGGCGTTGGTTGAGAACCGGGCGGGTCGGTGCCGTATTGCGCGCTTGGAATGCGTCGAGTTGCAGGCCGATAGTATCGGCGGCTCGTCGTGTGCGGAAATGTCGACGAAGGGGATGCTGCCGATGAACAGTTGGCGGTGGTCGGCAGTGGTGGACTTGGCGAGGAGCAGCGGCGCGCCGCAAGTCGCGTCTTGGAGGCCGACAGATGTGACAGGCCGCCGCATCACTGCACTCAACTCGCAGTGGCGACCACGTCGTTTGCTTGCCCGAGGCCAACTTGGCAGCGCCCGACCATTTCGTACACGTCTGCACGCGCTTGATCGCGCCCAACTCGCTGCAAATGAACCGAAGCCTCGCTTTGGTCGCGCTGGCCGTGCTTTACCTCGTGGCCATTGCACGCACCGGGCATGCCGACGCGACCCATGCAAAATCATCCAGCGCAACCGACGTGTTTACCGAGCATCTCGCCGTCGACACACTGCCCGACGGCAAAGTCCTCTTCGCATTTGACTTTGTCACGAAACGGCCATGGAGCAGCCCAGGATCACGAGCAAACGGTAGCGGTTCGCTCGTCATCGGAACTGCTCGCTGCACTGGTTCTGATCCGCCGCTGCACCACGACCAGAAAACTATGATTTGTTCCCGCGCACACTTGGCCAAGTCCTCGACCGGTTCGGCGTCGAGGCGCTCGACCTGACCATGACCCAAGGCCGATGGATGCACGATGCTTGGGGATGGCCTGTCGACGGTTACGCGGCACCGCCTGGATTCGACGTGCGCGCATGGCTCAGGACTGAAAGTAGGAATGCGACCACGTATGCTTTGCTGTTCTCGATGAGATCCGAGAGTGAACCGTCGACTGATCATTGGATATTGCGCATGGTCAGATTGGACAAGGATTGGGTCGGATTGACAAATGCCCTCTCGGGTCTTTTTTGCGGGTCGTTAAACTTTCTCGACGCGACCAACATTGCGACGCCGGCACTCGCCTACAAGGATCGACAAGGTTTGTCTCTCCTCGATTTGGCTGTCGATCCGCGATTCTGGCGACTGACGACTTGGCGGCTTCCAACTCCAGTATCCCGCGTCGCGACCGTGCTGCGGCACGGTCGGCTGGCTCGCGAAGCCGTTTGCACCGAGAACTTAACCCCGTGGGGCAAGTTACTGCCATGCTCGACCAAAGCCGGGCTGGCCGCGACGCTCAACGGGTACCGACTCTTTGACGCCGACTACCACTCGATCCAGACGCTCGTTTCGATCTCCTGCACGTCCAAGGACGGTGCGTGCACGCAACAGCTGACGCAGCGTGTCGTGGCCGTGTTCAACCCGCTCCGGCAGTCCAATAAGCCGGGTCCGTCTTAGTCAACTTGATTTCGTCGCCGCTAGTCGCCCGTGCTGACCATTTTTGAACTAAATCTCTGCAGACTGGTCGTTCACGTCCCTCATGGACCGTCCATGGAGCCGCCCGGCGTGCGCACTCGCCGCATCGAGCACGCTGCATGTTACACTCCCTGATTTGCCAGCCGGCACGTTCCAGCTCCACCCGGCCGACTACGCGACGGTCGTGATCAGCGACAAGCTGGTGGCCACGTTTGATCTCAAAAGTATGAGTCATTTCTCGCTCGACCAGATTGCGAGCTCTGTCGCTGACGATGCGTCACTATTCCTAGGATGGTCCAACACGAATGATTTCCGCTTCGAATTCCCGGACCCGGCGCCGCTCTTGAACTCGGGTGCGCCCACCTTCTCCGCCCGCCGTTCCGTTCATCCCATCCCATTCTCATTTCACCATCGCACCTAGTCTTCGACCACCCACCCCCTACCGACTTTTCCGTTTCGCGGTACCTGACGGACGCCGGCCAAGAGCGCGGCATTCTCGCTGCCGACCTGATCAACCACCGGCAAGTCGGCGACCGGACCGCGCAGTACACGGACGTGCTCCCGTGGTTCGTTCGCGAGTATTTGCACACGGTCACCTACACGTGCTATCCGCTGGGCCATGCGGCGCCGGTGGATGGGCAGGTAGAGGGCGTCTGGTTCCAGCACGGGATCGACCGCCAGCGGCCGACGGTCATGGAGGTGCAGGTGACGGTCCCGGCATCGCACTTGTGCACGTTGCAAGTCGAGTATGAGCTGGCAAATCTGCAGTACGCCGAGTTTCGGCCGGATGCGGAGCGCGGGTTTGAAGTCGGGTACGTTTATGTTGGTCGTGAAGCTAGGCACCCGACACCATCGACTCACACAACAATCCGATCCCGCATAGGTCCGGTCTCGTCACGCTCTTCCTTAATGGCACGCGACCCGCACGGCTCCCGACCGCGGTCGATGCCAAGACCAGCGACGTGGTCCGGATCCACGCCGACATTGTTCAGATGCAGCTGCCTGTGCCCGATTTCAGTATGCCGTACAACGTGATCACGTTCACATGCACCGTGCTCGCGTTCTACTTTGGTACCATGTTCTCGTTGACGCTGTCGCGCGCCGTGTCTTACCGCATCGGTGAGAAGACCAAACAGCCCGTGGTGGTCAAGATTGACGAGCTGGGGCGGCATAAGGACGAATAGGTTCGCGAGCGCGTGAGGATTACACGGAAAAGTAGTGATGCCGTGTTGGCCCAATAGCAATGGATTGAGAGAGACGCATCCAATCAATTCAGTCACCATGCACGCCCGGTCCAAACACAAGCTCCAACCGTTCCATCTCTGTGCGCGCATGCGAATTCGCCTTGACCGCCTCCAGATCCAAGTTGGCCCGACTCTTGGTCAGCATGACCACAGTGCCCGAATCGACCCTGTGCAGGCGGTCCTGGCCATAGAGACACTCCACGTAGCGCGCATATCCTTCCACTTCGGGACTGGTTCACCTGCATTGTCTGCTTGTTCAACTGCATAACCTCGCGCGCAACCGTATGATGGTCTGTAAACTGGTTCGGGAACGCCCACAATATGGCTGGGATCAGGCACACGGCCGTGTCTGCATGCTTGGTAAACCGCATGAGCAGGGCCACAGCCGCCGCTGCGGGCGACTCTTGAGGGAACATCTTGGCCGTGAGATTGGTGGGCACGTCCATGTGCGCTTCCGTCATGCCGTCTTGCATGAGGTACATGGCCACAACATGCTGGATAGCATCTACATCGCCTGCGGAAAGGAGCGTCTGCCAGAGCACGCCGGAAAGCTCTTGAAACGCAGTCGAAGCGACCTGTGCCATAAACATATCAGCAGTGAGCAAGTGGTGGAGAAGGGACATCCACTGTGATGTGAAACAGAGCTACCTGTCTAGCTCCTTTGCATGCTTGTTGTTGTTGTTGTTGTTGTTGTTGTTGTTGTTGTTGTTGTTGTTGTTGTTGTTGATTCCCATTTGTCATTCCATGTACATAAACGCCCAACCATACCTCTGGGAATTGTGGTTTCAGTGAAGCCTTTCCCACTTGGTTTTTCAAGACCCTTTGCCCAAGTGCTTCACCCAACCATCGTGACTGGTCTGCTGACAGCCCCTTGTGACCACCCGCTGAACCAATCTGTAGGCTCTGCTGGCTCTTGACTAACAAACGTCCACACAATGTCCAACAAACAACTGCAAGTCACGTCTTGGACCACAACCCCACCTCAACTGACTGCAAAGGTGACTGCAAGGTCACTGGATCCTCCACCACCAGTCATTGTCAATACTGCCATATGACTGCATTTGGTTTGCAAGGTTGAGTGGGAGAAGGATTGCATTTGGTGTGTGCACTCTGCACTTCAGCGGTGGTGGCAACAATAACCTAGGTTGCCACCATCATTTACACAAGAATCCAACTTGAACAGCTCCAGCAAGGAAACAATGAAGGAAGACAACAAACAAGAAATTCAAATGTGAGCTGAACACTTTGACACTCCCCCACAGCAAGCATTACCTATGCACACAAGGCAATCACTTCCGCATCTCCAATCATGTTGTGAAGCTTGAAGAATGCAGGAGCAGCAAGCGGCTTGGTCAAAATGTCAGCAATCTGGTTCTCCATGTCCACATGCTGCAGGTCAATCGTCTTCTTAGCAACTTGGTCCTGCAACCAGTGCACATGGATCTCAACATGTTTCGACGAGAGCAGCATATCCTTGGCAATGCGCTCCACCAACTTGTTATCTTCCATGAGCAGCATCAGTCCATCCTGTTTGTACCCAAGCTCCTCCAGCAGCACATGCATCATGAGGATTGTGTTACCCACCAAGCTTGCTGATACATACTCAGCTGCCATGGTCGACTTTGCCACGAGTGTCTGCTTCTTTGAGCACCAGGTGACAGGGCTACCACCAACCCATACCACAAAACCTGATGTTGACTTGTGGTCGCCACAATCCTCGGCCCAATTGGCATCAGCAAACGCATCAAGTTTCATGTCCTTGCCCAAAAACTTGATGCCAAGGTTTGACATGCCCAACAGGTACCCAATGAGCAATTTTGTGGCCTCGAGATGTAGTGTACCAGGTGCATGCATGAAACAGCCATGAATTGCAGTTGCAGAGGCAATGTCCGGGCACATTTTGGTTGTGGCAAACAGCAGCAACCCGACAATGGCAAGGTACTTGGCAATGTGCTTGCAAACCACCACAGCACCAGAACCTGACATGGGCTTTGTGAACAGCCCCTTGACATTGGTGAGATGGGCTTGTGCAGAACATTTGTCAAAATGAGCATGCAGCAGCACCCACACATCGGTGACACATGTGGCGTCTGAGAAGACCGACAGAAGTTCCAATGCAACAGCAGACAGCAAAACGACCTTGATGATGGTCTGGATAGTTTTGGTCGTCGTCATCATTGTCATGGTAACAGGTGGGTCCAGCATGGCCCCCCTCAGTCAGTTGGTCAAATTGGTCCGTTTCTCACAAAAATCAGCAAACACAGCAGCAGTGGGTCCACAACGAGGATATCAGCAGCATTTGTTCAGTCTGTGAGCGCTTGGGATGTGCTCAGGGCTCATAACCTTTCACAAGGTTGAGCAGGAAAAGGAATGCATTTGGTGTGTGCAATCTGCACTTCAGTGGTGGTGGCAACCATAACCTAGGTTGCCACCATCATTTACGCAAGAATCCAACTTGAACAGCTCCAACAAGGAAACAATGAAGGAAGACAAAAAACAAGAAACACAAATGCAAGCCGAACACTTCGACATTTGGCACTCCTCAGAGCCCTGCATCTGATATGGTGTCAAGTGTGAAACAAGCCTGTTGTACCCAGAGGTACATTTGGGCATTTAAATACATGGAATGACAAATGGGAATGAACAACAACAACAATGGGTATGCAAAAGAGCTAGATGGGGAGCTCTGCTTCACGTTCATTTCTCCCCCCTCCAGCTAGTGATGATGATGTGGTTCCGGGTTGAAACGTTTCTGCATCTTGTGTGCTTGTCCAAGCAACCAGGGTGACTTGTGGTTCTCATTTGGGGAAGCAGGAGTGACATGGTTGGGTGGCAGCACATTTTTGTCATACTCGCCAGTGCCATCATCAGGTTCATCGCCAGAGTCAGAGGTATTACTTTTGTCAGTGTGATTGTAACCTTGTGCCAGCACACCACCCGAAGGTACCTGTTTTAAGTGTATGGCATGGAAGACATTGTGAACATGGTTGGCAACCATATGATCCAGCAGCTCAAGTTGAAAGTTTTGCAAGGTTGAGCGGGAGAAGGAATGCATTTGGTCTGTGCACTCTGCACTTCAGCGGTGATGGCAACCATAACCTAGGTTGCCACCATCATTTACACAAGAATCCAACTCAAACAGCTCCAACAAGGAAACAATGAGGGAAGACAAAAAACAAGAAACACAAATGCAAGACAAACACTTTGACACTACCCACAGCAAG
The DNA here is from genome assembly GCA_000151295.1 of Allomyces macrogynus ATCC 38327. NCBI lineage: Eukaryota > Fungi > Blastocladiomycota > Blastocladiomycetes > Blastocladiales > Blastocladiaceae > Allomyces > Allomyces macrogynus. Next base: position 44,651 of record GG745383.1, on the reverse strand, counting down.
CATTCCCTATGCGCGCAGAGCAACCGCTTCCACAACTCCCATCATGTCACGAAGCTTGCAGAATGCAGGAGCAGCAAGCGGCTTGGCCAAAATGTCGGCAATCTGGTTCTCCGTGACCACATGCTGCAGGTCAATCATCTTCTTGGCAAATTGGTCCTGCAACCAATGGGCGTGGATCTTAACGTGTTTCGACGAGAGCAGCGCGTCCTTGGCTACACGCTCCGCCGACTCGTTATCTTCCATGAGAGGCGTTGGTCCATCCTGTTTGTACCCAAGCTCTTCCAGCAGTGTGCGTATCGTGAGGATCGTGTCACCTGCTAAGCTTGCCAACACGTACTCAGCAGCCATGGTCGACTTTGCCACGAGCATCTGCTTCTTCAAGCGCCAGACGACAGGGCTACCGCCAACCCATATAACACAACCTGACGTCGACTTGCAGTCACCACAATCCTCAGCCCAATCGGCATCAGCAAACACGTCAAGTTTCATATCCTTGCCCAAAAACTTGATGCCGAGGTTCGACTTGCCTAACAGGTACCCAACAAGCCGCTTTGTAGCCTCGAGATGTAGCGTACCGGGTGCGTGCGTGAAACAGCAAAGAATTGCTGTCACAGCAGCAATGTCCAGCCGCGTTTTGGTTGCCACAAAGAGCAGCGACCCAACAATGGCGAGGTACTCAGTCTTCACAACTGGATCAATGATCTTGGGCAACTCGAGCAGCTCCTTGAAGTCGTTGGGTCGCATCGGGATCACCAGCCGCATCTTTTCGGGGATCTGGAACCACTTGCCCATTGACTTGACGTACTAGCTCTTGTCAAGGTAAATCGACCCGTCATCACTGTATGTAATCTTGCACCTGAGCAACCATGCCGCATCGCCCAAGTCGTGTACCTTGAACTCGGACTTCAACTTGTTGACAATCCACTTGTGCAGCTCCTTGGTTGACATGACAATCAGCAAGTCATCGACAGAGACTCCAATGAAGATCATGCCCTTGCCCGTCTTGTGCATGAACCTGCACTAGTCATACTTGGACTCTGTGAATCTGAGCGAAATCAGGTAATCGGCCAAATGGCAGAACCACATGCGCAGGGCTTGCTTGGTGCCGTATAGCGCCTTGAAGATCATGCAGACCTTGTCCGAGTTCTTCTTGTCGACGAAGCCTGGTGGCTGCTCCATGAGCACATGCTCCTTGATGTAACCGTACAGGAAGGCCGTCTTGATGTCAAGCTGCAGCAGCTGGACCTTGAGATACGCGGCGACTGACAGAATCAGACGCAGCGTGTCAAACAACGCAACAGGCGCAAACGTGTCCGTGTAATGCACGCCTGGAATGGCCGTGTATCCCTTGGCAACAAGTCACAACTTGGCGTGCACGGGCTTTCCGTCTGCCCCGAGTTTCCACTTGAAGATCCAACTGGAGCGCATCACCTTGTCGCCTGGGCAGCAGTTGACGAGCACCCATGTCCCATTCTCGACGAGCGAGTTGTACTCGTCAAATGTTGGCGCGCACCAGTCCGGGTGCGCTAGTGCTTCCTCGACCGTCTTGGGTTCCCAAACTGCACCCTGGGCGCCGACTTGAGCTGCGGCAACGCATGCGAGCACCGCACTTGCCGACTCAACAGACTTGCTGAGATCCGAGTCCGGGTGCGCACGTAGAAACAGTGTCGGCAAATCGAGATCGACAATTCCGGACAGGGGCGAGCCTGAGTCAACGCCAGGGCCAGCTAGGGAACGAACAAGAGGGGCCGAAGCATCAGTGCAATCACCATTCAACCGCAACACGCGCACTTTCTCAACTGCATCAGCAGCACGTTCGACGCCCCTTTTAGGTTCAGGATCCACCTCCCCCACGTCGGGCGAACTGCAGACGCGGGCAATGGCGTCGGGATCAAAACGGCGAGCGACCTCAGGCTGTAGGCCGCGCAAACGGCGCGATTGCCTCGCGATGGGCGCTTGAGCATCAGGTCGAAGAGCACCAACACCCCTATCGCTCACTTCTGGCGCTTCGGCCTGACGACCGGGCTCCCCCACGTCCGCGAGGACCCCCACTGGTCCCTGGTCCACCTGCGGCAAACCGGGCCTCTCGCCAACTTGCAGATAATCGCGCTCCAACGCTGGCCCCGCCAGTGGGAGCTCGGCAATCAGGTTGACCGCGGGAAGTTGATCCGGAACCGCCATAGGCACTTGAACTTGATCACGCCACGCACCACGCCCGATCTCCTCATCAACAACTTCATCGCCACCAACGCCATTGACCACAGTCGACGGCACGTCCAGCGACCCCAAATCAACTCGCACGGGCGACCCAACCTTGACCTTGGCCGACGGCAACGTGCGAGGAGCACCAGCAACAACACGCGACTCTGCAACACAGAGCTGCTCGGCAAACTTGACATCGTGCGTGACAAACACCTGTCCGTTGCACACGCGGTAGCCGTCGCGCGTGATCCACGGCAACTCGTCTCCATAACCAACCATATGCACTGCCACACCTGCAGCAAATCCAGACATGCCCGGACGTGCCTGCATCATTGGAACAACGGCGCCACCAAGCGAGCCCCACACCTTGCACTTCGACATGTTGGGTGACGCGCCGAAAACAACCTGGTATGGTGAGCGACCACTGAGCGAGTCACTTGGCACACGGTTGCGCACATAGCACGCCGTGCGCACACACTCTGGCCAGAGGGAATCCGGCGCCTAGGCGGCTGTCATGGCCGCACGCACCATCGACTTGAGCACACCCTGCGTCCGCTCGGTGATGTGAAGCAGAGCTACCCGTATGACTCCTTTGCATACCCGTTGTTTTGTTGTTGATTCCCGTTTGTCATTCCATGTATATTAACGCCCAAACGTACCTCTGGGTACGAGAGGCTCGTTCCACACTCGACACCGTATCATTTTGGTAGCGTCTGTCCGTGACAACTCCTCGCGCACGTCCGCTCAGTCCGCACCTCAAGGCCTTCACGGCTCCATCTCCTTCACTACACTCTCGCGCTTTCCTCTGCATCCACGACGAATCTCTCGCCTTCACGGCACATTCTCTCTCGATACTTCATTCGCACACGTACCAACACAACAATGCCACCCAAGGCTTCTTCTTCCTCTCAACAATTTCTCGTTCTCATGCCACGTTACGCAGGCACGACTGTCTCTGGATACGACGCGTTCATCGACGAACGCTCTGGCGCAACTGCCACCACCTCAATTTCGTCGGTCCAACTTGATGCCACCAACGATACCTATGTCGCATTTGTCAATAATGCTGTCAAGGAAAAGAGCTATTGGCAAGTCTCACATGATGGAACGCTCACTAAGCCGCACGAATCCGTTGCAAATGTGGCAGCGCAGTCTATCTGGATGAGCATGGGTGCCACTGCCACTCGTGTTGCTGCTGAAGCCGCCGCAGCTGCTGTCGCCAGTCAAGATCACTCAATCTCGGTCCAACGGGCCATGGACAAGCCGACGTTTGATGGCTCTCGTGACATTGGTGCTCTGGACACATTCCAGCTCAAGCTCGAACTCTACCTCAACGGTTGTGGCTGGACCGAACAAGACAAGATCCGATTTGTTATTGGCCAACTTTCTGGCGAGGCGATTGCGTTTTGGCGGCGCACGGCGGAACCTATTCCGACAACGCACTGGACCGAGGTCATCAACACGCTCCGCACTTACTTTGTGCCCTTGACGATTGGCACCGACTCGTACAAGGCGCTCGAACGGTTGCGGCAGGGCAAAATGCCCTCATTCGAATTCTTGAAACAATTTGACGAGCACGCCAGCCGTGTCAGCAACATGTCCGACGCCGAATACTTCCGCCTATTGCGTGGACGCGTTAACTCTCGAGCCCACAAAGAACTGGCCCGCACTCTCGGCCAGGTCCAGAAGGCGGGCGACAAGCGTGAACACTTGACGCGCCAGGAGATCGTTCAGGCATTGCTGGAAGCGCACTCGATTGGCCACACCACGGGGCTGGACGACCCCATGGACATTGACCTGGCGGCTCTGAAGCCGCAGCCGACGTACCGCAAGAACGTTGGCAACCAACGCACTCGATTCGGTTCACCGCGCCAGCAGTCTGACCGCACACCAAGCAGCAACTTTGACCGCAACAACATTGTCGACTCGTACGGATGCCTGTACCATATGACCACGTCGCACAGCAACTTGCAGTGTCTCTCGCAAGGCGGTAACCCTCGCGTGTCGCTATGACGGTTGCCCGGCGGACCTACTCACCCGCATCAAGTCGCCTGGGAAGAAGGTCGAGTTCGCAACTGCTGGCATTGAAGATGGCGTGTACAAGGTTGTCGACAATGTTCTGATGCAGATCGAAACCGACGATTCTGAATGCTCTGATGACGCAACACCTCAGCGCATTTCACTTGGCTCAGCACGAACGCGCTCGTTATTTTCGCACACGGCCTTGCTTGGCCCACAGCAAGCTCAACTTCGCGCCAAGATTGATTGTGGTGCTGGTGCCAACTTTCTCAACTCGTCGATCCTGAAACGCACCAGCGAATCCAAGACTGTCGACGTTCAAGTCGACTGCGTTCTTGCAGATGGCCAGACCCGTGCTCTGACCAAGGGCGTTTGGCTCGATGTGCAAGTCGGAAAGTTCATCTCGCGCGAATTCTTTTACCTGCTCAACGGCGCCGATTTCCAGGCCATCCTGGGCATGACTTGGCTTGCCAACATGAACCCGGACATTGATTGGACAACTGGCGTCATGAAAAACCGACTCGGCGACGAATACTCTCGTCCGATACCTGGCACAACGCCAGGGTGCAGCATCAGCATTGCTGCTGTCTCCATGAACGGTTTCCGCCGTGCTATGCGCAACGCTGATGGCCCAGTCTTTGCGATCGAGCTTCGAGCTGCCACCTCAAGCACCGACTTTGCACCTGACATCAACCATCTCTCACCATCCGACCACGCAATCATCGAACCGATCCTGCACAAGTACAAGGATGTCTTGAACGGTTTGCCCAAAGGCTTCCAGCCGCCCGATCGTGGCCCGCTCGATTTCCAGATCCGACTCGCGCCGAACTTTGAATACCTACGGCCTCGCATCCCTCGTCTATCGCCATTGGAGCACGAAGCACTGAAGAAGGAGATTGCATCGCTCCTGCACCGTGGGGCCATCAAACCAAGCGACGCGCCGTTCGCTTCACCAATTCTGTTTGTCAAGGAGAAGAACGGCGACTTGCGCATGTGCGTCGATTTTCGCACCATCAATGCAGCCACGATTGTCGATCCGTACCCGATCCCTCATTCCGACGAGTTGCGGTCTCGCGTCGCAAAAGCGAAAATTTTCACTGCGATTGACCTTGCTTCCGGCTACCACCAACTGCGCGTTCACCCAGACTCGCAAGTCTGGACCACGTTCACCTGCCGCTTGGCAACTTTGCGTTCACCG
>GG745383.1:10391-25298 GCA_000151295.1 Allomyces macrogynus ATCC 38327 | reverse complement strand
ACAACGTCGGAGCACCCGCGCGTCCTTGGTTGGTCCCTTCTCGCACACGCCTGGGACGATCCACGTATCCCCATGCCGCACGCCCTTGGCGAGCAGATCTCCTGTCTCGCAATGCACGAACTGGACGTCTCGATCCCCGAAGATGACTCGCACAGCAGTCCGATCGTACAGCTCAGAGACTGAGACAAGCGTCTTGAAGCCGGGAATGTACCAGACCGGGTCGAGGTGAACAATGTTGCCCGAAGGCGTGCGGATGCGCATCGTGCCCTTGCCAATCGGACGGCACACGCAGTGGTCACCCAGTGAGACGAGGAACCCTTCGCCAGGCCGCATGTCGTTGAGCGTATCAAACAGCGACTTGTCGCCGCAGAAGTGCGCGCCAGCGGCCGAGTCGACTTTCGGGCTCTGTGCAAGACGTGCGCGCGCCGACAAAGGCATCAGCGCGCGCGCACGATGATGGTGAGGATCCGGTCCTTCATAATTCGATGCATCGACATGAATGATGGGCGGGTACGTGCCGGGCGGCGTCGCCATGCCCTGATGGCTTTGACGTTCAAGTCTCACGATTTCGGGGCAGAGGGCGACAATCGGGTAGTGCGCAAATCCGTCAAATTCAGAAGCACCAAAAACAACACCAGCGGCGTCCGCACCACGGGCAGACGCCATCAAACGCTCATACTCGTCCACCAACAAATGCACCATTGCATGTTCGTCGCCGTCCTTGGCCACAACATTCGCGCCCTTCTTTTTTGCGCCAGTTCGCGGTTTCAGCGCCGTTCTTGCGCTGGTGGTCCCGGTTCGGGCAGAAGCGCACGTAATGACCAATCTTGCCACAGTTGTGACAGGCGTTCGTGTCCTTGCGCTTCGTCACAACAAGTGCCTGCGTCTCAGTCCCAGAGCTGCGTTCTAGCTGGTCGGCAGCCCCCTCGAGAATCGTCTGTAATTCGACGATCGCCATTTCCTCATAGCGCTCGCCCAAGGAGAGCACCGTTGGTGAATACTCGGGCGGCAGCGAGGAGAGCAGTGCGAGGACCAAGAACGAGTCGGCAAAGTCGGTGCGCAGATGCGAGGACGACTTGGCACGTTCATGGCGCCGAATCACGTCAAAACGGCGTTGCAAATCGGCAATGCGCTCGCGAACCGCAGCAGCACCAGAGCCCGACATGGGCTTTGTGAACAGCCCCTTGACATTGGCGAGATGAGCTTGCGCGGAACGCTTGTCAAAACGAGCACGCAGCAGCGCCCACGCATCAGCGACACAGGTGGCGTCCGAGAAGACCGGCAGGAGTTCAGACGCAACGGCAGACGGCAAAACGACCTTGATGATGCTCCGGATGCACGACTTGGCCTTGTAGCTGTTGTGGGCCATGCACTTCTTGCGTTCAGCACCCGCAGGACCGTTCCAAAAGATCGCGTCGGCAACAAACTTGACGTCCGAGTCGAGCTCAATGAGTTTCTTGAATTGTGCGTCCGTCATTTCCTCTTGCTGTTGCAGTGACACGACCTCGAAATCGGCGTCAACCAAAATCTTGAAGGACTTGAGTTCGAGCAGGTCTTCGAGCTGGTCGGCGGTCAAAAAACCGAGAAAACGGTCGGCAAACGTCGGCCAGTTCGAGCCATCGGCCTTGAGCATCTCAATTGTCGCTGGTTGGCCGGAGATCGGCGTCTTGACCGAGACAGATGAGGTCATGGTGACGGTCATGGTGCAGGTCGAAAGTTGGCAAAAATTGTCGAAATCGAGTCGAAAAAATCGGCGTCGCGCTGTCTCGAGCGGATGCAGCACGTTTCGGGTGGTGGTGGTTCGAGTTTCGGTTGTTGTCGTCGTCGTCGTGGTGACGGATGGGTCCAGCGTGGCCCCCACTCGGTCGGTCGGTCAAATCGGTCCGTTTCTCGCAGAAATCGGCGAGCACAGCAGCAGCGGGTCCACGACAAGGATATCAGCAGCGTTCGTTCGGTCCGTGAGCGCTTGGGATGCGCTCAGGGCTCATAACCTTTCGCAAGGTTGAGCGGGAGAAGGAATGCATTTGGTGTGTGCACTCTGCACTTCAGCGGTGGTGGCAACCATAACCTAGGTTGCCACCATCATTTACACAAGAATCCAACTCGAACAGCTCCAACAAGGAAACAATGAGGGAAGACAAATAACTGACCTTGTGCATGTGAATTTTGAATGAGCGGCACGTTGTCTAGTGAACGAATGAACATGTCGACGTGACGTGCTGTGTGCCGTGCTGCCCTCTCTCTCTCACTTGCACTTGGCGATGTCGCTCGCTTGTTCAAATTTGGAGTGTGGCTGATCTGCCAGCTGTGTGCTATTCTACTTGCTGCTCATGGTTTGTCTGTGCATGTGTCCAGAGGGGAGCGTGCTGGCGTGAGCCTGATGTGCCCTTGACCTGCTTGCACCCCTTGTCTGCCAGCTGATCCACATGCACGCAGCAAGAATGGACAAGACGAGCCGCCCAATGTATGAGCAGCAGCACCTGCTTGTTTGGCTGGCACCTGGTTGATGAAAAATCGCTGGACACCAATGCAGAAGCGGGCAGCAAGGCCCGCTTTGCTGTTTTGCTCTTTCTGCGTGCGCGCAAGCACTCTGGAACGTCCTGGGATTGTCTGAGTGGTGCTCTCTCAATGTGGCCAAGTCAGGCGGAATCCAACGTAGCCTGGCCAATCATCCCCACACTCAGATTCGTCCGCACTGAGGCACTGACTGTTGGATGGTTGTTCGATGGTGGATGGTTGTTGCTTGGATGGTTGTTGCTTGGATGCTTGGATGGTTGTTGCTTGGCTGCTTGGTTGCTTTGTTGCTTGGTTGCTTGGTTGCTTGGTTGCTTGGTTGCTTGGTTGGCTCACGAGTGGGACTGTTGTTGCGTCATTGATTCAAGCAAGGCCGCCCAACGTGTTCTGAGGAGCTTTGCTGGCCAAACAGAATTCTGTCGCGGACAGATCGAGTGGGAGTGCTTAGAGCCACCCAACGTCAACCTGAGGATATGACTCTAGCTCTTTGTTGCTAGGGCACTGGATTCTGGATGAACTTTGCCATGGTTCCATGGGGCAGTGTAGTGTAGTCAAGGGCTGACAGAGCTCACCTCCATGATTTGGAATAATTCCCTTGTATCGGGTGTTGTTGAAGTGTTGGCGCGTGCCATCATCGTTCCATTCATGATTCGGTGCTATAAATTCTGAGGCCTCCTCACATTGCCTGAGCACAAACCGGAGCTTCACCAGCAGCCAGCCCCGCACTTCCTTCTGCACTCGCTGACTTGCCCGCCTGCCAAACAAACCGTAACCAAGATGACCAACTCCTACGACTGTATGTATGCTGCATATGCATGAAATGCTGCAGCCTTGACCCGATATTGTGGTGCCAAGACGGCACTTGCTGGCATGGTTAACTGACCAAGCAAGTGACTCAATGTTTGACAGATGACGGCGGCTCTGGCTATGGTCATGGTGGCAAGGGCGACCACCATGGCTATTATGATTCGAACCACTACGATTACAACAACTATGGTGACGATTGTGGCCACTACTCGTATGGCCACGATTCATATGGCCATGACTCGTACAGCCACTACGGCTACAATTCGTATGGCAATGATTCGCATGGCTACAACTCGCATGGCTACGACTACAACTCGTACAACAGCTACGACTACAACTCGTACAACAGCTACGACTACAACTCGTACGACTACAACTCGTACGACTACAACTCGTACGACTACTACAACTCGTGCTACGGCGATTACGACTATGATTCGTATGATCACAGCTACTACGGTGATGGCGACAAGTACAGTTACGACTGGTACAATGCGTATGGCGACTATTATGGCCACGGCAACAATTACGGCCATGATTCGTACGGCCATGGCTATTATGGCTGCGGCAACAAGTACGACGACTATTACAGCTACGGCCCTGACTCGTACGATCATGGCTACAGCTACGGCCATGGCCATGGCTACTGCTAGGCAACAAAATTGGTGGCCGTCAACGCCAAGTGTTCTGTGTGACTTGCGCGCCCAGCATTGCTCAGCCGCAGTGGATGTCAATGTTGTGACGCCCAAGGCTGGTGTCAACGTTGCAATGACCCTGCTCGCAGTTGCGGGTTCTGGTTTTGGTTTGCCCTTGTGGTTTTTATTGCTATCCTTCCCGACGTTGTCGTGTCCTTTGGTGGATGAAGGGAAGGGCCTTTGATTGTTGGACAGTTGCCTGGTGGTTTCCTGTGCTCCTTTTGTCTGTTGCTGTTGCGGGCAGGCGTTGGTTGACCTTTGTTTTGTTTGTTCACGCACTCTTCCTCGTGCTTTGGTGATTATCTATACACGCATCTTGCATCCTGTTGAAATGCTCCTCTGCCTTGGTCCGGTCCTCTATGCATGTGCTCCACAAAGTCAAACGTCAGAGGTCGCAAGATCTCCACCACCACCACAGCACGTTGCACGTTGATCATGGAGAGAGGGGTAGGCAAATAAGTAGATTGCGTTGGTCACTCTCAATGTTGGTGTGACTGCCGCCCCTGCCCGTGCCCTGCCGCCCCTGCCTGTGCCCTCCCTCCCTTGGTTGGGTTTCCATTGTGGATACTTCTTTCGACGAGGTGTGTGTGTGCGTCAGTTTCGCAAACAGTGGCGCAGCGTTCTGAAGCCAGCTGTGGCGCCAGGGCAGCAACATCGTTTCTTTCAGGATTGGGTGCTTCCAAACCATCGCGATTCACACGAGCTGGAACTAGGAGCTCTGCTCGCCACCCAAGTACACCACCACCCATCACGCGCGGTTGAGGTCCAAGGAATGTCGTTGATGACAAATCGCAATCCGTGCTCTGTTCTCTGCCTCCGCAGGCTGCATACAGCCAGCGTCAGAAAATCGACAAGAAACGTGCACGGGCCACAGAACAAGGCTGCTGGGTTTCGTCTCTTTATATTTTTTATTTTTTTATTATTTTGCTGTTGATTTCGCTGGGCGCACGACTGGCCCAGGCCATGATGCTAACAAGGCCTGTGTCATCCATGGGCTGGCGACCAACAGCAAGCAACGTCCATCCAGCGAAATCCAGTCATATCGCAGCCATTCCAAGGGAAATGAGTGTGTGCGCCATGTTTGTTGATTGTCTGCCACGTGCCATTGAGATTAAACACAAAGCAGCACGACAAGTTGCTGACCTTGTGCATGTGAATTTTGAATGAGCGGCACGTTGTCTAGTGAACGAATGAACATGTCGACGTGACGTGCTGTGTGCCGTGCTGCCCTCTCTCTCTCACTTGCACTTGGCGATGTCGCTCGCTTGTTCAAATTTGGAGTGTGGCTGATCTGCCAGCTGTGTGCTATTCTACTTGCTGCTCATGGTTTGTCTGTGCATGTGTCCAGAGGGGAGCGTGCTGGCGTGAGCCTGATGTGCCCTTGACCTGCTTGCACCCCTTGTCTGCCAGCTGATCCACATGCACGCAGCAAGAATGGACAAGACGAGCCGCCCAATGTATGAGCAGCAGCACCTGCTTGTTTGGCTGGCACCTGGTTGATGAAAAATCGCTGGACACCAATGCAGAAGCGGGCAGCAAGGCCCGCTTTGCTGTTTTGCTCTTTCTGCGTGCGCGCAAGCACTCTGGAACGTCCTGGGATTGTCTGAGTGGTGCTCTCTCAATGTGGCCAAGTCAGGCGGAATCCAACGTAGCCTGGCCAATCATCCCCACACTCAGATTCGTCCGCACTGAGGCACTGACTGTTGGATGGTTGTTCGATGGTGGATGGTTGTTGCTTGGATGGTTGTTGCTTGGATGCTTGGATGGTTGTTGCTTGGCTGCTTGGTTGCTTTGTTGCTTGGTTGCTTGGTTGCTTGGTTGGCTCACGAGTGGGACTGTTGTTGCGTCATTGATTCAAGCAAGGCCGCCCAACGTGTTCTGAGGAGCTTTGCTGGCCAAACAGAATTCTGTCGCGGACAGATCGAGTGGGAGTGCTTAGAGCCACCCAACGTCAACCTGAGGATATGACTCTAGCTCTTTGTTGCTAGGGCACTGGATTCTGGATGAACTTTGCCATGGTTCCATGGGGCAGTGTAGTGTAGTCAAGGGCTGACAGAGCTCACCTCCATGATTTGGAATAATTCCCTTGTATCGGGTGTTGTTGAAGTGTTGGCGCGTGCCATCATCGTTCCATTCATGATTCGGTGCTATAAATTCTGAGGCCTCCTCACATTGCCTGAGCACAAACCGGAGCTTCACCAGCAGCCAGCCCCGCACTTCCTTCTGCACTCGCTGACTTGCCCGCCTGCCAAACAAACCGTAACCAAGATGACCAACTCCTACGACTGTATGTATGCTGCATATGCATGAAATGCTGCAGCCTTGACCCGATATTGTGGTGCCAAGACGGCACTTGCTGGCATGGTTAACTGACCAAGCAAGTGACTCAATGTTTGACAGATGACGGCGGCTCTGGCTATGGTCATGGTGGCAAGGGCGACCACCATGGCTATTATGATTCGAACCACTACGATTACAACAACTATGGTGACGATTGTGGCCACTACTCGTATGGCCACGATTCATATGGCCATGACTCGTACAGCCACTACGGCTACAATTCGTATGGCAATGATTCGCATGGCTACAACTCGCATGGCTACGACTACAACTCGTACAACAGCTACGACTACAACTCGTACAACAGCTACGACTACAACTCGTACGACTACAACTCGTACGACTACAACTCGTACGACTACTACAACTCGTGCTACGGCGATTACGACTATGATTCGTATGATCACAGCTACTACGGTGATGGCGACAAGTACAGTTACGACTGGTACAATGCGTATGGCGACTATTATGGCCACGGCAACAATTACGGCCATGATTCGTACGGCCATGGCTATTATGGCTGCGGCAACAAGTACGACGACTATTACAGCTACGGCCCTGACTCGTACGATCATGGCTACAGCTACGGCCATGGCCATGGCTACTGCTAGGCAACAAAATTGGTGGCCGTCAACGCCAAGTGTTCTGTGTGACTTGCGCGCCCAGCATTGCTCAGCCGCAGTGGATGTCAATGTTGTGACGCCCAAGGCTGGTGTCAACGTTGCAATGACCCTGCTCGCAGTTGCGGGTTCTGGTTTTGGTTTGCCCTTGTGGTTTTTATTGCTATCCTTCCCGACGTTGTCGTGTCCTTTGGTGGATGAAGGGAAGGGCCTTTGATTGTTGGACAGTTGCCTGGTGGTTTCCTGTGCTCCTTTTGTCTGTTGCTGTTGCGGGCAGGCGTTGGTTGACCTTTGTTTTGTTTGTTCACGCACTCTTCCTCGTGCTTTGGTGATTATCTATACACGCATCTTGCATCCTGTTGAAATGCTCCTCTGCCTTGGTCCGGTCCTCTATGCATGTGCTCCACAAAGTCAAACGTCAGAGGTCGCAAGATCTCCACCACCACCACAGCACGTTGCACGTTGATCATGGAGAGAGGGGTAGGCAAATAAGTAGATTGCGTTGGTCACTCTCAATGTTGGTGTGACTGCCGCCCCTGCCCGTGCCCTGCCGCCCCTGCCTGTGCCCTCCCTCCCTTGGTTGGGTTTCCATTGTGGATACTTCTTTCGACGAGGTGTGTGTGTGCGTCAGTTTCGCAAACAGTGGCGCAGCGTTCTGAAGCCAGCTGTGGCGCCAGGGCAGCAACATCGTTTCTTTCAGGATTGGGTGCTTCCAAACCATCGCGATTCACACGAGCTGGAACTAGGAGCTCTGCTCGCCACCCAAGTACACCACCACCCATCACGCGCGGTTGAGGTCCAAGGAATGTCGTTGATGACAAATCGCAATCCGTGCTCTGTTCTCTGCCTCCGCAGGCTGCATACAGCCAGCGTCAGAAAATCGACAAGAAACGTGCACGGGCCACAGAACAAGGCTGCTGGGTTTCGTCTCTTTATATTTTTTATTTTTTTATTATTTTGCTGTTGATTTCGCTGGGCGCACGACTGGCCCAGGCCATGATGCTAACAAGGCCTGTGTCATCCATGGGCTGGCGACCAACAGCAAGCAACGTCCATCCAGCGAAATCCAGTCATATCGCAGCCATTCCAAGGGAAATGAGTGTGTGCGCCATGTTTGTTGATTGTCTGCCACGTGCCATTGAGATTAAACACAAAGCAGCACGACAAGTTGCTGACCTTGTGCATGTGAATTTTGAATGAGCGGCACGTTGTCTAGTGAACGAATGAACATGTCGACGTGACGTGCTGTGTGCCGTGCTGCCCTCTCTCTCTCACTTGCACTTGGCGATGTCGCTCGCTTGTTCAAATTTGGAGTGTGGCTGATCTGCCAGCTGTGTGCTATTCTACTTGCTGCTCATGGTTTGTCTGTGCATGTGTCCAGAGGGGAGCGTGCTGGCGTGAGCCTGATGTGCCCTTGACCTGCTTGCACCCCTTGTCTGCCAGCTGATCCACATGCACGCAGCAAGAATGGACAAGACGAGCCGCCCAATGTATGAGCAGCAGCACCTGCTTGTTTGGCTGGCACCTGGTTGATGAAAAATCGCTGGACACCAATGCAGAAGCGGGCAGCAAGGCCCGCTTTGCTGTTTTGCTCTTTCTGCGTGCGCGCAAGCACTCTGGAACGTCCTGGGATTGTCTGAGTGGTGCTCTCTCAATGTGGCCAAGTCAGGCGGAATCCAACGTAGCCTGGCCAATCATCCCCACACTCAGATTCGTCCGCACTGAGGCACTGACTGTTGGATGGTTGTTCGATGGTGGATGGTTGTTGCTTGGATGGTTGTTGCTTGGATGCTTGGATGGTTGTTGCTTGGCTGCTTGGTTGCTTTGTTGCTTGGTTGCTTGGTTGCTTGGTTGCTTGGTTGCTTGGTTGGCTCACGAGTGGGACTGTTGTTGCGTCATTGATTCAAGCAAGGCCGCCCAACGTGTTCTGAGGAGCTTTGCTGGCCAAACAGAATTCTGTCGCGGACAGATCGAGTGGGAGTGCTTAGAGCCACCCAACGTCAACCTGAGGATATGACTCTAGCTCTTTGTTGCTAGGGCACTGGATTCTGGATGAACTTTGCCATGGTTCCATGGGGCAGTGTAGTGTAGTCAAGGGCTGACAGAGCTCACCTCCATGATTTGGAATAATTCCCTTGTATCGGGTGTTGTTGAAGTGTTGGCGCGTGCCATCATCGTTCCATTCATGATTCGGTGCTATAAATTCTGAGGCCTCCTCACATTGCCTGAGCACAAACCGGAGCTTCACCAGCAGCCAGCCCCGCACTTCCTTCTGCACTCGCTGACTTGCCCGCCTGCCAAACAAACCGTAACCAAGATGACCAACTCCTACGACTGTATGTATGCTGCATATGCATGAAATGCTGCAGCCTTGACCCGATATTGTGGTGCCAAGACGGCACTTGCTGGCATGGTTAACTGACCAAGCAAGTGACTCAATGTTTGACAGATGACGGCGGCTCTGGCTATGGTCATGGTGGCAAGGGCGACCACCATGGCTATTATGATTCGAACCACTACGATTACAACAACTATGGTGACGATTGTGGCCACTACTCGTATGGCCACGATTCATATGGCCATGACTCGTACAGCCACTACGGCTACAATTCGTATGGCAATGATTCGCATGGCTACAACTCGCATGGCTACGACTACAACTCGTACAACAGCTACGACTACAACTCGTACAACAGCTACGACTACAACTCGTACGACTACTACAACTCGTGCTACGGCGATTACGACTATGATTCGTATGATCACAGCTACTACGGTGATGGCGACAAGTACAGTTACGACTGGTACAATGCGTATGGCGACTATTATGGCCACGGCAACAATTACGGCCATGATTCGTACGGCCATGGCTATTATGGCTGCGGCAACAAGTACGACGACTATTACAGCTACGGCCCTGACTCGTACGATCATGGCTACAGCTACGGCCATGGCCATGGCTACTGCTAGGCAACAAAATTGGTGGCCGTCAACGCCAAGTGTTCTGTGTGACTTGCGCGCCCAGCATTGCTCAGCCGCAGTGGATGTCAATGTTGTGACGCCCAAGGCTGGTGTCAACGTTGCAATGACCCTGCTCGCAGTTGCGGGTTCTGGTTTTGGTTTGCCCTTGTGGTTTTTATTGCTATCCTTCCCGACGTTGTCGTGTCCTTTGGTGGATGAAGGGAAGGGCCTTTGATTGTTGGACAGTTGCCTGGTGGTTTCCTGTGCTCCTTTTGTCTGTTGCTGTTGCGGGCAGGCGTTGGTTGACCTTTGTTTTGTTTGTTCACGCACTCTTCCTCGTGCTTTGGTGATTATCTATACACGCATCTTGCATCCTGTTGAAATGCTCCTCTGCCTTGGTCCGGTCCTCTATGCATGTGCTCCACAAAGTCAAACGTCAGAGGTCGCAAGATCTCCACCACCACCACAGCACGTTGCACGTTGATCATGGAGAGAGGGGTAGGCAAATAAGTAGATTGCGTTGGTCACTCTCAATGTTGGTGTGACTGCCGCCCCTGCCCGTGCCCTGCCGCCCCTGCCTGTGCCCTCCCTCCCTTGGTTGGGTTTCCATTGTGGATACTTCTTTCGACGAGGTGTGTGTGTGCGTCAGTTTCGCAAACAGTGGCGCAGCGTTCTGAAGCCAGCTGTGGCGCCAGGGCAGCAACATCGTTTCTTTCAGGATTGGGTGCTTCCAAACCATCGCGATTCACACGAGCTGGAACTAGGAGCTCTGCTCGCCACCCAAGTACACCACCACCCATCACGCGCGGTTGAGGTCCAAGGAATGTCGTTGATGACAAATCGCAATCCGTGCTCTGTTCTCTGCCTCTGCAGGCTGCATACAGCCAGCGTCAGAAAATCGACAAGAAACGTGCACGGGCCACAGAACAAGGCTGCTGGGTTTCGTCTCTTTATATTTTTTATTTTTTTATTATTTTGCTGTTGATTTCGCTGGGCGCACGACTGGCCCAGGCCATGATGCTAACAAGGCCTGTGTCATCCATGGGCTGGCGACCAACAGCAAGCAACGTCCATCCAGCGAAATCCAGTCATATCGCAGCCATTCCAAGGGAAATGAGTGTGTGCGCCATGTTTGTTGATTGTCTGCCACGTGCCATTGAGATTAAACACAAAGCAGCACGACAAGTTGCTGACCTTGTGCATGTGAATTTTGAATGAGCGGCACGTTTTCGCAAGGTTGAGCGGGAGAAGGAATGCATTTGGTGTGTGCACTCTGCACTTCAGCGGTGGTGGCAACCATAACCTAGGTTGCCACCATCATTTACACAAGAATCCAACTCGAACAGCTCCAACAAGGAAACAATGAGGGAAGACAAATAACAAGAAACACAAATGCGAGACGAACACTTCGACACTCCCCCACGGCGAGCATTCCCTACGCGCGCGGAGCAATCACTTCCGCAACTCCAATCATGTCACGAAGCTTGCGGAACGCAGGAGCAGCAAGCGGCTTGGTCAAAATGTCGGCAATCTGGTTCTCCGTGTCCACGCGCCGCAGGTCAATCGTCTTCTTGGCAACTTGGTCCTGCAACCAGTGGGCGTGGATCTCAACGTGTTTCGACGAGAGCAGCGCGTCCTTGGCAACACGCTCCGCCGACTCGTTATCTTCCATGAGCGGCGTCGGTCCATCTTGTTTGTACCCGAGCTCTTCCAGCAGCGCGCGTATCGTGAGGATCGTGTCGCCCGCTAAGCTTGCCGACACGTACTCAGCAGCCATGGTCGACTTTGCCACGAGCGTCTGCTTCTTCGAGCGCCAGGCGACAGGGCTACCGCCAACCCGTATCACAAAACCCGATGTCGACTTGCGGTCGCCACGATCCTCGGCCCAATCGGCATCAGCAAACGCGTCAAGTTTCATATCCTTGCCCAAAAACTTGATGCCGAGGTTCGACGTGCCCAACAGGTACCCAACAAGCCGCTTTGCAGCCTCGAGATGTAGCGTACCAGGTGCATGCATGAAACGGCCAAGAATTGCAGTCGCAGCAGCAATGTCCGGCCGCGTTTTCGTCGCCGCAAAGAGCAGCGACCCGACAATGGCGAGGTACTCGGTCTTTACAACTGGATCAATGATCTTGGGCAACTCGAGCAGCTCCCGAAGTCGTTGGGTCGCATCGGGATCACCGGCCGCATCTTTTCGGGGATCTGGAACCGCTTGCCCATTGACTTGACGTACTGGCTCTGGTCAAGGTAAATCGACCCTTCGTCACTGTACGTAATCTTGCACCCGAGCAACCATGCCGCATCGCCCAAGTCGTGCACCTTGAACTCGGACTTCAACTTGTCGACAATCCACTTGCGCAGCTCCTTGGTTGACGCGACAATCGGCAAGTCGTCGACATAGACTCCAATGAAGATCACGCCCTTGTCCGTCTTGTGCATGAACAGGCACTTGTCGTACTTGGACTCCGCAAATCCGAGCGAAATCAGGTAATCGGCCAAACGGCAGAACCACATGCGCGGGGCCTGCTTGGTGCCGTACAGCGCCTTAACGAGCATGCAGACCTTGTCCGAGTTCTGCTTGTCAACGAAGCCTGGTGGCTGCTCCATGAGCACGCGCTCCTTGATGTAACCGTACAGGAAGGCCGTCTTGATATCGAGCTGCAGCGGCCGGACCTTGAGATACGCGGCGAGCGACAGAATCAGACGCAGCGTGTCAAACGACGCAACGGGCGCAAACGTGTCCGTGTAATGCACGCCTGGAATGGCCGTGTATCCCTTGGCAACAAGTCGCGACTTGGCGCGCACGGGCTTTCCGTCTGCCCCGAGTTTCCACTTGAAGATCCAACCGGAGCGCATCACCTTGTCGCCTGGGCGGCGGTTGACGAGCACCCATGTCCCATTCTCGACGAGCGAGTTGTACTCGTCGAATGTCGGCGCGCGCCAGTCTGGGTGCGCTAGCGCTTCCTCGACCATCTTGGGTTCCCAAACTGCACCCTGGGCGCCGACTTGAGCTGCGGCAACGCATGCGAGCACCGCACTTGCCGACTCAACAGACTTGCTGAGATCCGAGTCCGGGTGCGCACGTAGAAACAGTGTCGGCAAATCGAGATCGACAATTCCGGACAGGGGCGAGCCTGAGTCAACGCCAGGGCCAGCTAGGGAACGAACAAGAGGGGCCGAAGCGTCAGTGCAATCACTATTCAGCCGCAACACGCGCACTTTCTCAACTGCGTCAGCAGCACGTTCGACGCCCCTTTTAGGTTCAGGATCCACCTCCCCCACGTCGGGCGTACTGCGGACGCGGGCAATGGCGTCGGGATCAAAACGGCGAGCGACCTCGGGCTGTAGGCCGCGCAAACGGCGCGATTGCCGTGCGACGGGCGCTTGAGCATCAGGTCGAAGAGCACCAACACCCCCATTGCTCACTTCTTGCGCATCGGCCTGACGACCGGGCTCCCCCACGTCCGCGAGGACCCCCACTGGTCCCTGGTCCACCTGCGGCAAACCGGGCCTCTCGCCAACTTGCAGATTATCGCGCTCCAACGCTGGCCCCGCCAGTGGGAGCTCGGCAATCAGGTTGACCGCGGGAAGTTGATCCGGAACCGCCATAGGCACTTGAACTTGATCACGCCGCGCACCACGCCCGATCTCCTCATCAACAACTTCATCGCCACCAACGCCATCGACCACAGTCGACGGCACGTCCAGCGACCCCAAATCAACTCGCACGGGCAACCCAACCTTGACCTTGGCCGACGGCAACGTGCGAGGAGCACCAGCAACAACACGCGACTCTGCAACACAGAGCCGCTCGGCAAACTTGACATCGCGCGTGACAAACACCTTCTGTCCGTCCCACACGCGGTAGCCGTCGCGCGTGACCCACGGCAACTCGTCTCCATAGCCAACCAAGCGCACTGCAACACCTGCAGCGAATCCGGACACGCCCTGACGCACTTGTGTCGTCGGAACAACAGCGCCACCAAGCGAGCCCCACACCTTGCACTTCGACATGTTGGGTGACGCGCCGAAAACAACCTGGTATGGCGAGCGACCATCGAGCGAGTCACTTGGCACACGGTTGCGCACATAGCACGCCGCGCGCACACACTCTGGCCAGAGGGAATCCGGCGCCTTGGCGGCCGTCATGGCCGCACGCACCATCGACTTGAGCACACCCTGCGTCCGCTCGGCAAGCCCATTTGACTCTGGCGAGTTCGGAGACGTTGTCGACAAGTGCATGCGACGCGAGAGCAGAATCGAGCGTAAACTGTTGCCAATGAACTCGCCACCATGGTCGCTGTGCAGCCGGCCCGCAGACACGCCGAAGAACGACTCGGCGTGCTTCAGCAAATCGAGAAACTGCGGTCCAAAGTCGCCCTTGCGCCGGAGAAGCAGCACGAAGCACCAGCGTGAGTACTCGTCCGTGACCGTCGCAAAGTAGTTGACACCCCCCATGCCGACCGTCTTCATCGACACCAAATCAGTGTGGAGGACGCCAAATAGTCGATTCGCACGCAAATGGCGCAGCGGATGCGGCTGTCTGCGCGCGTTGGCCACAAGACACGTCATACACTCGTGTAGCGGCTTGGCCACACCCACGTCGTCCTTGATACCATGTTCGAGCGTACACACGGCCGAAACGCGATCATGACCAACGTGAAAGAGTCGCGCGTGCCACAGCTCGGCGAGCGACACCTTCTTGACCGCATCGGCGACATGCGCACCAACAGGTCGCTTACCCCAAACGTCGAGCACCCGTGCGTCCTTGGTTGGTCCCTTTCTCGCACACGCCTGGGACGATCCACGTATCCCCATGCCGCATGCCCTTGGCGAGCAGATCTCCTGTCTCGCAATGCACGAACTGGACGTCTCGATCCCCGAAGATGACTCGCACAGCAGTCCGATCGTACAGCTCAGAGACTGAGACAAGCGTCTTGAAGCCGGGAATGTACCAGACCGGGTCGAGG
>GG745383.1:0-10291 GCA_000151295.1 Allomyces macrogynus ATCC 38327 | reverse complement strand
CCGGCACCCGCGGTGGGTCCCCCCAGTGAGGCGAAGAAACCTTTCGCCAGGCCGCATGTCGTTGAGGTAGCAAACAGCGACTTGTCGCCGCAAAAGTGCGCCCAGCGGCCGAGTCGACTTTCGGGCTCTGAGCAAGACGTGCGCGCGCCGACAAAGGCATCCACGCGCGCGCACGATGATGGTGAGGATCCGGTCCTTGATAATTCGATGCATCGACATGAATGATGGGCGGGTACGTGCCGGGCGGCGTCGCCATGCCCTGATGGCTTTGACGTTCAAGTCTCACGATTTCGGGGCAGAGGGCGACAATCGGGTAGTGCGCAAATCCGTCAAATTCAGCAGCACCAAAAACAACACCAGCGGCGTCCGCACCACGGGCAGACGCCATCAAACGCTCATACTCGTCCACCGACAAATGCACCATTGCATGTTCGTCGCCGTCCTTGGCCACAACATTCGCGCCCTTCTTTTTGCGCCAGTTCGCGGTTTCAGCGCCGTTCTTGCGCTGGTGGTCCCGGTTCGGGCAGAAGCGCACGTAATGACCAATCTTGCCACAGTTGTGACAGGCGTTCGTGTCCTTGCGCTTCGTCACAACAAGTGCCTGCGTCTCAGTCCCAGAGCTGCGTTCTAGCTGGTCGGCAGCCCCCTCGAGAATCGTCTGTAATTCGACGATCGCCATTTCCTCATAGCGCTCGCCCAAGGAGAGCACCGTTGGTGAATACTCGGGCGGCAGCGAGGAGAGCAGTGCGAGGACCAAGAACGAGTCGGCAAAGTCGGTGCGCAGATGCGAGGACGACTTGGCACGTTCATGGCGCCGAATCACGTCAAAACGGCGTTGCAAATCGGCAATGCGCTCGCGAACCGCAGCAGCACCAGAGCCCGACATGGGCTTTGTGAACAGCCCCTTGACATTGGCGAGATGAGCTTGCGCGGAACGCTTGTCAAAACGAGCACGCAGCAGCGCCCACGCATCAGCGACACAGGTGGCGTCCGAGAAGACCGGCAGGAGTTCAGACGCAACGGCAGACGGCAAAACGACCTTGATGATGCTCCGGATGCACGACTTGGCCTTGTAGCTGTTGTGGGCCATGCACTTCTTGCGTTCAGCACCCGCAGGACCGTTCCAAAAGATCGCGTCGGCAACAAACTTGACGTCCGAGTCGAGCTCAATGAGTTTCTTGAATTGCGCGTCCGTCATTTCCTCTTGCTGTTGCAGTGACACGACCTCGAAATCGGCGTCAACCAAAATCTTGAAGGACTTGAGTTCGAGCAGGTCTTCGAGCTGGTCGGCGGTCAAAAAACCGAGAAAACGGTCGGCAAACGTCGGCCAGTTCGAGCCATCGGCCTTGAGCATCTCAATTGTCGCTGGTTGGCCGGAGATCGGCGTCTTGACCGAGACAGATGAGGTCATGGTGACGGTCATGGTGCAGGTCGAAAGTTGGCAAAAATTGTCGAAATCGAGTCGAAAAAATCGGCGTCGCGCTGTCTCGAGCGGATGCAGCACGTTTCGGGTGGTGGTGGTTCGAGTTTCGGTTGTCGTCGTCGTCGTCGTGGTGACGGATGGGTCCAGCGTGGCCCCCACTCGGTCGGTCGGTCAAATCGGTCCGTTTCTCGCAGAAATCGGCGAGCACAGCAGCAGCGGGTCCACGACGAGGATATCAGCAGCGTTCGTTCGGTCCGTGAGCGCTTGGGATGCGCTCAGGGCTCATAACCTTTCGCAAGGTTGAGCGGGAGAGGGAATGCATTTGGTGTGTGCACTGTGCACTTCAGCGGTGGTGGCAACCATAACCTAGGTTGCCACCATCATTTACACAAGAATCCAACTCGAACAGCTCCAACAAGGAAACAATGAGGGAAGACAAAGAACAAGAAACACAAATGCGAGACGAACACTTCGACAGATGGTGTCGTTGTCATTGACAATGATGACGCGTCAGATGGCAACATCGCTGATGAGCAGCTGGACCGAATCCGCCTTGCGGTGGCCAAGCTCGTGCTTGTGCAGTGCCTCACTCTGGACTCGACCACAATTGTGCAGCTGCTTGCAGTGATCGTCGCGGACATGCATGATTTGGAGCTCAAGTCATTCATCGACTCGATGCACAGTGGCAAGACTTGCACGCCGCTCAGCAACCTGATCCCGCATGCAGTGCGTGCTGCTCTGTGCGACTTTTGCCATCGTGGTGGTCACGGCGCGCCTGATGGCCAGCTCCACGCACATCTCGAACGTGATGCACCAATCTTGTCACGGCTTTTTGACTCAGTGATCTCGTGCAGCACGATTCCGAGTGCGCAAGCATGCACTGGCCCGCTCGGTACGCTCTGTGCACAGAACCGACAAACACCTCGCCAAGTTGCCACCACCCTGTTCACTGCATTCATCTTGAATGCTCTTGCCAAGATTGACCGACTGCATGAGCAACCTGGCCTCGAGCTCATTGATGTTGTCGATCCCAATTCACAAGGAGGCGCACACGACACAATTGATTGGAACGAAACACTCAAGACTGGATCTGTGTTCTTTCGCAAGGTTGAGCGGGAGAAGGAATGCATTTGGTGTGTGCACTCTGCACTTCAGCGGTGGTGGCAACCATAACCTAGGTTGCCACCATCGTTTACACAGGAATCCAACTCGAACAGCTCCAACAAGGAAACAATGAGAGAAGACAAAAAACAAGAAACACAAATGCGAGACGAACACTTCGACACTCCCGCACGGCGAGCATTCCCTACGCGCGCGGAGCAATCACTTCCGCAACTCCAATCATGTCACGAAGCTTGCGGAATGCAGGAGCAGCAAGCGGCTTGGTCAAAATGTCGGCAATCTGGTTCTCCGTGTCCACGCGCCGCAGGTCAATCGTCTTCTTGGCAACTTGGTCCTGCAACCAGTGGGCGTGGATCTCAACGTGTTTCGACGAGAGCAGCGCGTCCTTGGCTACACGCTCCGCCGACTCGTTATCTTCCATGAGCGGCGTCGGTCCATCCTGTTTGTACCCGAGCTCTTCCAGCAGCGCGCGTATCGTGAGGATCGTGTCGCCTGCTAAGCTTGCCGACACGTACTCAGCAGCCATGGTCGACTTTGCCACGAGCGTCTGCTTCTTCGAGCGCCAGGCGACAGGGCTACCGCCTACCCGTATCACAAAGCCCGACGTTGACTTGCGGTCGCCACGATCCTCGGCCCAATCGGCATCAGCAAACGCGTCAAGTTTCATATCCTTGCCCAAAAACTTGATACCGAGGTTCGACGTGCCCAACAGGTACCCAACAAGCCGCTTTGCGGCCTCGAGATGTAGCGTACCAGGTGCATCATGAAACGGCCAAGAATTGTGTCGAAGTATTCGTCTCGCATTTGTGTTTCTTGTTCTTTGTCTTCCCTCATTGTTTCCTTGTTGGAGCTGTTCGAGTTGGATTCTTGTGTAAATGATGGTGGCAACCTAGGTTATGGTTGCCACCACCGCTGAAGTGCACAGTGCACACACCAAATGCATTCCCTCTCTCGCTCAACCTTGCGAAAAATTGCAGTCGCAGCGGCAATGTCCGGCCGCGTTTTGGTCGCCGCAAAGAGCAGCGACCCGACAATGGCGAGGTACTCGGTCTTCACGACTGGATCAATGATCTTGGGCAACTCGAGCAGCTCCTTGAAGTCGTTGGGTCGCATCGGGATCACCGGCCGCATCTTTTCGGGGATCTGGAACCGCTTGCCCATTGACTTGACGTACTGGCTCTGGTCAAGGTAAATCGACCCTTCGTCACTGTACGTAATCTTGCACCCGAGCAACCATGCCGCATCGCCCAAGTCGTGCACCTTGAACTCGGACTTCAACTTGTCGACAATCCACTTGCGCAGCTCCTTGGTTGACGCAACAATTGGCAAGTCGTCGACATAGACTCCAATGAAGATCACGCCCTTGTCCGTCTTGTGCATGAACAGGCGCTTGTCGTACTTGGACTCTGCAAATCCGAGCGAAATCAGGTAATCGGCCAAACGGCAGAACCACATGCGCGGGGCCTGCTTGGTGCCGTACAGCGCCTTGACGAGCATGCAGACCTTGTCCGAGTTCTTCTTGTCAACGAAGCCTGGTGGCTGCTCCATGAGCACGCGCTCCTTGATGTAACCGTACAGGAAGGCCGTCTTGATATCGAGCTGCAGCGGCCGGACCTTGAGATACGCGGCGAGCGACAGAATCAGACGCAGCGTGTCAAACGACGCAATGGGCGCAAACGTGTCCGTGTAATGCACGCCTGGAATGGCCGTGTATCCCTTGGCAACAAGTCGCGACTTGGCGCGCACGGGCTTTCCGTCTGCCCCGAGTTTCCACTTGAAGATCCAACCGGAGCGCATCACCTTGTCGCCTGGGCGGTGGTTGACGAGCACCCATGTCGCATTCTCGATGAGCGAGTTGTACTCGTCGAATGTCGGCGCGCGCCAGTCTGGATGCGCTAGTGCTTCCTCGACCGTCTTGGGTTCCCAAACTGCACCCTGGGGCGCCGACTTGAGCTGCGGCAACGCATGCGAGCACCGCACTTGCCGACTCAACAGACTTGCTGAGATCCGAGTCCGGGAGCGCACGTAGAAACAGTGTCGGCAAATCGAGATCGACAATTCCGGACAGGGGCGAGCCTGAGTCAACGCCAGGGCCAGCGAGGGAACGAACAAGAGGGGCCGAAGCGTCAGTGCAATCACTATTCAGCCGCAACACGCGCACTTTCTCAACTGCGTCAGCAGCACGTTCGACGCCCCTTTTAGGTTCAGGATCCACCTCCCCCACGTCGGGCGTACTGCGGACGCGGGCAATGGCGTCGGGATCAAAACGGCGAGCGACCTCGGGCTGTAGGCCGCGCAAACGGCGCGATTGCCGTGCGACGGGCGCTTGAGCATCAGGTCGAAGAGCACCAACACCCCCATTGCTCACTTCTTGCGCATCGGCCTGACGACCGGGCTCCCCCACGTCCGCGAGGACCCCCACTGGTCCCTGGTCCACCTGCGGCAAACCGGGCCTCTCGCCAACTTGCAGATTATCGCGCTCCAACGCTGGCCCCGCCAGTGGGAGCTCGGCAATCAGGTTGACCGCGGGAAGTTGATCCGGAACCGCCATAGGCACTTGAACTTGATCACGCCGCGCACCACGCCCGATCTCCTCATCAACAACTTCATCGCCACCAACGCCATCGACCACAGTCGACGGCACGTCCAGCGACCCCAAATCAACTCGCACGGGCAACCCAACCTTGACCTTGGCCGACGGCAATGTGCGAGGAGCACCAGCAACAACACGCGACTCTGCAACACAGAGCCGCTCGGCAAACTTGACATCGCGCGTGACAAACACCTTCTGTCCGTCCCACACGCGGTAGCCGTCGCGCGTGACCCACGGCAACTCCAACCAAGCGCACTGCAACACCTGCAGCGAATCCGGACGCGCCCTGACGCACTTGCGTCGTCGGAACAACAGCGCCACCAAGCGAGCCCCACACCTTGCACTTCGACATGTTGGGTGACGCGCCGAAAACAACCTGGTATGGCGAGCGACCATCGAGCGAGTCACTTGGCACACGGTTGCGCACATAGCACGCCGCGCGCACACACTCTGGCCAGAGGGATTCCGGCGCCTTGGCGGCCGTCATGGCCGCACGCACCATCGACTTGAGCACACCCTGCGTCCGCTCGGCAAGCCCATTTGACTCTGGCGAGTTCGGAGACGTTGTCGACAAGTGCATGCGACGCGAGAGCAGAATCGAGCGTAAACTGTTGCCAATGAACTCGCCACCATGGTCGCTGTGCAGCCGGCCCGCAGACACGCTGAAGAACAACTCGGCGTGCTTCAGCAAATTGAGAAACTGCAGCCCAAAGTCGCCCTTGCGCCGGAGAAGCAGCACAAAGCACCAGCGTGAGTACTCGTCCATGACTGTCGCAAAGTAGTTGACACCCCCCATGCCGACCGTCTTCATCGACACCAAATCAGCGTGGAGGACGCCAAATAGTTGATTTGCACGCAAATGGTGCAGCGGATGCGGCTGGCTGTGCGCGTTGGCCACAAGACACGACATGCACTCGTGGAGCGGCTTGGCCACACCCACGTCGTCCTTGACACCATGCTCGAGCATACACACGGCCGAAACGCGATCATGACCAACGTGAAAGAGTCGCGCGTGCCACAGCTCGGCGAGTGACACCTTCTTGACCGCATCGGCGACATGCGCACCAACCGGTCGCTTACCCCAAACGTTGAGCACCCGCGCGTCCTTGGTTGGTCCCTTCTCACACACGCCTGGGACGATCCACATATCCCCATGCCGCACGCCCTTAGTGAGCAGATTTCCTGTCTCGCAATGCACGAACTGGACATCTCGATCCCCGAAGATGACTCGCATGGCAGTCCGATCGTACAGCTCAGAGACTGAGACGAGCGTCTTGAAGCCGGGAATGTACCAGACCGGGTCGAGGTGAACAATGTTGCCTGAAGGCGTGCAGATGCGCATCGTGCCCTTACCAATTGGATGGCACACACGGTGGTCACCCAGTGAGACGAGGAACCCTTTGCCAGGCTGCATGTCGTTGAGCATAGCAAACAGCGACTTGTCGCTGCAAAAGTGCGCGCCAGCGGCCGAGTCGACTTTCGGGCTCTGTGCAAGACGTGCGCGCGCCGACAAAGGCATCAGCGCGCGCGCACGATGATGGTGAGGATCCGGTCCTTCATAATTTGATGCATCGACATGAATGATGGGCGGGTATGTGCCGGGCGGTGTCGCCATGCCCTGAAGGCTTTGACGTTCAAGTCTCACGATTTCGGGGCAGAAGGCGACAATCGGGTAGTGCGCAAATCCGTCAAATTCAGCAGCATCAAAAACAACACCAGCGGCGTCCGCACCACAGGCAGACGCCATCAAACGCTCATACTCGTCCACCGACAAATGCACCATTGCATGTTTGTCGCCGTCCTTGGCCACAACATTTGCGCCCTTCTTTTTGCGCCAGTTTGCGGTTTCAGCGCCGTTCTTGCGCTGGTGGTCCTGGTTCGGGCAAAAGCGCACATAATGACCAATCTTGCCACAGTTGTGACAGGCGTTCGTGTCCTTGCGCTTCGTCACAACAAGTGCCTGCGTCTCAGTCCCAGAGCTGCGTTCTAGCTGGTCGGCAGCCCCCTCGAGAATCGTCTGTAATTCGACGATCGCCATTTCCTCAGAGCGCTTGCCCAAGGAGAGCACCGTTGGCGAATACTCGGGCGGCAGCGAGGAGAGCAGTGCAAGGACCAAGAACAAGTTGGCAAAGTCGGTGCGCAGATGCGAGGACGACTTGGCACGTTCATGGCGCCGAATCACGTCAAAACGGCGTTGTAAATCGGCAATGTGCTCGCAAACCACCACAGCACCAGAGCCCGACATGGGCTTTGTGAACAGCCCCTTGACATTGGCGAGATGAGCTTGCGCGGAACACTTGTCAAAACGAGCACACAGCAGCACCCACGCATTGGTGACACAGGTGGCGTCCGAGAAGACTGGCAGGAGTTCAGACGCAATGGCAGATGGCAAAACGACCTTGATGATGCTCCGGATGCACGACTTGGCCTTGTAGCTGTTGTGTGCCATGCACTTCTTGCATTCAGCACCTGCAGGACCATTCCAATAGATCGCATTGGCAACAAACTTGATGTCTGAGTCGAGCTCAATGAGTTTCTTGAATTGCGCGTCTGTCATTTCCTCTTGCTGTTGCAGTGACATGACCTCGAAATTGGCGTCAACCAAAATCTTGAAGGACTTGAGTTCGAGCAGGTCTTCAAGCTGATCAGCAGTCAAAAAGCCAAGAAAACGGTTGGCAAATGTCGGCCAGTTCGAGCCATCGGCCTAGAGCATCTCAATCGTCGCTGGTTGGCCGGAGATCGGCGTCTTGACCGAGACAGACGAGGTCATGGTGACGGTCATGGTGCAGGTCGAAAGTTGGCAAAAATCGTCAAAATCGAGTCAAAAAAGTCAGCATCGCGCTGTCTTGAGCGGATGCATCACGTTTTGGGTGGTGGTGGTTCGAGTTTCGGTTGTCGTCGTCATCGTCGTGGTGACGGATGGGTCCAGCGTGGCCCTCACTCGGTCAGTCGGTCAAATCGGTCCGTTTCTCGCAGAAATCGGCAAGCACAGCAGCAGCGGGTCCACGACGAGGATATCAGCAGCGTTCGTTTGGTCTGTGAGCGCTTGGGATGCGCTCAGGGCTCATAACCTTTCGCAAGATTGAGTGGGAGAGGGAATGCATTTGGTGTGTGCACTCTGCACTTCAGCGGTGGTGGCAACCATAACCTAGGTTGCCACCATCATTTACACAAGAATCCAACTCGAACAGCTCCAACAAGGAAACAATGAGGGAAGACAAAAAACAAGAAACACAAATGTGAGACGAACACTTTGACACAAGGTAGATGACTGGGTCTTGCAGCCGTCCTTCCGGTTTGTGTATGCATTCTTGTACGCCTTGAGGATGAGTCTGTTTGGCTCCATGGTTGTCATGTTCAGTAGAATGTGCTGCAATGACGATGACAGCAACAGTGGAGTGGTGGAGCAGTGATTGCTGAGTTGTTGTGAGGTGGAAACTCACGTTTTCTCACTTGTCAATGACATGGACAAAACTTGGCGAATGCAGCAAGCCTTGACAACTCGATGCCTTTGCATTCTCACAAAATTGCATTCAAAAATTGACGCAGAGCAACGATTTGATTGCACGCTGATCAATACAGCCACAATTCTGAGCAGGACAACCTGCTGGCAATACGGCTCTGCATGCCGGCAGTGGAGAGACCTGGCAATCACAAAAGGATAAAATAGCAGTGCATGCGCATGCAGGGGAAGCGCACATGGCTGCAGCAACTGCAAGGAAACGGCCACGTGGTGGTCCGTGCTGTCCCAAGCATGGCAACCGCCACCAATGGCCCCCACGGACTGCTGCAGGCCCGCCAACCGCAGGAACAGGTTCGCGCGACCTGTCATCATTGTTCCATTCCATCGGCGCGGGGCTGGCGGCCGCACGGACTGTCGTGCGGGTGGTTGGGGGGCCACATGGACCTGAGCGTGGCAACAACCGCCAACAGCCCCTACAGACTGCCGCAGGCCCACCAACTGCAGGTACAAGTTTGCGAGACCTGCCACCATTGTCCCATTGCATCGGCGCGGGGCTGGCCGTTGTGTGGATGGGGCAGGACGAGTGGGTGGTGCTGCAGCAGCAAGTGTTGGTGCACCTGCAGAAACATTTGGCACAGGCAGGGACTGCAGCTGCTGAGAATATCATTGTCAAGCATCATTTTGCAGCATGTTTTGCGCCGGACGGGTGGGTGTAGCGTGCACACGCAGTGGTTTTTGGTGGGTGGTTTTTGTGTTGCAGTGCAATGAGAGGTAGTGGTTTGAACCAGGTGGCCTGTGTGAGTGACAATGATTGTTGGAATGGTGAATCCAGCACTGCTGCCTTTGATCAGGTTTTGGTGCAGTGGTTAATTCAACAATGATCTGGTTCTTCTTCAACGATCTGAACGTTACAATCTCAACGATCTAACACTATTGGTCAGGCTAACTATGTACATGCGCCACGTGCGCAGTACCGTGATCCACATGTGATGGATATCCAAGGGGCTGAGGCGACAGTGCTCGTCAACATGGTCTACAATGTGCACGAGTAGGGCACCACACTGTGCAAACAAGACAACTTCTTGTCATGCAGGTACTATTGTGACAACACAGCAGTTGTGTTCGCTTTTCACAAGGGCCAATTTTGGCATCGTTTGGTCAACTCCCTTCTGTTGTTTTTGGCTGGCTTGGGTTTTGCTTTAGTTCCTCCTCTTTATTATGTCCGCTCTGCCCGAAACCTTGTGGATAGGTTCACGCAGTTGGGTCTCCTCCATGCACCTGTGGCACCACTGCCAGCTATGCTGCTGGCTGGTTGCAAAAGCGGTCACGTGCCCACTGTGGGGTGTCACGTGACCATGACCCTATCGCGCCCTATCTGCTCCGTTTCTCCGTTTTGCCGTTCCGTCTTGTTGGGGCTGTCGGGAGAGCTTTTTCATGTGGGTTCATCGCTTCTGGGACGAATAAAGAGCGCCCTGGCCCATGGCCCATAGAGACTGGCATCCAACAGCACTTTTCAGTCTCAGTTTGCCACTTGGGAACAGTTCATCCCCTTCTGGTAGCAATTTGGCGTTGATGGCTTCTTCAAACAGGTCCTAGACAGAGTTGGGCAGTGGTGGTGGTGCAGGGGGCTGAAAATCTCATGGGTCCACATCTTTGGGGTTGTGAACAAAAACTTCATGAACAAATCGAA
>GG745384.1:204724-220745 GCA_000151295.1 Allomyces macrogynus ATCC 38327 | reverse complement strand
ACAAAGTCATTCGCCCCTTGCTTGTGCGGCTGCCAGAATCTTTGACGTCTCGACTTGACCGATTAGGTGCTATCCGACAAATTGGAAATCGCACCACTGGTGCAGCACATGCATGCCCCCAGTACTCGTGACGCTCCGCCTCGTATCATGCACGATCACGGAATCATCGCTCGCCATGCTGAATGATATTTGGCCCAAGACTGCGCGAACTCGATTTGACCGGCAATCATTTTCGTGCTGGACCAGTCTTGCTGCCAGCATTTCTCCTCATCCTCCGAGTTGGTCATAATATTGAACTGGCAAACGAGCTGGCTTCCCGTTGGGCATTGAAGAATAATCCTGCGCGAACTACGTGTGGAGCGCACGAGTCTGGACTAGACATTTGCATCTCAAAGTTTTCCTACTACAGTGTGTTGTGGCAGCTGCGGTGGCTGCGCTTGTATTGTGCTGAGGCACTTCGGTGGAGCTGGGATTTCCGTCAGCTCGAAGGAACAGTGGTGTTGATTTTTTTCTGTTTCCTGTGGATGCAAGCCAGCCTGGTTGTGGAGAGGCTGACGCTGCATTGCCTTCCATCAAGTCTTTGCACGACATTTGTATTCTTGATTGCTCGCGTCAAGACCCCAAATCCCAAAACGCTGGAGGGCGATCTTGTGAAGCAAACTCGTATCTCGATATATTTACTCTATGTCCAACCATCGCGTGGACGATTTTGGTCCACAATTGCACGCGTCCACAAGATTCCTGAATCTCTTTCCTCCTGTAACTGATCAATCAAGTAGCGTGGCCACGAATCCGAAATGTCCACCTGGTTGGAGCCCCTCTCCAGCATGTTTTCAATACATGCCCCTCTAGCGTTGAGCAGGAGCCACACGGCCTACTTCGGTTCAAAAGCAGCTTGATTGGCGGAGTGGAAAGCGCTGTAGCGTTCCAAATATAGCGGTCCAAATAGCTGGAGGCGCGAAAATATTCTTCCGTCTATCCGCAAATCCATAACTAACACAGCATCCCACTTTACCGATCCGACACACCAAACGCAAACACCTGGTCCGGCATCAACTTGACCTCACGCACGCTTACACGCAACAACAACTTGGCAAACTCGGGCGGCCCACACCCCACCACCAACGGCCCTGCCGGCGCGGTCACGGCCGTGTCGCACCCGGTCCTGGCCGCGTCAATCGCCTCAGTCAGATACCCCGTCAGCGTTCCCGGCGTGCGCAAATCCACACTCTTCTCGCCCTCCTTGGTCAGGGCAATCGCGTACGTGAACATGCCCTCGCTCGACGCGCGCAGCTGCTCAAGCCGATCGACAAAGAAAATGTCGTCATTGGTCCGATGGAACACGACCATGTGTATGCGGTCCGAGCGCGCCGCGACTGCTGCGCACGCGAGGTTCCAAAGTGGCGCGAGCCCAGTACCCGCCGCGACAAGAATCAGCGGTGACTGCATGCCCTCCGTGTACGGGCACGTCAGACACCGACACAGATAGCGACCCACGTCGCCTGTTGGCCACGTTGTCGGGTCAGCAAGCGCATCAATCGCACTGCCAATGCGGTCGACATGGCCCCACCCGGAAACGAGACGGACCACGAGCTCGATATGACCGCGGTGCGCCTGGTACGGCGACGTGGTGGGTGAGTAGGAACGGACTACTTCGTGCTTGCCGCTCTTGTGCGCGAGCGCGACGTGCTGGCCCGGGATGACCAGTCGAGGAATGTGTGCAGCGGCCGCGTCGTTGGCCGCGGCAAACACGACGCGTGCCGTGCGCGCGTTCAAGTACTCGCCCTCGACGAGGACGGCTGGGATCCATGGAGCGAGCGCGTTCCCGTCGTTGACCTTCATCGGCAGGACCGACGCGTCGCCCGGCGCCGAGTTTGACGCGGTCGGGAGCATGACCGTCGCGGCCGGCGTTGTCTTGCGCTCGAAGAACAGGTACAGTTCGCCACCAATGAAAAACCACGTGAGCCCCCACCAAAGCACCGTCTTCAGCACTTCGTCGGTCGTCAAACCCGTGATCCCGGCCAAAATGACCACGCCGATCCGCATCGGCACAATCGAAAACGACACGATGAACGCGGCCAGATGGTACCGGCGGTGCAGCCTGACATCGCCACGCATGATCGCCTTGGTCGCTAGTACGAGCAGCGACACCCATAGGACCCCGCCTGTGATGGCGAACAGGACCGCCGACTCGCCCGCGTGCGAGCCGCCAACGAGGATCATGATCATGCCGATAAACGTGACCGCCGTCAGTGCGAGGTAAGTCCACCCCATACGCCGGTGCGCGCGCGGGTAAGCGTGTCGGAACCGGTCAGAGAACTGTAAAAAGCCAATGATGAAGTAGACGAGCCCAGGCCACGCGTGGATGGCCCAGCCAATGTTGCTAGTCTGGCTCGGGTAGACTTTCTACATTTCCGATCGCGCGCGTTTTCGATGGTGAGCAAAAGTACGCCCATGACGACGCGAAAAGGCGATCGAGATTGCGATCAATGCAATGTACCCCTTTCAACACGAGAATCTGGAGCACGATCATCATCCCCAGAGTAAACGCGACGAGTAGGAACACGCCCAGCCAGTACGCGACGGTGCCGCATCGCGCGACGCGTGCGCGTGCGCGCGTGGCGGACTGGAACACTTTTGCAACAAGCGGGTCGGTCATGGGTGCGGGATGGACGGCAAGTGGGCTGGTCGTGCGCGGGCCGTCGACGTGGTTCATTAGGATCGGCCGGCAGCAAATGCGGAATGGGATGGCGACGGCGGCCGTGAAGCCGGAAGGAGGAGCGGGTCGTGGTGCCTTGATATGGCCCGTCGCGATTGTGGCGAGTTTCGCAACGAACCTGCGAGAATGGACGAGGAAGCACGATGGGGCATGTAGTCAGCGCGCCAGGTCAATAGAACAAGAAGATGACGGGTACCGTGGCGCCCTGGCCACCGAGCATGAACAAAGCCCAAAGCACGCGTCGTTCAGGAGGCGTCAGACGCTTCGCCGATACTCACAGCAGCCTGGGCTGCGCCGCTTGCCCTGGCCCATGCGACGCCATGCCCTGGCCCATGCGACGCCATGCCCTGGCCCATGCGACGCCATGCCCTGGCGATCCCCTGGCACATGGCCTTTGTAGAAGCGTCGTGGCCAAGGACCTGTCGTTGGTGAGCAAATTGCTTGTTGATGTCGATGTCGACGCGTGCAACGGTGTCCACCCGCGACCTGACCTGCATCTCCGCAAGCAACGTGAAAGATCAGACCAAGGACGGCCATAAGCGCGTCGACAACCCCCACCTTCATTCAAACTCATCCTCGTCGTCATCCTTGCGAATCATCACCTGCAGGAGCGCGTGCTACAATCACGCCACGATCAAAACGCGTCAGTTGCATCCCTCCACCATCCCAAAAATCACCAGGAAAGTCACGTACCCAATCATGCCGCGGCGGCCGCCACAACCTCCCCCTAACTCCCTCCACCCCCATCCGCGGACTCCCTCCCATTCCCTCCCCATCATCATCCTCCCCTACGACCTCCGCCCCACCACTTCCACCCACCGCTACTCCCTTCCCCCGCACATGCTTCGCGTGCGCCCTCCTCTGATGTTCGGCATCGCACACCACACACTTCTCCTCTCTAGTCCTCCCAGCCACACACGCCGCATGCACGACGTGCCCACACGTCCACGCACGCACGTGCTCGTCGGCCCCACAGACGCGTAAACCGCACGCGGAACACAGTGCCCCGACAACGGGAACCCGCCAGACGATTTTCGCGGGCGCCGTGGCGCGCGCGTCGGCGACGGCAGCGACGCGTTCGGCATCGACCACGTCTCGCGTCGCGGCGTGCACGGCGGTCGCAGCGCGGGCTGCGGCCAGACCCTCGCACAGGTGGTGCGTGAGGGACGGGGTGAGTTGGGTGCCTGCGGGCATTCCTGTAACCACACGTGCAAGGACCGCGGGGACGTCCTGGACGCCATCGAGCGCCGCAGCCACCGCCGCATCGTGCGCGCCCGACCCGGTCGTCGGTGTCGCGGCCATGAGCAGCGCAACTAAATGCGCCCAATGCGCTGGGTCCGGGTGCCTTCGACACGCCGCCAACGCTGCGGCCGCATCACCCGCACGGACGAGCCGATCGACCGCGTCGCTGACCCGCCCTTGCCGCTCGAGCAAGAGGCACGCGGCGCGGAACTTGGTTGTGCGTGTCGCAAAGGGCGCGCCACGCGTCGAGATCCGTCGAAAATTGGTCGGCGTGTTTCGCAACCAGGTGGACCACGGTCGCGTCGTGGCCCTGTGCGGCGTGGTCGGCGAGACACTGCCGTAGGACGGGTTCCGGGAGGGGTGTGGGCACTTGTTGCGCAAGACTCGTCACGACCGCGAGCCGCACGCCCGGGTCCGTCCTCGCCACGTCCGTCAGGACCTCCAACGCGCGGGTTAACACAGTCGCCAACGGCCCCGCCAAGAGTTGCGCGGTCGCGTCCGCATCCAGCGCGCCGACGCGCGGGAGGACTTCGAGAAACCGCGCGGTTACGGCGGCCGTCGCCGCGGCATCGCCACGGGTCGTGTCGAGTAACTGTCGGACAACTGCAAACACGCCGAGCGCGCGCGTCGGGTCGCGCAGGTAACAGTCGAGCAAGTGGGCGTAGTCGCGCAGCGCGAGGAAAATATGTTCGCAGACGCGCCAGAACCCGCGGTGCTCGCAGTGCGCGAGCAAGTGCGCGACTTGGTCCGGTGAAAGGGTCAGGGTGCGTGCGAGGTGCACCATCGCGTCTTGGATCAGGTCGGCGGGGATCGGTGCCGCGAGCTGGTCCACTTCGTTGTCATCGTCGCCACCGGACACGGCACCGCCGTCATCGTCGTTGTCGTCGACCATGGCCATCAGCTGGTTCAGAATCACATGCAAGTCGGCCGACGCAATAATCACCTGGTGCGGGTGCCGCTGCGCCTGGACGACCAGGACCACATTCACCAGAGCTCGGCATGCGCCCGTGACCCTCCGGCGCAACTCGGCCAGCGCCGCGACAAACTCCTGCGGTCTCGTGGCATGATCAATACACGCGCTCACGACTGCGACCAACACGGGCGCGGGCACCTGCACGACCAACTCCCTCAAGTGCCGCATCACCCACCGTGCCATTGCGTCCCTTGCCTCGGCCGAATACCGCGCATGCATCGGCAACGCGTCCCGCACAAACGCGAGCGCGGACGGCAAATCCGTCCTGCTCACATCGTCGAGCCCCGCGTCCAAGTCGCCAAGGACATGGTGCAGGTACAGCAACCCCCTCGGCAACCGCCGCGCGCGACATGCCTTGAACGCCACATCCACATCGATCGCCGTCGGGTCGACCAACTCAAGCGTCTCGACGTACTCGTCATCCCGATCCGTGGCGGACCAGTGCGCGAGCATTGCCGCGACCAAAGCTGGCGGGAGAGACGACCGCGCGACTTCGCGCGTGCGCAGCAGGATCAAGACGTGCCGGAAAAACACGTCCCCGGCCCCGCATTCCAAGACCGTATCCATGAACTGACCGGCAAGAAATGCGTCCCCGCCGAGCGCGAGCAGGAGGTGCATGAGTTGCGGCACATCCGCGTCCGCGTCCTGCGTACTGCGCACGCACTGCAAACTCGCGCAGTACGCCAAGTCGCGCGCGTGGTCCGGGTCCATCGTGACCGCCGAGACCGTCGGGTCGCTCACGTAACTGCGTGCGGCGCCGCCGTGGTACAGGTTGAGCGCAAAGTGGATGGCCGTCGCGGTCATCCCTAGCCGCGCGTACGCGAGGAGTCGTTCCTCGGGCGGGACGAGATCGCCGCGCAAGACGCCGACGGGGCCGAGCGCGTAGACTTGGTCGTCGTCGTTGGCGGGCACGGCGAGCGCTTGCGCGTAGCTGATTTCCCCGCGGTCGCCGAGGTTTTGCGAGACGGCGAGGATGTCGTCGCGGCCGACGATCGGCGTGACGTGTGCGGATTCGATAATGCGGTGTTCAGTGAGCGAGTAAAAGGCCGCAGTTTGCTGGTCGGTGAGCAGGATCAGGTACGAGGCCTAGGTTAGGGCACTGGTTAGGAATCAGCTTCTCAGTCGCACACATGGTGGAACATCGCCATGGAAAGCGATCGCCATGGAAAGCGATCGCCATGGAGGGGGGAAGAAAGAACAAACCCCCAAAAAGGACTTGATCGCAAACACGGGCGCGGGCACGTCGCTCTCGTGCTCGACGCGCGTTGTCAAGGCGCGCGTCTCCGCGTCAATCTCCAAGTTGAGCACGCAGAGCCACGACGACCATGAAAAGACGAGCGCCCTTGCGTCGGGTAAGACCTCGATACAACCCGAGACGGCGGCCTGACCGATTTCCGGCGCGTCCGTGTCGATGCGAAGCCGCCGGTAGACGGTGCGAATCGTCGGCTGCGTGTCGAGAATGACCATCTGCGGAATCAGGACAGGTCAGTGAACTGTTCAGGTTGGAACGGAAAACAGGAAGCGGTTGGTACCTTGAACGGCGTGATCACAGCGACAAACCGGTCAAACGTCTCAACGGCAAAGATGGTGGTCAACCGCGACTGGTTGAGACGGTTGTCATAACTGCCAAACAGCCGCAGCGTTTCCGTGCTCGACAGGAACTGGTTCGACAGCACATGGTAGAACGCGACGCCCTGTCATTCGGTCCTCAAGAGCGCGTCAATCGCCAAATACCCATTGCCATCACTGCAACCAATTCACACACGTACCAGCTCATCGGCCGACACAAACCGGCGATTACTCTTGCCGACAAACTTGACATGACAAATCTTGGTCCCGTGCCGGTGTCCGTGGTGCTTGGCCTTGGGCACGACGCGTGCCGTAAGCCCATCGCGTGCGGGTGGTGGTGGGACCGGCCGAATCTTCTTGACGAGTGTGCCCTGGTCGAGACTCCAGATACAGATCAGCGCGTTGGCGTGGCCGACGACCAGGAACTGGCCCGACTGCGAGACGTCGATGGCCGTGACGGGCTGCAGCTGGTCGGGTCCTACCACCCGCACGTGAGTCTCCTTTGCTCATTTCAGTCCAAAAGTTCAGTAGAGTGCGTACCTGCCGGCTTGATCCACCCAAGCACGTGCCGAAGCTGCTGGTGTCTCGTAAACACACCCACAAGCCCGCGCGTCGTGCCGAGCACGAGCAAGTCGCCCGCCGCGCATAGGCACGTCGGGACGCCGAGGTCGCGCGCGCGGTAGATTTCGTTGAACAGCGACAGTTCGTGCCAGAGTAGTGGCTCGGTGCTCAGCGTCTTGTGGTGCGCGGGGATGACGACGGCTTCGTCCACGTCGCTCGATTCAGCAGGAACGTCGGTTGGTGGTGCAACGTCGTCATTGTCGGGTGGTGGTGCCGGTGCAGGTACGGTGGTCGTGCCGTTGGGTTCGTCGTGCTCGTCAAGGACCTCTTGCAGAAGTTCGTTGGGATCGTCTAGAAGGCGTGGTCGGTCAGCGCACATGATCACAAGAACGTCGAGCGTGCAACACAGAAGCGCACGCACTCTGCACCAGTTGGTGACACGTGGCGACATCCACCTCCATGTCGAGCAGCGCGCCCATGAGCTTGGCACGCAGCTCGGCGGGTCGACCGGGGGTACCCGCGCCTGTTGCCGACAAGACCGACCACCGCTTCTTGGCGCCATCCACCGCCGCAACCGGTTCGCGCAGATCGAGGTCCTGCAGCACATCGCGCACCTGCGCAATGAGCGCATCCAAGTCGCGCGCACGTGCCGCCAGCGCGCCCGGATCCTCAACTAGCGGCAACCAGTCATCATCGAGCAACCGTCGCTGCCGCCATGCCGCCAACAGATCCGCCGCGCGTGCCGCGAGCGCGTCAGCAGGAACCGGCGTCGTGGAAACCGCAGCAGCGGGCGATGGTGGTGGTGGCGACGCGGCACGGTCCTCAAACGACCGCCGCGGCATAGCAGCTGCGAACAGCGACGGCGGCTGCCGCCCCGCGGCAGAGACTCGCGACGATGCTAAGGATGCGGCAGGCGATGGACTGCGCGAGGCAATGTGTGAGGTACGGGCCAGTGACGAGTGGCTGTCGCGCTGCGCGTGCCGTGCGAACCGCACGAGCGAGGCTGTCGGAGACGCGGCGCGCGGAGCGTCGGCGAGCGCGGTGAGCGCGAGCATCGTGCTTGGTGCGGATGGACGGCGTGTGCGGGCTGGTGTGGCGTGCCATTTGCTGGGGTCTAGTTGGGCGTGATGGCCGACGTGTGAAGGTCGTGCCGCTTGGGTAGTGCGCAGGAGCCGGCGCGCGCGCGCTGCGCGTCGGGTGCAGCAAGTTGGATCGCGCGTCGATAATCGGACTCGAGCGCCGTCGTCGTGATAATATTCGTGGTGGTCGTTTGCATGAGGATTGGCGAAGAACGTGGGAGGCCAGCCGGACGCTGAGGTGGCGGCAGGGACTAACGCGTCTTTGCTCAAGCGTCACACGCCTATCTCGTAGCACTCGCACGCCTGTTCCAGTGGGTGTTTGTTGTGCCTTGCCGAACTTGACCACCAGCACTCCGCAGATCCGCTCCACGATGCCCTCGTCCGCCTGGCTGGCGCGCCTGCCTGCCACCCCCGCGCCGCGCCTGCCGCGGCCGCGCGCGCTCCTGGCCCCGCTCGCGGCAGTGCAGGCAGTCGCGGTGCGTCAATCAAGTCGCGGATCGACGCACTTCACCGGTCGACTCTTCTCGACGGCAGCAGCAGCAGCAGCAGCAGCCGTGAGTACGCGGGCACGTTGGGTCACGCTGCCCGTCACCACGCATCACTTCCACGTCGTTGCCGCCGACCGCTCGACTCGACGCTATACAAGCGCGTTCTCCCCCGACGCCGACGCCGCCGACCACCTCGCCGACGCCGACCTGGACGCCAGCACCATGACCAACGCCGCCAAGAACAAGAGTATGCACGCGCTCACGTTTCGGGCCGTGCGGCGTAACGCGCCCTGCGGTCGCTTTGTTCAGTTCGAACCGGATTTGGACCTCACCCCCGATTCCTGTTTTCCCGCTCTCCTAGCGGCCTCGCCGGCCAAGGCCGTGCCCGCCGCTGCCGCCCCGGCTGCCACCCCGAAGGCTGCCGTTGCCCCGGCCAAGGACGTCAAGCCCGCCGCTGCCGCTGCTCCCGCGCCCGCCACTACCGCTGCTGCCGCTCCGGCCCCCGCCGCCGCGACCGACGCGGCCAAGGACGCTGAAAAGGAGGCCAAGAAGGCGGCCAAGAAGGCGGCCAAGGACGCCAAGAAGGACAAGAAGGCTAACAAGGATGCCGGTGCCGCCGCTCCCGCGGCCAAGAAGGCCGCTCCCGCCGCCGCGGCTGCCGCTGACGGCGACAAGGCCGTGCAGATCGGCATCGAGGCCAAGAAGGAGGACGACACGCCGCGGTGGTACCAGCAAGTCCTGACGCGTTCCGAGATGCTCGACTACTACGACGTTTCCGGCTGCTACATTCTGCGCCCGTGGGCCTACGGCATCTGGCAAGAGATCCAAGGGTTCTTTGACGGTCTGATCCGCGAATCGGGTGTCGAGAACTGCTACTTCCCGATGTTCGTCTCGGGCAAGGCGCTCGAGCGCGAAAAGGACCATGTCGAAGGGTTTGCGCCGGAGGTGGCCTGGGTGACGAAAGCTGGGTCGTCCGACTTGGCCGAACCGATTGCGATCCGCCCAACGTCCGAGACGGTCATGTACCCGGCCTACGCCAAGTGGATTCAGAGTCACCGTGACTTGCCGCTGCGTCTCAACCAGTGGTGCAATGTCGTGCGGTGGGAATTCAAGCACCCGCAGCCGTTCCTGCGCACGCGCGAGTTCCTCTGGCAGGAGGGCCATACGGCGTTCCTGACCCAGCCCGAGGCCGATGCCGAAGTGCTTGAGATTTTGGGGTACTACCGCCGCGTCTACGAGGACTTGCTCGCCGTGCCCGTGATCCCGGGCCGCAAGTCGGAAAAGGAAAAGTTTGCCGGCGGGTTGTACACGACGACGGTCGAGGCGTTTGTACCCGTGACGGGCCGTGGGATCCAGGGGGCCACGTCGCACTGCCTCGGCCAGAATTTCGCGAAGATGTTCAACATTGTTGTCGAGGGCGCGAACAAGGAACAGCAGCACGTCTGGCAAAACTCGTGGGGTTTGACGACGCGCACGATCGGGGTCATGGTCATGGTCCATGGCGATAATAAGGGTCTGGTCCTGCCGCCGCGCGTCGCCGCGCAGCAGGTGGTCGTTGTGCCCTGCGGGATCACGGTCAAGACGACGCAGGAGCAGCGCGCTGCGATTGCTGAGTACACGAACCAGGTGGTGGCCACGCTCAAGAAGGCCGGGATTCGCGCCAAGGCCGACGCGCGCGATAACTACTCGCCGGGGTACAAGTTCAACCACTGGGAAATGCGCGGCGTGCCCGTGCGTATCGAGGTTGGGCCCAAGGATATGGCCAAGAACCAAGGTCCTGACCGTGCGCCGCGACTCGGGCGCCAAGACCCCGCTGCCCATGGAGAACCTCGGTGCCGCTGTTCAACGAGCTGCTCGAGACGATCCAAGCCGATATGCTCGCCAAGGCGACCAAGGAGCGCGACGAGCACCTCAAGGTGATCGAGGACTGGAACGAGGGCGCCGGTTTTACGGCTTTGCTTGATGCCAAGAACTTGGTCATGGCCCCGTGGTGCACGGAGCCGGCTTGCGAGGATCAGGTCAAGGACCGGTCGGCGCGCGCCAAGGTCGAGGAGACGGGTGAGCCCGCCGACGACAAGGCCCCGTCGATGGGCGCCAAGTCGCTGTGCATCCCGTTCAACCAGCCGCGCGAGATCAAGGAGGGCAAGATGTGCTTCCAAGGGTGCGGCCGCAAGGCCGTCGCCTACGGTCTGTTTGGCCGCTCGTACTAAGGTGCGACGGCTGCCGTGGCCGTGCGCGCTTATGCTCGCGCGCGTTTGACATGTCGTTTGGGAGGTGGTTTTGTGTTGGTTTGAACCGACGGGGCGGCGCTTTTGCACATGTTTTAATTCATTCGCGGTTCATTCGTAGTCTGTTTCAATGGAGCTTTATTCACAGAATCTTGATGTTCAGCGAGTCTGGTTCGTTTCGGAACGTATTTACTGTCAGAGAACGTGCGCGAGCACATCAACAAATCAACAAAACGGCTGATTGCATGCGCCTTGCCGCCGATGGAGTTGTTGGCAAGTACAACGGCTCTGCAGCCGCTGCACTTGGCGCCGACGCGATTGCATACGTGTTCAACGAAGACCCGGCTCCATCAGTGGGCACGGCGTCGACGGGCTCCGGCTCAGAGCATGCCAGAGTTGGTGGGCGCCAAAGTAACTGCCGCCACGACACCGCTCCCCCCCTCGTCACGATCGCCACGATCGCCGCGCTCGCTGCGACGGTACCGCTCCTTGCGGCGACAACACCGTCCCCTGGTCCGACAGCATGGCGCGCAGCACGCTGGGCCGCCCCGCTCCCCACACTCGCAACAGCAACACATCCACCAAAACACGGCAATCGCGAGCACCACGATAACCAGCACAGTCATGAGCGCACGCAACGCGTTCCGGCAATTGCGGGGCGCAAGTCGCGTTGGCGGTGCAGTAGGTGGTTTCGCTCTGGGGTGGATACGAGGATGGTTCAGCGTCCGCGTCGCAATCATGTCCAGCATCTGATCAAACGCGTCGGCCGTACGTAGCGGGCGCAAGAAAAGGAAGGTGACGCGATGCTGCACACGGCGAGCGCGCATATGCCAGCTCTGTGCGATAGGTCGCAAAACTCGTTCAACTTGGAGTTGCAGTTGGCCGACAACGTGCACGGCAGCAACTGGAGCTGCACGGATGCGGCGCGCGCCATGGTCGACGCAAGAAGCGCGACGAGGACGAGCCAGATCATCCCAGCGGCCCACGAGCGCTTCCTGGAGCGTCGTATTGAGGAGCGTGTGCCGGAAAGAAAGGGCTGCAGTGGCAAGCTGATGGACGTGGCCTACGATGGACGTGGTTCACGATGGACGTGGTTCACGATGGACGGAGTGCCGTGAACTGCGACGTTTCAAAGGTTACAGGTCTGCCGAACTACTGACGGGCATCAAGTGTCGTTTGACCACTGCCGACGGCCGAGCCGACGCTGAAAGTAACATGACCGCCCTTCAGATTTACAAACTATGAAGGAGTGTTGGATGGCATGCTTCTCCACCACATGAATGCAAGGCTGACACACCAGGGGAGTGTGACACGTAACATTGATCCAACAAGCAAAGCTGAGCTTCGGTATATTTACAAATGCTGCGGCGTAAACACAACAGCGACACTCACCCCTCCACCTAATTCTTCTTCCCGTCAACCGGCGGGTACAACGACGCCGACGCCGCCCCCGCGTAGGGGTTCGACGACGACCCGGCCACATCCTGCATCGGCGGGTACACCGGCCCGTTCGACACTGGCGGGTACGCCGGCCCACTTTGCATCGGTGCCGGCTGTGGGTACGCGTTCTGCGCGGGCTGCGGGTACGGCGGAGGCGGCGGCTGCGGGTACGCGACCGACGACGCGGACGGAGCCATCGGTGCCGGCACGGCCGGCGCAGCGGGCGGGACCGAGTCACACTCGTTGCACTTGCCGCGGCGGTACCGGGCGTTGCGACAGCACCCACCGCAGCACCCACCGCAGCAGCCGCAGCAGCAGCACAGGCACCAGGTGATGGCGAGGACGAGCAGGATGCCGCCGATACCGAGACCGATTACGAGCCCCTTGTGCGCCTCGAAGAAGGAGAGACCGGACATGCACTTGTTTGTGTAGGGGTCGCAAATGAGCCCGACTTGGCACGGCTGGTTGTCGTTCATTTGCAGGTTTGACGGGCAAGTGGCGCCCTCGGCGAGTTGCGCGACGCACATGCCGGACCCGTCGCAGTAGGTGGTTTCATTCTGGAGCAAGAGAGTCGCGGTCGCGTCAGCTCGTTGGTCGCAATGGCCGGCGACACGGTCGAGGACGGCCGGCAACGACGTACGTAGCGGGAGCACGCGTATTTCGACGACTGGATGCTGCACGTCGACAGCGCGCACACGCCGGCGCCGCGCGACTTGTCGCAAAATTCGCCGTAACTGGGATTGCAGGTCGAGCTCGACGTGCACGGCAACGCTTGCAACTTGAACGAGCCGGCATCGACGGGCGCCGGCGCTTGAGCGAGCAGCGCGACGACGGTCGCGAGCACCCCGACCGCGAGCATGGCCCAAAAATCGGCCATGGATCGTCGCGTCGAGCGCGAAGTGCGAGTCGTGTTCGTGATGACGAGGAGACGACGTTCATGGGTAGACTGACTGAATGACGGTTGGAATGATGATGGTGGGCCGGCTTGCCGGTCGCTGGTCGTCTTTATAGCGCGGCGGATGGGTGCGAGGCGCGTCGTGCTTTCTCTTGACGTGGGCAGCTGCAG
Organism: Allomyces macrogynus ATCC 38327; assembly: GCA_000151295.1. Lineage (NCBI taxonomy): Eukaryota > Fungi > Blastocladiomycota > Blastocladiomycetes > Blastocladiales > Blastocladiaceae > Allomyces > Allomyces macrogynus. The sequence continues at coordinate 207,380 of GG745384.1, read as the reverse complement.
CGAAATGCCGGCAGTTGCCAAGCGCCTTTCGTGCCGAGGATTCTGTCGGTGGTTGGCAGCACGGAGGCGGTGTGCAGCGTTCCAGATCGTTGGCGGAGCCGCGTGTGGTCAGCGTTGAGCTTTGAGCGCCTCTGCGCGCCTCTCCAAGTCTGTTGCAAAGTCGATCCGTTCTGCCTGGCTCCCCTGGCACTCTCACTTTCGCGAAGCCCTTGCACGCGTTTGGACGCGAGACCATGCTCCTTCTCTTCCTCCTCTTCCTCTCGCAGAGGCCTTGGCGTGCGAAGGCTGTGACCATGTGGGTTGTCCGCGGAACTAAATTTGTGGCTGACGGCAGTATGGCAGCAGCAGCTTCGTCTGGCCCTGGCGCCGTGATCAGCCTCCGAATCAAATCCGGGTGGGTACAAATCACGTGTGGAATATATCTTTCGACCAAAAACCGGGCCGCCTGCGGCCATACACACCCCCCCCCTCCTTTTGTCTACGAACTCGTTCGACCGCATCTAGGGCGCAGGTTGAGGGTATGCGGGCGGGTACGCCCCACCATTCGCCGGCTTGGCCACGTTCGCGTCGCCGCCGCGTGCGCCTATACCAAAGACGCCGCTGCGCGAGTACCGGTTCTTGTTCTTTCGGCAGCAGCAGCACCCCCAGAAAATGGCCACGAGCAGCAGACCACCGCCGATTCCGAGCCCAATCACGAGCCCCTTGTGCGAGTCGATGAAACTGAGCGCCGAGACACACTTGTTCTTGAAGGGGTCGCACATGAATCCGTCCTGGCACGGTTGGTTGTAGTTGCGGTCAATGCGCAACTGGCCGGTTTGCAGGTTGGCCGGGCAAATGGCGCCTTCGGGCAGGCGAGGAACGCATTTGGAGGACGCGTCGCAGTAGGTGGTCTCGTTCTATGTTCGGTGAAGCGTTACTTTGGTGCTCCCTGTGCGTGATGTTCGAAAAAGTGGTTGGAAACATACGTATCGGCTGCACTCGAGGCTGCCTGTCTTGACGCTGCACATCGTGAGCGCGCACACGCCGGTGCCTCGCGACAGGTCACAAAATTCGTTGTTGCTCGGATTGCACATGTCGTTGGACGTGCATGCCGGTGCTTGGGCGACGGCGGCGTTCACGGGAGCTGGCGCCTGCGCGAGCAGCGAGACGAACGTTGTGAGCACACCAATGATGGCCACGGCCCAGAAACGCGTCGTGGACGGGCGCGTGCGGCTGGTGCTGGATAGTGTTGTCGAAAACGGGGCAAGCTTCATGGTGGAGAGGTGCGCTGCGAGATCAAGATGCTTGTCGACGGCTCTTGGGGTTGTTGGAATTCATGTTGAAGGACGACGACGGGCCATTTTATACGACCGCGACGGGGCAATGAATGGGTGTTCGGCGAGCACGCCAAGAATATTCGAAGGTGCCGATTCAGTCGGCCATGGTTCGATCACATGGAGCGCGCTTTGTTCGGGAACAAGTCGCGGCCGGTGCCAAGCGTTGCGGTCTGCCGAACAACAGCCGGATGCATTCGATCCGTGCCTGGGCCCCGATGCTCGGCGGTTGGCGGCTGGCGTTTGATGCACGTTTCCGCGCTCGATTAGGGGACTGTGTAGCGTGGAGGAAAATGAGGAGCGCGTGAGCGACCGTGAGCAAGCGCCAGCGGTTGATCGAGGTAAATCATGGCGGCCCGCCGGGCAAACCAAAAAGGCAATGTGATTGATGCATCGTCTTCCATATGGACCAGCATCCGACACCAACGTGACTGGCCGGTCCAACTTTCACCTAGTCTTCCATACGCGCGCCAAGAGTTCTGCTTTCTCCACTCGCCCACTTACCCGCCCGCCGCCGCCGGCGGCGTCCACGCAACCTGATCAGGCCACGACCCCACCCTCCCCCGTATCCCCACCATCCATCTCAGCCATCCGGTTCAACTTCTCCACCAACCTCCCCATCCGAACCCGGTCATCACGCTCACTCGCGTGCCGGACCCTGCGCAAATCGCGCCACCGCTCATCCCACTGCCGCTTCAATTCATCCAGCTCCACATCCTCCTGGGCGTCCCTGGCCCGCACATCCGCCAACGCCGCCGCCCTCGCCGCCGCCTTCGCCAGTGTCGCCCCCCTCTCATGCGCCGACACCGCATGCTGATCCGCCGCGTCCGCCCGTGCCTGAACCACCGCACGCATTGCGTCCGCATACTGCGCGCGCACCGCGGCCCGCGCCGACCGCGCGCGCTCCAAGTGCCGCGCTTCGAGTCGAAGCACGTCGTCCCACCACGCGGCCATCGCCGCCTGCGCACGCGTTTCGGCGCGGGTCCAGGACTTGGCGTCGGCGGTGAGCTGGGAACGCAAGTCGGCGAGGTCTCGCGCGGCACGGCGCGCGCGCAAGTACGCGGCCTCGTCGGCGCGTAAGCGCGCGTGCAATTTGGACGCGTACGCGACCATCGCTACGGGGTACCCCGTGAAGACGGGGTATGCGGCGGCGGCGGCGGTCGGGTCGGTTGGGACGCGCGGGAGGGGGGCATAGGGTAGGAACATGCCCTCGGATTCGAGACGTAGTTCGTACCCGGAGAGGGGTTGCCCGATGAGGCCGGCGGTGGCCGGGGTGGACGTGGACGTGGACGTGGTGCTAGGGCCTTGCTGTAATTCGGCGGCCATGGCGTGCATGCTTGCAG
>GG745384.1:136257-161718 GCA_000151295.1 Allomyces macrogynus ATCC 38327 | reverse complement strand
CGACGAGACGCAGGAGCGCCGCGCGCGTAACGAGCGCCGCGTGTGCATTGCCTACGCCAACAAGAAGTCCGCGTTTGAGATTATTCACGGCATGCTCGGCCGCGTCATGGCCATGCTCAACGTGCCCACCACGCAGTACGCGATTCGCGAGTCCAAGAACGAGTCGTTCTTCCCGGGCCGGCGCGCCGAGATTGTTTACAACGGCAACGTGATTGGGCATTTCGGGATTGTGCACCCGGAGGTGCTTGGGCACTTTGAGCTCGCGCTGCCCGTGACGCTGCTCGAAATGAACCTCGAGCCGTTCCTGTAAGACGTCGTGCTGCGCGAGATGAGATGGCAGGGAGGTTAGTGGTGCTGGGTCGGGTTGTGTCGTGTAATTTGCGTTGGTCTTAGCGTTCAAAATGATGATTCGTTTTTGCTCAGCTCGAAACTCAGGTTATGGCGGTCAATTCTGGGACGTGATGCCGCTCTCCGCGCTGTCACGTTGCCAAAGCTGCTCGAAATGGATGACATGATTTCAATTTCGGGCGCCAGCGGGCGCGAAAGGCAACACACCAACAGAACAGAGCAAAACCGGGTGAGAAAATGGAAAAAAGGCCGACAAAACAACGGCCACCAAGCATAATAACGTTCGCTTGCGCCGTCAGGCAAGCACGAGCTGTTGCAGCGTCTGCTGCATAACGTGGATCTGTGCCTTGAGCGCATTGGCTTGCCTCGTGTGCTCCTCGGCCAGCCTACAGAACCGAATCGTGACGGTGAGGGATGAGAAATGGGTGGATAAGCACCGCGCGAGGGTCGACGCACTTTTGCAATTGCTTTTGCTTCTTTTCAGCAAACGCAATGGCCTCGGGGAGCGTAAACTGCACATGGAAGCCGAATGCGACTTGCACGTAGATGTAGGTCGTGTCGGGGCTACACGGCGCGACAGCGTGAGTGATAAATCGTCCACGAATCATCGCTTCAAACAATGAGCTGTACATTTTGGCCTGAACAAAGAAATTGCTGCCGAGATCGACTTGCGTCTTGAGTTCCTTGGCGCCCGTTTCCTGAAGCAACTTGATTTGGTTTACGAGCTTGCCACTGCGCGTCGTAAACCCGTTTGGGTGAGCAATCCATGGTTCGAGGACGTGTACTGAAAGCATGACCTGAAGTATATACTAATCGCTGATCTGGCTGTAGACTTGGTCGCGCAGGCCGAGCACCTGGTCGAGGTCGGGGCGCAGCTTCTCGTTGATAAATCCCTCGTATTGCTCAACGGCTTCGCCAATGTCGTCCATGGTGCCGAGAAATGCAGCGAGCCGCGGGTCGTTTCTGGTGGGCCTCGTCGCGGCAATCGAGTTTCGACGACGTGGTCGTGATCCTGGCAATGGAAGTGGCAGGATCGGCGTGCGTGCCGGGATCCACCGCAGGTGCTGCGCCACCCTCGCCACCTGTTCGCCACGCGTGTCAGGTCTGCGGGACAGGCGGGGCACGGCCACGCGCAAGTCGCGCGAGACAGCGGTGCATCTTCCAGATCACCAATCGCGTTTGCCGGGATCCGAGGTCCACTTCAGACCCTTCTGCACTGTCGCGCGCTCTCTACGACCACGCTCTCAAGTGCAAGCATCCAAGAACGCAACAGCGCCAGCGCCAGCAGCACCAGCACCAGCACCGGCTCCAGCAACCGCATCCGCAACCATGCCGCGCAACGCCCCATTGATTCTGCTCTACGGTGCCAACGGATACACAGGCAAGCTGTCCGCGCAGGTCGTTCAGCGCGAGCCAGCGTTTGCCGCGCTACGCGACAAGATCGTGCTCGCTGGCCGGTCCGAGGCCAAGGTCAAGGAAGTTGCCGACGCGAACAACCTGCCTTACCGCATTTTCTCGCTCGAGGGCGAGGACGACGAGATCGACGCGCGACTGCAAGACGTGCGCGTCGTCGTGCACATGGCCGGCCCCTTCATCTACACGGCCGAGCCCATGCTCAAGGCGTGCGTGCGCAACCAGTGCGATTACCTCGACATTACGGGCGGTATGTGCATTTGATGGTCTTGGGCACGACGCACGACAGCGGTCAGCGACGCGCGACGCGTCGGATCACGGCTCTTGCTGGTCATAACTCCACTTCGGCAGCAATGACGGGAGTATTGACAAAACGACCGCGTTGCATGTACAGAGCAACCGGTCATGCAGCTCATCCACGAGACCTACGCGCAAGAAATCACCAACTCCGGCATCCTCGCCATTTCCGGGGTTGGGTTCGACATTGTTCCAACCGACTGCCTCGCCAAGCGGCTCGCCGAGGCGCTGCCAGGCGCAACGCACCTCGACTTGGCCATTTGCAATGGTCCGGGGGCGGCGCTGTCGCGCGGCACGGCGCTCACCTCGTTTGAGCACTTTGCGACGGGCCGCCCCATGTGCGCGCGCGTGAACGGCGAAATGAAGAACGTTGGTGTCGCTTACACGTCACGGCGCGTCCCGTTCCCGACGTATGGGACCAAGAACGCGGTATGGTTGCTCTCCCTCTGCTCGATTATGACGTGGTTCGTCGTCCTCACCCATCACATTATCCCCGAACAGATGTTCTTGCCGTGGGGCGACTGCTACTCGGCCTACTTCTCCACGGGCATTCCCAACACCAACGTCTTCTTCCCGGCGCCCGCCTTCGTCGCGCCGTTTGTCTACTACGGCTCGATGGTCGGCGCTGTGGCGCTCAAGTGGATTCCGGGCCTGCACTGTCTCATTTCCGCGGCGATCCCGAAAATCGCGCAGGGGCCCGCGCACCACGAGTCCAACATTGACGTGTGGGGCGAGGTCCGTGACGAGGCCACGGGCCGTGTCGCCACGGGCGCCGTCATCGTGCCCGAGGGGTACCTGTTCACGGCGCGCGCGGCGCTCCTGTCGGCGATCCACGCGTACAATGGGACGGTCACCAAGAAGGCCGGGCCTGCAACGCCGTCGGTCGCGTTTGGCGCCAAGTTTGTGAATGAGATTGAGGGGGTCACGGAGTTGGATGTGATTGTGCGTGACGCGGCCGAGGTGCGGGAGGCGGCGGCTGTAGCGCACTAAGACCCTTGAGTCGGAGTATGGGTGAGGGCTGCGTCAAGGGTGGTGGGCGAGGGTCACAAAGAGGTGGGTGGCGGGCATGTGCCGAGAGGACGAGGGTGATTTGGCGAAGGGTGCAAAGGGATTTTTTTTTTTTTGGAGGGCTGCCAGGCGCGCGTGGAACCGTTGTTGAATCCATAAAGATCATGGCCTCCCATGGTGAACTCTTTGCTTTTAAGCCCTCCGCTGCTGGTAGACTCACTGCGCGTTTGCCCGTGCGGCGTATTTGTCCCTATCATCCAGACTTGCCATTGTCCAGTGGTAGGTGTTTTATTCAGGTCACTCTGGTTCCAATTGATGTTGGCGACGTAGATTTTTTTAAGCGATGTCAGCAGAAACAGTCGACCATGTCACACGCCAAAAGAAGCGAAAGCTAGACACTCTTGGCACAAGGGAGTGCTCGGCTCAAAACACTTATATTGTCTGGGCGAAACTGCGAGTCCCACCCTGGGGTCGGAGGGTCGAAACCCACAAAAGCTATAGAAGCGAGCTATTGGGCGCAGTGTTCCATCGATGAAAATGAAGCAGTTGTTTTTTCACCTCATTAGCTGGTTTGAGCAGAAAGAGTATCGGAGCGACAGAGAAACGTACATCAAATGCAATTGGTAAGACTGTTGTGTCACATTCCCAAATAATGCTGAGCAGCAACATCAGAGCCGTTGGGCACCCATCAAAATTGATGGACTTTCACCATTCCTGTTGGAACTGCACGTGGGTCACATTCATCTCAGCCACACGCGTTTTTGCGTGTCGAAAATGGCTGATCCTTGCACCACAAGTGCACTGCCACGGCATGATCGAGCGTCAGAACAGCCGCAAGACTGACCAGGAGGTCAAACTCGGCGCATTGCACTATTGCACTGTGGCGCCCATGCGCTGCTTGGAGGCGGTGGGCCCTGGCACTCCATTTGTGTTTGAAGGAGATGGACTGTACCACTATGGTCCCATCAGGACGCAGCTCCAACAAGACCGGGTAAATGTGAGCAAGCGCCTTGACGCCGCCAATGTCGCCAATCGTATCCACATGCAGTGTAAAAATGGCGGCCACAATCTCCACAGCCAAAGTCCTAGTCTGGTTCTGGTTGTATGCAAACAAGAGACACAGTGCATAGCGACAAGCATCAATCATGCCATCATCGAGCGGCTTCAGGTCATTTGGGTGTGTGATGAGCACCAACGCGTCCGATATCACATTACACGTGACGTGATCAGGAAACTCAATGGCGAGCTGGGACCCCACCAAGTGTGGCAAGCACAGAGGCACGTTCAGCATCGAGCTGCGCTGCGAGAGCGTCAATCGGCACGAGCTCCATGGGCTGGGTCGCCAAAATGTCGCACGCCGCGGTCAGGCACGCGTTGTGCGCAGGGATCGACGCATCTTGTGCTGGCGGGCCAGAAGGGTCTGCTTAGGTCACTGGCGCTGAGCTTGTTGGTGATGACGATGGCCGATGGAGAAGCTTGCGACTCTTGGATTTGGTTTTTCGAGCACGATTTTGGCCCACATTGACCGTGAGCGATCGCGACTTGCGCCGACGTGTCCAGGCGCGTGTGGGTTGATTGCTCCGCTGGTGTGGTTGAGCGTTGAGGTGGCCCAGTCCTGTGTGGTTCGGTCATGTGAAAGCAGCATGCCTTGTTGCTCGATTCTCCGTTGCCATGGCCTATGGCCTCCGCGCAGCGGTAACCCAACCCCATCGCAGATTCGTTCGTCGTCGACGTCGTCCTCCTCCTCAACCGTCCAGTCTGCCGCGCCAACTCGCTGCATTCTCTGCCCAGCGCACCATCGAGCTCGTCCAGCACTCCTCCACTTCCCGCCGCCGCCATGTCGACCATTTTCCGCATTCCCGGCCAGGGCCTCAAGTTCGACACAGCCAAGGACGTCGAGGTCCATGCCGCCAAGCTGCAGGCCATGACCAACGTCACCGAAGTGCACTTGTCGGGCCACACGTTTGGTATCGAGGCGGCCAAGGCCATTGGCGCCGCGCTCGTTGGCAAGAAGGACCTCAAGGTATCTTCGTGCCCAGATTCGATGACCCATTTTCGCACCCTGTCACGAGCTGACGACCACCGTTCGTCCATCATTATCCAGGTTTGCAACTTCTCCGACATGTTCACAGGCCGTCTCAAGTCCGAGATCCCAGCCTGCCTGACGGCGCTCACCGAACCGCTGATTCCGCTCGCCGTGCACACGCTCGACCTGTCGGACAATGCCTTTGGTCCGGCCGGCGCGTTCCCGATCGTGCCGTTCCTGTCGCAGACCACCTCGCTGCACACATTGCGGCTCAACAATAACGGGCTCGGCCAGGGCGGGCAAGCCGTGGCCGACGCGCTCGCTGCGCAGGCTGCCGCGCACAAGGCCGCGGGCCGCGCGTCGCCGCTGCGCGTGTTCGTTGCTGGCCGCAACCGGCTCGAAAACGGGTCGATGCCGAAACTCGCCGCTGCATTTGCCGCGCACGGCAACGTCGAGCACGTGCAAATCCCACAGAACGGGATTCGGCCCGAGGGGATTGCTGAGTTGGTCGCGGGGTTGAAGTCGTGCAAGGGGCTCAAGGTGCTCGATGTCCAGGATAACACGCTCACCAAGGCCGGTGCCGCTGCGGTTGCAGAGGCATTGCCGTCGTGGCCGCACCTGCGCAAGCTGCACCTCGGTGACTGTCTGCTGACGGCCAAGGGCGCCGCGGTCCTGTTCAAGGCGATGCGCGCCGCCAAGGTGGGCTCGATTGAGGAACTGCATCTCGGGTTCAATGAGATCAACGCCAAGGGCGCGTCGTTGCTCGGCGACTGGCTGCGCGCGTTCGGTGGGAAGGTCACGCTGCTCGAGTTGAACGGGAACTGCTTTGAGGCCGAGAGCGATGAGGTCGAACGGATCAAGTCGATTCTCGAGGGGTTCGGCCACGAGGACGCGCTCGATGAGCTCGACGAGATGGAGGAGCTCTCGGAGGACGAGGCCGACGAGGACGAGGCCGACGAGGACGAGGAGGAGGCCGACGAGCTGACGGCCAAGATTGAATCGCTGAAGATCAAGGACTGAACGTCAGTCGTTCCGTCGTTTTCTTGTCTATATTCTTTTCCGTTCGTTTGGTTGTGCCGGTTGTTTCGTTGTTTCGCTCCCCTCTTGCCTCGCTACACTATTCCATCCACTGTGTCCCCTCCCTCCGTCGTGTACTCTTTTGAATCGCGAAATGAAATGATGAGCGCTGGTTTTGCTTCTCCTCTGCTACTGTCGTGAGATGTCATTCGCACAAGTGACGTTCACAAGCGTGGACCGAAAGTGTTTCTTTACCATTATGAGCACCAGAAGGCGGAACGAAGCCCGATCCAAAACAGGAGGGGAGGGTGAAAGCGGAGGGCGAACTAGTTTAGTACATTTTGGGGGATCGGGGGACTGGCGCGGAGGGTGGAGAGGCATGTGGACTTGAATTTGTTCCAGAATGATCAATGGTTGGTGTTTTGGGCGGGCCGTCCAGTCCCAGAAGCGGAAGAGGGGAGAGAGACGAGGAAGGGAAAAAGAACTGATAAAAAACGACAGATATCTTTCGGACCCAACCTACATGTGGATCGGCTTCTTGTTGCCGTATGCGGCCATGCACGCCTCCTTGAAGGCCTCGGACAGCGTCGGGTGCGCGTGGCAGGTGCGTGCAACATCCTCGGACGAGGCGCCGTACTCGATGGCGAGCGTCGCCTCCGAGATCATTTCACCGGCGTTCTAGAGGACAAAACGAGAGTCAGTTTCGAACAGCACAAGGTCAGCAAGGAAGCGAAACGGCGTACCGGGCCAATAATGTGGGCGCCGAGCATGCGGTCCGAGTTCTTATCCGAGATAATCTTGACGAGACCCTGGAAGTCGCCGTTGGTCTTGGCGCGCGAGTTGGCAATGAACGGGAACGACCCGACATTGTACTCGATGCCCTTCTCCTTGACCTGCTCTTCGGTGAGACCAACCCACGCGACCTCCGGGTGCGTGTAGATGACCGACGGGATCGCGTCGTAGTTGACGTGGCCGGCACCGTTGATAATGTTCTCGACCGCGGCAATGCCCTCCTCCTCGGCCTTGTGCGCGAGCATCGGGCCAACAATCACATCACCGATAGCCCAGACGTTGGCGACCGCCGTGCGCAGGTGCGAGTCAACCTGGATGCGGCCGCGGTTGTCGGTCGTGAGGCCAATGTTCTCGAGACCGAGGTTGTCCGTGTAAGGCTTGCGGCCAATCGCGACAAGCACGGTATCAGCCTCGAGCGTGCGCTGGTTCCCGCCCTTCGAGTCCTCGACCTTGACGTGCACCTTGTCGCCAACAAGCTCGGTGCCGAGCACCTTGGTGTTGAGCTCAAAGTTGAGCCCTTGCTTCTTGAGCATCTTGTGGAACTCCTTGGCCATTTGGCCGTCCATACCGGCACCGATCGCGCCCTGGTACTCGACAACCGAGACCTCCGACCCGAGCCGCGACCAGACCGAGCCGAGCTCGAGACCAATCACACCAGCGCCAATCACGATCATCTTGCCGGGCACCTCGGGCAGCGACAGGGCGCCCGTCGAGGTCACGATCTTCTGCTCGTCGATCGGGATGTTCGGGAACGACGACGGCTCCGAACCCGTAGCGATGATAATGTGCTTGGTCTTGAGCGTCTGCGTCGTGCCGTCGGCGGCCTCGACAACAATCTCGGTCGGGGACACGATCTTGCCGTGGCCCTTGGCGTAGGTGACCTTGTTCTTCTTGAAGAGCATTTCAATCCCGCCCGTCAGACCCTTGACGACCGAGGCCTTGTTCTCCATGAGCTTGGGCAGGTTAATCGAGACCGACGGGACTATGGTCGCGAGGCGTGGCGTGAGCAAGCGCGATCAGTCAGCGCTGACCTCGGGCTCACGCGATCGCACGCAATGGGCGCGAGCGTCGCTGGCACACGTACCGTCGATACCGCGACCGGCAAACTCGTGCTTGGCGACATGGTAGAGGTGCGAGTTGTGCAGGAGCGCCTTGGACGGGATGCAGCCAACGTTCAGGCACGTGCCGCCGAGCGACCCGCGCTTCTCAACACACGCGGCCTACACGAGCGTACTTGCGCAGTCAGCGTACGTGCACTTGCGCCACCAAGATCGTGCATCGAACGCTGTACCTTGAGGCCCAGCTGCGCGGCCTTGATCGCAGCAACGTAGCCGCCGGGGCCACCACCAATAACAACGACGTCGTGCTCCTCGGGCGCCGACGCGAACGGGCGGCGCGCGAGCGCCGAGGTGACGGCGCGCGAGAAGGGAGCGGGGCGCAGCTACATGATCGCGGTCGGCGGGCGTTGGTTGGTTGGTTGGTTGGTTCATTGTTTCGCGACGCGGTCGCCGTGGTCGCAGTCGTGCTCGGTGCCGCAGGCGACATACCGCCTTGGACAGGGAAACGCGAAGCATTGCGGCAAGCTGTGGTCCAAGAGTCGAGGAGGGGCTGCGATGCAAGGAGGAGATGGAGCTGTGGGCAGCGCTCAAGCAACGACAAGACCAGCGAAAGCACCAAAGCAAGCACTGCGGCAGGCCAACGCACGGTGTGGGCGGTCCGATGACTTTGCGACAGGTTTGGCGGTCGAGCTGCAGCAACCTGGGGCTGATAACCTAACCTAGCCTCTCTTGCCTCCGCAATTTTCCGATGCTGGTCGGGTCAGGTCGGGCTGCCGTATCGTCGAACGAGGTGGAGCGGATCGACACACGAGATGGCGAGATGGAGATGAGCGACCGAAGCCATCGCTGGAGAACAGGGCGTGGATCGCTGAGGAAGACGACGCTGCGGTGGTAGCGACGGCAGCGCGAGCTTGCTCAGCCTCTGCATTGGGCCTAAAGTAAACTGATATATCAATCCCTGCGCGGCCGGCAGAGCAACCAGCCCAATAAACACGCGCACAACACAACGTCTGTCCTTCTCCACCTCCTCTCCACCACCCCCTCCCCCCCTCTGGAGCGATGAGGAACCGCGCCGCCGTCTACTTGAGCGTCCGCCGCATACCCAGCAGCACTAGCAGCACCACCAGCACGCGCCGCGACTGCACGACATTCTGCATGATCCACTGCACGAGCGCGCGCAGCGTCGCCGTCCGCGCACCGGGCGCCACGAGCCACGTCGGCAAACCGCGACGCGCGACGGCACCGGCGGCAGCAGCAGCAGCGTCAGCGTCCGCGGCGGGGAGCGCGCGTGATGCCGGCGGCTCGGCAGTCGGGGCCGGTATCGTCGTCGTCGGTGCAGGCGCAGCCGCGGTCGGAGCCGGCGTGGCAGGAGCTGCCACCGGTTCTGCACGCGGTACGGGCGACATTGACGCAGATGCCTCCGATACTTGCACGGCGCTGTCGCGGCCCGACACGACGGGCTTGACGGGCGCGGCAATAGCCGCCGACGCGTCCGATGCGGTGCCCTCGTCGACGTCCGTCTCGAAATCCGACGCGTCGGTCGCAGCCGGGTCCGGCACGGGGACGATCGCTTCGGCCTAGATGCGCGCTTCGATCAGCAACTGAGACCATAAGAAAGCGACGAAAGTGAAGAGTATGTACCTCGAGGACGGCAGACAGGTACTGGCCGTAGATGGCCGTGCACCACCGCTCCGGCTTGATCCAGCCCGTGTAGTGGCCAATGTGCCCGCCCGTGCGCGTCGTGCCAATCATGACCCACGGGTTCTCGTCAGCCGCACGGAACGGGATCGCCTCAAGCGGCGAGATCGGGTCGTCGAGGGCATTGAAGCAGAGCAGCGGCACACGAACTACATGGCAAAAAAACCAGTCAGCATCCGCTCCGGAGTCCTCCAAACGAAGCAGTCAAGAGCGCACTTTTGGAAATATAATTGCACGAGCTCGCATCGGCATAGTAGTCTTCGACCGTCATGTACCCAAACACGATACGCGTCACCCGATCATCAAACTCCCAAATGTGCTTCGAGTTCATGATACGGCCGTGGTGGATCTTCGGGTGCCGGCGAATAACGTGCGCGTGCTTCAAGTAGGCCTTTTTCAAGTTACTGGCCAGCGCGCGCGAGTAGACGCGGTGCAGCCGCGTCTGCAAGAGCCGCTTGTTCGACATGACAAAGTCGAACGGGTTGCACACCGAGACGGCACCCACAAATGGCGCCTTCTTGCCCTCTTCGCCCAAGTACTTGACGAGAATGTTCGACCCGAGCGAGAAGCCAATCGCCGCCATCTTGGCATGCGGCAGGCATTTTTGCAAATGCTTCATGGCGAACCGGAAGTCGTCCGTGTAGGCGCCATTGTAGAGCTGTGGCGTCTTGAGGTCCGACTCGGCACCTGGTGGCGAAGTAGTGACACGAGGGGATCAGGGGTGCGGTCCGCGTCGACGTGAAGCATACACGGGGGTAAAGTAACGTACACCCGCGCGAGTTGACGACGATGCAGCGGTAACCGTACGGCGGCGACGCGAGGAACGAGACCAGGTCCTGCACGTAATTTTCATTGGACCCTACACATCGTTGAGAGTAAGTCAGTCAGCGTCCACTTTTCAACGGGTCGGCGTGGACATGTCCACCGCATGGCGTGAACCAAACCGTACCCCCCGTCAACCCGTGCAGAATCACGACCGTCGGCGTCGTCGAGCGGTACGGCACGCCGCCCTTCGGCCGGGACCAATCGATCGCAATCTCGCCGCCGTCGGGCATCGTTAGGAAATCGCGATCATACTCGGCACGTCCATTGAGCCGGCCGAGCGCCGCGTGGATCGTCTGCAAGTGTGCGTTGAACAGGTAGGGCGTCGCGCGGAACGGCGTGCGCCAGGCTGGACACGTCAGGCGCAAGTACTCGCGCCACGACCAGACGGAGCCGGGCGCGTCGCTGTCGTTGACGCGTGCGGCAGGCGAGGGAGATGCGGGCGTCGACGGGTCCCGACGCCCACGACGGCCCGTGGCGACGCGCAAGTCCCCGACAGAGTGCAGGACAAACGGGTCCGGGGTCATGCCCGTGCGCACCATAGCATAGAGGACATAGGCGACGCCGAGCGCAATTGTGCCGAGCACGACGGGCTTGGCATAGGACCAGATGGTGATGGCTGGGTCGACGAGGGCGGCAAACGCCGCCCAGACGAGAGCGAGCGCTTGGTCCATGGCGGGATGCATGTCGTTGTCGGTTGCAGACACCCACGGGTACGACTCGTCGGATTCGAGGGCGAGTCGTGTCGGCAGGGATAACCGTGCAGCAGCAGCTGGATTCAAGTCGGCCGTTGGCAGTTGGCGGCAGGGATAGCGAAGTGAATCTCGGTCTTGTCGTGCCGCCAGCCCAGCTTGCATGCAGTCCCGCGTCACGAAGTGGATTGTTGCCAGAGCTGCTGCGGTACTGGCGGTGGTGCTGGAGAGAGGAGGAACAGTCTGTGTTGGCCATGGCCGCGGCACTTGGCCGCCGAGCTGCAAGCTTGGGGACTGGGGCGGATGTGCCGGAAGCAGCGATGCAGCCGTTGCAGCTGCCGCACGGTTTGTGGTTGTTCTCGACCAAGGAGAGAAGCACACGGGACAATGATGCCATCCATGCAGCCGTGCGCTCCTCAAAATCACAAACGCGCCGATTTTTAATGCATACGCTGAGACACTCGCGGCCCTCGTTTCGATCCCCGCTCCCGCCGTTTCGTTTCGCAGCACCGCCCTGCAAACCATTCTCAACACTGGCAGCAGCCCGCAACAACAACTTGCAGCAAAGTGCCCAGACCAGTCTTCGTGTTACGATCCTTGGCGACAAGACCTTCCCCGGTCACGCTCCTCCAACCACCCATCCTCTGCAAGCATGTCCTCCAAGGCGGCCGCAAAGAAGCCGGCATCGGCCAAGGGTGCCAAGGGCAAGAAGGCCGACGATGGAAAATGTCGGTGCCCGCTTTTGTCCCTGATCCGCGACCGGACAAGCGCGACGTGACCTTGGTCCGCTTTACCGACAGAACAGCCAAGGAAAAGACGATCGTCGACGACCTGACGCTCAAGCTCGCAGCCGCAACCACCGAAATTGAGGGCCTGCGTCGTGAACTTGCGCACCGCGACGAGGTCATTCAGCGGCTCAAGGAAAAGAACGACCAGTTTCGCACGGCCGTGGCCAAACTCGACGTACAGCTCGCTGAAAAGCACCAGGACCGCATGGACTTGGCTGCCGACGCCAATCTCGAGTACCGCAAGCTCGAGACCGACATGAAGCACAAGATTGCGCTGCTCGAAGCGCAGCTGCACGACGTGCGCGCGCATTACGGTGTGTTGGCGCTTCTCGTTGGAGTGGGGATGTTGTAAGCTAATGCCGCCCGTCACTCGGTGCTTGATGTAGAAGCGACCACAGCGCAAATGACCAAGGCCGAGGCCGAGGCACGGCGCACTATCGAGACCAAGGACGCGATCATCGAGGAGCAGAGCACGCGCATCTCGTGCATGGCCACCGAGTTTGAATCGATGCTCAATGTGCGGGTCATCGTGCTCCGTTTCCTGCTAACGATGTGCTCACTCACCGCTCATCGACGACCACAGGAGACCATGGATAAAGTATCGCGCAAGATCCAAGCCGCGGCCGACCAGTGGCAGGGCGACCTGGCGTTGTCGCCCGACAACCAGCGGCGCCTGCAAGAGTTTACGGCGAGCACGGGGTGATTTGCGGCAGGCACGTTGCCAGAGAGCGGGACGGGTTGCAGACTGCGAGAGTACTATCGTTCGAATTATGTTTGAATCAGAAGGCCGTTCGTTGGGAAATTCATTTCTGAGCAAGATTCACTGGGCCACAGCAGCGCCTGCTCAGCGCGCATTCCGAGCTGACGGCGCACGCTTCCCGAAGCCACCCCCGCCGACGCCAACACTCGTTGGCCACCACACGCTTCCCAGCAATTTAAAGCTCTCTTCAACTCTCAACCTCGCTCCTGTTGCTCCATTCCGCTTTGCATCTCTTGGACCAAGTCAACCAGCAGAACCACGCCCGCACACCCGCGCGAACGTGAGCACCGGATCCGCTCCTGTCGTCAAGCCGATCAATCACTTCGCCGCACGCTCGAACACCATGCAACCATCTCCACGCGCCGCCACCACGGCGTCGAGGAGCCACCCGGCATCGCGGTCGAACTCGCCGCACACGTACCACGCCGGCAACTCGTCGTCCCCGCCGCGGCGCAAGTCGGTCTCTTCAACGTCAGCTGCTTCGTCGCGCCGCAACTCGGTGCACGACGACGACGAACCGGGTTTGCCATTCGAGCTGCTCATCTACGACTACCGTCCTGGCGTCCCGCTTGTCGTACCTTTGCGCCCACCGGGGTCGCGTAGCGGGACTGCGCCGCCATCGCCGCGACTCGCTGCTGGTTTACCGCCCGTGACCTCGCCGGGATCCACATCGCCGCCGCCACGGCCCGTGAGCGCCGTCAAGATCGTGCAGTGGAACATTGAGCGCGGGTACCAGCTCGATAAGGTAATTGACGTCCTGGTGCGCGTGCAGCCGGACGTGGTGTGCTTGCAGGAACTGGTGCGTTTGCTCGCATTTGACGTGGTGATCGATCACGGCAACTCACGAGCGTCCCGTTGGCGGTCCAACAGGATATCGGCTGCGCGCGGTCCAACTTCCGCAACTGTGCGCAAGAGCTTGCGCAGGCGCTGCGTATGAAATGCGCCTTTGCTGCCGAGTTTGTGGAACTCGCATCGTCGGTCCGGTCGGCGCGCGACTCGGGTGGCGGTGTGCATGGCAACGCCATTCTCTCGCGGTGGGATTTCGCCGCCGACGTCATGGTGCACAAGTACCAGGTGTTTGACTGGGAGCGCGACGGCATGGGGTTGCGCGAACCGCGGCGTGGGGGGCGGTGCACGGTCGTCGGCGAAGTGCAGGTGCCCGGGTGGACGGCACCGCTCGTGGTCTACAGCGTGCACTTGGAAATCTTTTGCGGGATGCTCGGTCGGGTCGCGCAGTTTAGCGAGATTCTGGCACACGCGAGCGCGACCAAGAAGTCGCACCCGCTCCAGGTGATTGGTGGGGATTTGAACACGATGGTTCGTGCGATTCTTTTCACTGTCGTTTGCGGAAAGCGGGGCCCAAAACTGACAGCTGTTGTCGCCCACTGCCATCAGGCGCACGGCATCGCACGACTCTCTCCCAAGTACTGCCAAGACAAGATGCGGTGGAAGTCTCTCGGGTCGACTGAGGCCGAATGGTTCACGCGGCACGTTCTGGCCCAACCGCCCACGGTCCCGTTCAACCCGGCGCTGCTGTCGCTCAACCTCCCGCCAGACGTGCTCTCGACGGCACTCAACTGCGGGTTCTTTGACCCATTTGACCCGGTGCACGACGTGACGCTTAGCAGCTATGGTGGCTACTTCCAGGGCAAACTCGACTGGATGCTCTGCATGGGGCTCGACGTGGTCGACCAGGGTATGGCCAACCTCGCCTATGACGCGTCCGACCACCGGCTCTTGCACGTCACGGTGCGCCCGGACCTGGAAGAGCGCGGTTTCCATGCTTTGCTCGATGAGTGGGCTGCGACGGATGGGGAGGGCGTACGGCGCCCCAGGAAACAGAATGGGAGGAGAACGTGGTGGTCGTCGTGGAGCGTGCGGGTCGTGGCGACGGCGAGCGTTGTTGCCGCCGTGTCGGTCGGGTGGGTGCACCGAGCACGTGTTGTGGGGGCTGTGCGTTCTATTGCTACAGCAGCAGGATAAGGGGATGATGATGCTTCAGTCGTACACGTAAATTGCAACATCAGATTGTGAACCTGGGCGAGGACACCCTGTCGGTCGTTTTTGAGAAAGAGAGACACATGCAGCATCTTGAGAGCCTTTCCAACTTGACCCGGGTGCCGGCTGATCGCGTGTCGGCCCGTCGACGTCGCGGAGAAGTTATGCGCGGCTAAAAAATGCCACCGCACCTAGAGCACAATTTGCAATCTGGTCATTGCTCGGAATCTGGCATCTAACGAGGTGGACCATGCAGGCTTGAGCATTGGTGCCGTTCAGCGTGCCAGACTTCAAAGCTTTCGCGACCCAACGACTTAGCCAATGTTATCAGCACGTGCTATTCTCTTCTCTATCAAACATAAATCTGTCAAAGATCGCGCCGGTGGCCACAGTCGCATGTCGCCTTGATCTTGCTTGGAAGGCAAAGCTGCTGGCGGTATGCGTCAGGGCGTCGGAAGTTGACCAGCTTTCCGGTCTCACGCGCTCTCACTCTCGCGCGCACCCTCAAATTCTCCACGCTCGACCTGAACAACTTTGACTAATCCAGTATCCGGACCCGCCCATCACCAAGTGCACTTGGACCGGACTGGGAAGGAACAACATTTCCGCAGCAATATGACGTGACTTCCACAATGATGACCGCATCCCCAACCCTCGCGACGCTCCCGACCGACGTTCTGCGCCTGATTGTTGATCAACTACTCGCCAGCAGCCCGGAAGACCTTGTTGACGACTTTATCCGCGCTCGATCGCCCTCTGCTCGCACGCTTGTTGCGCTCCGCTGTGTTTGCCACGCGTGGCATGCCTTCTTTGACTCTGTTTCCAGGCTGGCACTTGATCTTCTTGTCACGTCAATTCGGACACAGTCGTTCCATCGATCCCCAACGACTAGTACCGCCCCATGTCTGTCCAGGTGCTCTGGAACGTTTTTGTGGACCACGACATCTCTCACATCGACCTCCCGTCGCGGAGGGGCGGGAACTGGTTTGGTTGATGTGCTGGGACCGCCTGTGCTTGTTGTCGAGGGAACACTCGACAGGCTCAATGGCGTGCACTTTCTCATCGACCTAACAATGAATGGGCACGGAGATCTTGCGCGTCTCGTCCCTTCAACGAGTCTCTCCCACCCCATATCGTGGCAGCACGTCCCGACTGATCGCGCCAAGTCCCTCACGATGCCACAGATGCACGATGTTCGAATGCTCATGTCAGAGCAGCCTGCTCTCGGTTGAGGGCAAGGGCCTCGAATAATTTTGTCACGACTTGCTGCATGGCTTCCCTGCGTTCAGCGACTCCACGTTGAGATTTGTGTTCTTGGATCGGCCGTCAAGCCAGTGCTCGCAGCATGGAGCGCAACTTTCCTCTCTTGACTTGTTTATGACGGCGGATTTGGAATAGAGTCGTAAAGACGCTCGAGCTGCCAAAGCCCAATGCGTGCGTGCAGTCGCTGCAGACGGTTCGCGCACACATGATTCATGTTCAGCTCGTCGAGAAGCTCTCTCGAATGCTACGACTGAAGGCCATCGAAATCAACGGCAGTGGATTCGGCGGCGGCGACCACTGCCCCTCCGATAACCGCCAGGACGGCCGTGATTCCTGGTTTTACTATTACGAGTGGGACGAGGACGATGAGGACGACGACGAGGCCGACGACGAGTACAGAGTTAACCACTTCACTCGACAATCTACGAAGCGGCGGCTCGTCTATATGCAGGGCAACCCAATCTGGGACATTATTCCGCTTCTCAGACGCAAGCCATGTATTGCTCAACTGCTCGTGCTCGAGATGGTCAAATTCGAGGATGCTGAGAAAATGGTTTTGGACGTCATGAGTATGGTGATGTGGTGGGTTGACTGCGGTACAAGGGACCACAGTGAAAAGTGGTCGCTCAGGGGCATGAGTTTCCCGTTGACGTTCATGTTAAGGCCGAGACCCGGACCAAAGTTGTGGAGCGATTGAAGTGGGTCCTCAAGGAGTTGTCGGTCGATGCAGGAGTGGATGGATGGGCGAATTGTTTTCCCTGGTGATGTGAAGGCATGTGGACCTGATCTCAGCTGCTCAAGCGGCTCGAAAGGCAGCTCGAACCGCTCGAATCTGATCGTTAAACAAATATTTGGCCAGTCCATGTACATTGGAACTCGTTCGTGGACATGCTTTAAATGCTGGATTGGATGGGACCGATTTCTCCGTTTCTGCACGCCTGGCACTCGGTTGCGACAAGAAAAAATATGATTGTGATTCGCGTTAAAACCGTGAGCGAATCGTTCTTCAAGCTCGTCTTGACGTGAAGCATGCAAGCTTGCCCCTTGATGCAGCCATCAACATCACGTTCTGTATTTACAAAGCTGACGATATTGCATGGCAGATCCGCGTTGGTTGCTGTGCTTGCGCAAGTTCTGGGCGCGCCGCAGCCCTTTAACGTTGATTGGATGTTGGTCAAGACCAATAACCGGACTTGGCAAGAATGCCGTCCTGCTGCCAATCCGCAGCACGGCTGAGTGTGAAGTCAAATTACTGCACAAAGCTCGATGCACTTGACCTCATTAGTCGTCAACCTATCGCTGTCACCATCATCTGGATGGACGTTGTTGTGCCAGCGCTGCTTTGGAACGCAGTTGGTTGCGCCAAGCGACACTTTCTGGCCAAGGAGGGGGATGGGACGCAGTTCATGTCGTGTTTGACCCTCAGTTTTAGTGCATTTTTTTCCTATAACAGTCACACAGAGCTGCGCTTTCGCACAGCATGGATGCAGGAATTGGATGTTATGATTGGGGCGAGGCGTGTTATCACAAGTCGTGACAATCATGACTGAAGAACAGCAATAGAATACGAAGTCAGAGACCACGGAGCACGCCCAGCAAGCGCATACCAGAGCGCTACAGCCGCTACATTTCATGCTCGCTATTCTCATTCCATTTAGTTGTCAGGCTCAATATACAGGCATGAAGGGAACAGTTCTCGCATTCACTCTGGCACCTTTGCAGCGAGGCAAAGAGTCGAACCGCAGACTGACGCATTGTCGCGGACCGAAGCCGGTGGCTGACGAGTGGCGCGGACGCGCGCGACATAAATACAGCGCGCGACACTGTGCAGACGCATCGTGGAGTGCGTGGGACGATGGGCCTGCGACAGCATGACTGGCCTGGCCGTGAATCCAGCGCTCGTCGTTTTGCGCGATACGTTGACGACACTTGAATTGACCATTATACTTGACTGGAGTCTGATAGTCAAGGATCTTGATATTGAGTTGCCGCAGTTGCACACTCTGCGCATCCGCATTGACATGGCCTCGCCGCGTTCCCATCGCATGCTCACAAATCTTCCAATGGCGCCGCGTCTGCAGTAGCTCGTGGTATCGGCGGGCACTGTGCGCTCCAAGGCCGTCATGCAGTATGCCAACACGTTGCGCACCTTGAAGATATACAATTGCATGAACTCTGGTGACGCACAGCCATTGCAAGCACTTATTGGCGTGCGCTTCGCGATTTTTAGGGCTCGGCTTGTACGTATTGGCTTCTCACTTTCAAGTGCACCCGTCTACCGATGCTCGAGTCGCTCGTTGAGTTTGCGCCAGATGGCTCGCCGTGTCCTGCCCATCTGATCTGCATGCCACGGCTCGTCTCGGTCAAGTTTGGCGACATCGAGGATCTGGCTCACGATTCGTTGGCCGCCCTTGCTACAGCAGCCCCGCAGCTCAAGACCATGGTGGCGCTGAAAGCGCGTTTGACAGGCATACCAATGGTGCGCATCTCTTTCCTGCGCCTGACGAGACTGCAGACGATCTCTTCGTTTGCCGCGCAATTGCTGCCAGTTCTGGGCGCGCCACGGCTCGCTGACTTTGATTTGGAGCTCAGCTACAAACATTATTGGGTCCCGGACGTCTCTGCTTGGCCCTCGATCACGTCACTGGCAATCCGGAACAATATCGATCCCTTCGATTCGGTTTCCGTGCGTGGTGCCATGCTCGACGCGCTTCCCAACTTCACGACTTTGCGGCTGCCACCAGTCGTGAAATGGATCGATGGTCCCGCCCCAACGCTCTCGCACGTCAAGTTCCTCGCTGCCTCGACCATGACATTTGCTACGTTCCCGAACCGTGCTTTGCCCGCACTCTAATGCGCCGAGTGCGACCCAGGCGAGGCGACTTTGCGTTCTCTGCCCGCCGCGTGCTCGCACACGCTGCGGACGGTCCGCGCGAACAAGATTCATGTCCGGCTCATTGAAAAGCTTGCTTGCATTCCGCGACTGAAGTCGATCGATATCAAGGGCGTGGGGTTTGGCGGCGACAATCGCCGCATGACTGACTACCGCAACAACCGCTTCCACGATAGTTATGACGACCGCGACGACGACGATTTTGGTGATGGTTCCGAGTACGACGACGGCTCCCTCGACGGGTACGGCAACGACGCAAATGGTAGCGTCTCGGTCGGCGGAGCAACAAAACTCAGCAAGCCCCATTTCTTGACGCTTGCCTCTGACTCAAACGAGGCAGCCAGGAGTAGGTCCCTGGCTCATCCTCCCGCTGCGCATCCTTGCGATGGGCAAACGCAACATCTTCCACGACGGCATCTTCGCGACCAGAGTCTCCACAGCGGTCCAACAACGCGCATTTTGCAGTTGGTGCAGCGCGCCGCGCCGACCGCACCACCCTCCACCAGCACCGGCTGCCCCGAGGCCCAAAATCTCACCAAGGAGCCAGTTCAAGCAGCGGACGTGGGACAGCACCAGCCAGCGCCTCTGGAACGGCGCGGAACGCGGTGGAAATACCTCGCGATTGTTATGGGCAAGAAAAAGCACGATACGACGGTTCGCGATGGCGGTCGAGCAAGAAGAACAAGGGCGCGGCTCGAGCAGCTGCCCGAATTCATTCTCGAGCGCATTTGCGAACTGCTCCTGTATGATACCGCGCACCTCAACCAGTATACGGCGCATATCCCGCGCGCGACCATTGTCCACGTGGCCCGCGCATCGCCGTTCCTCTACGCGCCGGCACTCCGCGCACTCATGCAGTACCCGACCGTACCCGTCGTGCTGGTGCCGAACCCCGAACAAGAGGGCACTTTTTGGATCCAAGAACCGGGACGGCTGCGTGGCGTGCTCAACCACCCGCCCGAGCTCATGGCCAGTATCAGGCGCAAGCCTGAGCTGAATCCGGCGCACGGGCGGTATCTCGGTGCAGTGGGGGTAGTGGTGACGCGCACTCAAGAAATTGTCGAGTTTTTCGATCGCGTGAACCGCGAACCGATCGAAGAGTACACGCTGTTGACCAGCTGGGAAGGGGTACGTACGTGTGCTCTTCGTATCGCAGGTCGATTGTTTCACCACGGGCACCAGAACTGACTTTCTCCACTGGTAGTCGATTAGCCCGCTGCGAGCTGCCGAGGACGACGGTCAAGCCAAGGATGCAAGCGACGACCGCACATGGTACTTGATCACGCAGTATACGTCGCATGGCCGCATGCGGTTCGCGACCGCCGACCGCCAAACCGACCTGGTGCGAATTCCGCTCCACCTCGTCAAGTCCGTCACGTTTCCCGTGGGTTGGGTCGCGCGACTCCCTCCGCACCTGCACCAGCTCGCCCTCGCGACCGGGTTCAAGGTCACGGCGCCGACCGAGCAGGGCCAGCCAATATCGCTCATCACGCCGCGGCAATTGCCTACGACGCTGCGTGAGCTGAAACTGTTTGTTTCCGTGGACGTGCCAATGGCGCACGTATTGGCCGAGCATATGCCGCCGCGGCTCGCGGCGCTCACCGTCAATCCGGACCTGCTCGATCCGGAACCCGCCGAGATTCTTGCGCACGCGTTCCCGCCAACGTTGCGGCACCTGGCCCTGCGCAGCCCGGACCTGTACCACATTTGTCAGTCGCGCGTTCTGCCCGAGCTATTACCGCATTTGCCTGCCGGGTTCAGTTCGCTTGTCGTCGCCGACAGTTTGTTCCGGCATGACGACGTGGTGCCGCTTGCGACCATGCTCGCGCAGCACGCCGCGACCCTGAAGACGCTCGAACTGAGCGTGTGGGACCCGGCCGTTGAATGGAACGACGACGCACTCGACTCAGTCCTTGCGCACCTGCCGTGCGACTTGCGCGAATTGTCGCTGGAACTGCGCGACCTGGACGGCGTCCGCGTCATTGCGCCGCTCGCGCACAATATGCCGCCAAGGCTCGTGCGGCTCCGCGTCACGGCCGCGCACATTGACGACGACGATCTGGCGTTACTTGCACTAGCTGTTCCACGGACCGTGTGCGCGCTCTCGCTCGAGCACCGTTTATGGGGCGACGACTGGACGGATTCGTCGGTGACGGGCGACTACGATGCGGCAGACGAGTCGGTTTTGCGCGTTGTGGTGCCGCAGATCAGTTGGACGTGTCGCGTTGTCCTGCCGGGCGGGGGCATGATCACGCTCGTGGATGGAAGGGAATGGACTCATGGGCTGCCGAGGAAATCGTCCAGGTCATTGGATCGTCGTAGCGCGCCGCGCGATGGGTCGAGACCACACCACGCCAGTGCACGTGGGTGGGCCTTGTTCAAGTCGTGGTTTTGGTGGATGCGGTGGCGAAGAGCCGATAGCATTCCGATTCAATGAGCATCGCTCGCGTTCTTTTGCTGATGTCGTTCGTCTGTTGCCAGATGCTGCTGCCCAAACCGTGCCGACGCAAATTTTTTGTACATACAACAAGGTCTGTTCATCCCATTTCTAACCCGCCAATAAAAAATCCACCAACGCCGCAACCACACGCACGCTCAAACTATTCCCAACCACCTGCCACGCCTGCTTACACGCGACCTTGTCCACCGGGAATGCAAACGTATCCGGGAACCCATGCAACGCCGCCATTTCCTCGGGCGCGAAATGCCGCAACCCCAATCCGTCAAGTGGGCACGCCGGCGACGTGGCCACCACGTCGTGCCAGGCCCTCGCGCGTGCCTCGTCCACAACACGCGCTAACTTACCCGTCAGCGTCGGTTTCGCGTGCGCCCTCGGGTTGGTGAGGTGCGCAAACTGCCCGAGCCGCTCCAACTTTGCGAGCTCGCCGGGGGTCACGGACGCGCGCGCGTGCGCGGCCGTCGTGGCGTTGACGCTGCGCAAGATCTTTGGGCGCATTGCGCGGTAGGCGGTGATCCGGTCGGCGATTTTGGACGTGGGCGCGGTCGGGCACAGGACGGACCGGGTGGAGGTCAGGGGGAAATGTCGTACGCGTCGCCTCCCTTCCACAGCTGCTCGGCTGTGAGGAGCAAGTCGGCTGCGGAGTACTAGGTTGCGCGTAGATACGACTGCAAGGTCGTGCCGGGCGGGTCGCATGTGCCGAACGGCGAAATGAGCCAGGCTGGGTGGTCGTGGATCGTGCCCGATGGCGAGAAGGTTGACGTGAATGGACGATGCCGCCGCGCCACGATGTAGAACCGCGGGCGCGATTTTGGGACGCCGAAATCAGACTAAACGCAGTGCAAGAATGTTAGTCTATGGTTCGCAACAATTCAACCCATGACCGTCAGCCACGAGAACAACACACCGAGTTAAGGACATGTCCGTGGAACTGGTACCCCGCTGCGGTCAGCGTATTCGTCAACCGCGCACATGTTTCGCTCTTTTCAAATCCGAGCACGTTCTCGAGCAACAAGTGCGTCGGCAGACGTGCGAGACTCGGCAGCGCTTCAAGCATGCTCAAAAACGACCCGGCGCGAGGGTCGGCCGACCCAAGTCGCTTGCCCTTGCGCGTGTACGGCTGGCACGGCGGCGACAAGAGCCTGCACGTGTTCGCCCACAGATCAGCTCTTGGTATGATGACCATGGGGTGGAGAAGATAACACTACGGACCAGACGTCGCACTGGAACGCATCCAAGTCCCCTGGTGCGAGTCGCGTAATATCGCGCGTCGACACGGTGCGATGGGTATTGAATTCGTGTATCGTGTTGGCAACTTCGTTGATGTCAAACGCGTGCGCCACGGTGCCGTACCCAGGGCCATACTTGGATGCCTCCCACGCCATGCCGAGCCCGCCAAGCCCGCTGTAGAATTCTGCAACGTGAACGGGTGCATGGGCATGGTCACGATCAAGGAACAAATTTGCCGGCCCGCAAGCCAGACCTGGCGCCAGATCCTTGTCTTTCGAACGTAGTTGCTTGTTGCCATGATGCGGAGCCGCCAGAGTTTTGACTGGTTCTTGGTCCATGCTATCGGATCCACTTGACCGCGTGCTGCAAGTCGCCATGAGTTGATAATGGGTTGATGGACGGTTGAACGAAGT
The DNA here is from genome assembly GCA_000151295.1 of Allomyces macrogynus ATCC 38327. NCBI lineage: Eukaryota > Fungi > Blastocladiomycota > Blastocladiomycetes > Blastocladiales > Blastocladiaceae > Allomyces > Allomyces macrogynus. Next base: position 138,744 of record GG745384.1, on the reverse strand, counting down.
ATGGCCGGAGTGGTCAGCGGATGGAGATCTGGCAGGCCACCACCAATCACGAATCGAACCCGCTGGCTGGACCAAGAGCGGCCGAGAGAACATGTCCAAAAAGCCAAAAATTTGAATTCTCGTTTTGAATTATTCGTTGATCGTCGTCCTTCTGGTGCATCGGCCACGTCGGCCATCCAATCGCGCCGAGTGAAAACTCTTGGTCGCTTCATCCCGACCCGGTCCCGGACACGGGCGCCCGGGTCGCTCGTTCACCAAAACGGAAAAGTAATGTACAGATCACGAACCCAACGAAGAAAGGAATTAAAAGCACGCAGCGGGATCGGGCCCTTGAACGCGGGCCCGTCCCAGGTTCACAGTAACACACGAAGAAAAAAGATGGGGAGTGGGGGGGGGGGAGGGGGTCAAACGCCGTGCAGAGGCACAAGCATCGGGTGCCACGGCGCGGCACGGCCAGCGGCCGCGAAGGACAAAGAACGAACACGAAAGCGCACAAAAAACCGAACGGCGCATCAAGGTGCGCCGGGCAAAGACGAGGTGGGGTACTGACAACGAAAAGGCAGTGGCAAGGTAACAAGAAACGAGAAGCAAAAAACGTTGGCGCGGTTGAGCCGCAAAGGTCCACAAACAGCCTCAGAGACGCGCGCCCTGCGTCGGCAAAAAGTTGCCGACAATGGCAATCGGCACCTGGTTCTTATCTCGGCGCACCGTGAACGAAAAGCAGCACGAGACCGACCCATTCCCCGACTTGCCCGTGGGCGACCGCGGGCGCAGAATCGGCGACGTCGGGTTCGACCGCAAAGCACGTGCCATGGCCATGGCCGCGGCCGCACCCGTCGGTGCTGCCAAGTTCAAATTCACGGCAGCGAGCACGGGCGACGCCGGTCGCGACCGCACCATTTGCTTGACCAGCGCGCACGACGTGAGCACAGCCTTTTGCCCCGGATCCCCGGCAACACCCGCAAACTTCTCCCAGTAGTTAACGGCGGCTTCCTCGGCCATGAGCTCGTAGATGGTGACCTGGCCGTTCTTGAGTTTCTCGAGCGGGATCCCGACGAGATCGGCAAAGGGTTGATTGGCCTTGTAGATTTCGCCCGTGCGGCGCCACAGGCACGCTGGCACGGCCATGGCCGCAAACAACCGGTCGTAGTCGAGCAGCAGACGGTCAAACATTTCCTCGCCAAGCACGTGGTCGAGCGGGGTCATGGTCGACGCAATCGCGCGGAACGTCGGGCGGAACGACTTGGTCGCTGTGATGATCCGCTGCTTGGCTGACGGCGAGAAATGCGCGTCGGCGTAGGCAGCCAGGCGCGCGTAACCCTGCGCATAGTTGTGCGGGCGCAGCAAGCCCGCGGCAAATTTGGCCTGGATCACTTGCTGCAGGCGCGCAGCCGTCGTGTCGGCGGTCGGGTCGGCAACCGAGAGCAGGAAGGCCTCGTCTACAGTCGAATCTTGCGTCGACGACGACGTGTTGATGGCCGGGGCCGACTCGACCGTGGGCGTCGACGGCGTCGGCGACGGGCCTTGGCGCACCGACGACTGGATCGAGACGGGCGACGCAAACACTTGCGACGACATGGTGGGCGCTGTCGCCGTCGTGGGCGTCATGGGCTGTTGCGGCATGGTCGACATCGCGGTCAAGGCCATCATCGGGGCCATGGCCGACGACACAGTAGTCGAAAGCGACTGGCTGGCCACCGTGACGGGCGGAGCGGCCAGCACGGGCTCGGGCAACGCCGTCGACGTCGTGACCACCGGCTCCAGCGCGTCAAAGAGCGTCGAGAACATGGTGAAGTCCGACGCGAGCCCGAGCATTGACGCACCCGACCCGGACGTGACAGGCGCCAACGACGGCGTCGGGGTCGACGGGGCCGAGCTCAGGAGCAGAGACGACAAGTCGAGGGCCGGGGGTGACGGCGACGGTGCCGACGTGCGCTCCCCACCAAAGATGTTCATGGGCGCGGCCGACCCAAACGACCCAAACGCGGCAAACAACGCGTGCCCCATGCCCTGCGGGGCCAAGCCCAAGGGCGGCGTGGCCATGGACGAGGTCGAGGTGGGCGACGCCAGGTAAGCGAGCAGGTCCTGGCTCGACGACGCGTCGCTGACTACGGGGCTCGAGGCTGGTGGCAAGGTCAGCAGCGGCGGCGCGTAGGTGGGCGTGGGCAGGCCGCTCTCGGTCATCATCATCGGCGACGACATGGACGCGTTCAGGTGGTGGTAGTCTACACACGCAAGGCAATCAAAATCGGACGTCGATCAGCATCATCTGCCAAGCGCGAGGATTCATGCTATGTTGGGGCGCGGGGAAGGGGAAGGGGACACGAGAGAAGCGTACCGATCGAGGGCATTGGGTGGCCGTGGTGAGGCGGCGGCAGCATGTGAGCATGACTGGCGACCACCGCGCGGCGCAGCTCCGATGGATGGCCAGCATGCGAGAACGCATGCGGGACGGTGTTCGTCGCGTCGTGCCGTGTGCGTGGTCGT
>GG745384.1:106352-135998 GCA_000151295.1 Allomyces macrogynus ATCC 38327 | reverse complement strand
CTGGCAGGGACGGGCTACAAGTGCGTCCGAAAGGCGCCACATCGCCGAAGTACGACGGCAGCAGCAGCAACGTATGCGCGCGTTAGCTTTCCCTCCTGTGCGACCTCGCAACACCCGTCCATCCCATTTCCATCGTGCACCCGCTTGGTGGTTCGCCGCGTTCCTGCACGCTCCCGCAACGGGCAGAGGCGTGGCCGATGTTCCGACGGGGACGAAACGTCACTTGTTGGGTTTCCACCCTCCCATCCGTCATCACCATCGGCCGACCGGCCGACCGTCCGAGCGGTCGCGGCGCGCGTCCCAGTCACGACCATTCACCCATCGGGAGAGTAGAAAAGTAAACCATTCTTACCTTCATCGCACGACATGCGTGAGCGGCGGCAGAAGGCACACGCGTGCGGCACTTTGCGGCGCTTGGCCCCACCGGCACGGCGGCTCGCGCGCGTCGTCGGCGCCGCTGGGACCGTCGGCGTGGCCTCGGGGCTGGGCGGTGCGGCGCGTCGCATTGGGACGGTAGTCGAGTTGCCCGCGCTCATCCCGGTCGCGGCGCGATCGTTGAACGCGACGTGCTGGTCCATTTTTTGGCGTGGTTGTGCGGGAAATGAGCGGCAATGGGCTGCAAATATCGCGGGCGTGGTCGTGGCGGGCCGGTAAAGTCGACTTTGTACCCGGAATGAGCGCGGGACCCAGTTGGGGGAGGGGGGGACGGTGGACCGAGGTGGATGAGCCTTATGAGGCCGATGAGGAGGTGCGGGAGAGAGAATAGACGAGGCCGGGAGCACGGGAAGAAGAAGCGAAGGCCGTCGGTGCGAGACCGCAGCCAAGCACGATATTATATCCTATCGGACATTACCGAAATACGCCTGGGTCCACCGTCTGGGGCCATTTGGAGACCTTTTGCGACACACTCAATTGGAGGCTCTTCCAGAGGCACGAACCTGCTTGCACGTCCGCGGGACATCCTTCGGGACTGCAAACCATCACGCGCCCGGTGCGGCGCGGCGGGTTCGTCGCGCTCCTCGCCCCGGGGCCAGTCGTGCGCCAGTTTGTCGCTTCAGCGCAGCGAGCAATAAGCGAGGAAGGGACATGAAGGTCGCGCGCGCCTCACGTGCAGCGTGTTCTGAGAGCTCTGGAAATGCACGGGACCGGTGGCCTGCCCAACGTCCGAGGCGTCGCGCCTGACCATGCCTGCCAACGGTTATCGCTGCTTGCGAGGACACATGCAACGACCTTGTTGCGCACGACCAGTCAACAACGCGCAGGCCGCCTGGCGCACATTCGTTGACGCGGTTTCGCGCTGTCCCTCATCGGCGGTCACTGATAGCCTCGCCCAACGCATCCACGCGACCTATTATATTTCCAGTACCTCATTACCGCTGCATGGTCTCTGATGCCGGCAACGACGGGAAATCTGCTCGCTCAAACCCCACGGGGACCCCGTCATACCGCGCATCGGTCACTGCCAGGCACTTGTAGACAGTGCCCATTTCCTTGGCACTCACGAGCCGATTAAATGCGGACCTGACGACGCGTTGCGCGGCCACGTCGGCGCCTGCCGCCTGCACAAGCGCCTGCATCCGGTCGTAAATGCCGAGCGACGCGAGAAAGTGGCGCTGGGTCGTCGGTCCATGCGCGCGCACGCCGTCGTGCTTCTCGAGCGCCCACTTGAGCAGCGAAAAGTCAACGTCCACTGAGAGATCGGCTTGTCCGGGCGTGCTGAACAGGTCGGTAAACTGGTGGTCGCGGATCGCCTGGTGTAGAGGAAAGGCATAGTGAGCGCGACGATGTTCCTCTCTCGGTGGGTGGAGAGAAAAATGAACAACACATCGTACCCGCAAACTGGCCGCGGCCGGGTGGTCGTTGCCATAGTCGACGACTAGCGCCGCCCCGCCCGTCTTGGTCAACAAGTCGCCGATCCGCTGCATGTAGCCCGTCGACTCGGGCGACACCTCGACCGTCGCGCCTTCGGGCAAGTCGTTGTACCGGCCTGTGGCGTCGATCAGAGTGCCGACCGCGTTGGTCTTTTGCGGCGCCAGCACGTAACGGAAATGGTGCGAGCTAGTGGGAAACCGCTGGTCATCAGCAAGAGCAATGGGCAATGACGCGAAAGGAAGAGGTTCGCGCACGATTCGGCCGACTCGTCCACGTCCACCATGATTTCGCGCCATTCGCCGTCGACATGCTATTCAGACACGAGAAAATGGTCAGAATACCGTGATCTGCTCGCGAACAGGATGCACTGTGCGGTACCTTGAACTTGTAGACGGGCAGCGCGTCAAAGAACTCGTGCGCGACGAGCATCGTATGATCATCTAGTGGCCAACCATGAGAGCATCAGTTTCCAGTCGCCAAATGCCGGGATCGCTCACTCGAACGCACCGTGCTCAATGTCGACAATGTTCTCCACCCAGTGCACTTCGAGCCCGTCGGCGAACTTGACGTGCTCCAAAGTGTCAAACTGGTTCCGGTGCTCCTTGGCGACAATGCGTCCTGTGTCGCAAACAATCGTGGCCATTTGCTCGTTGCGCAGCCGAGGCGAGGCTTCGACAAAGACGACGCGGTACTTCACCCCTTGAAACGCGGCGAATGACCGCAGTGCCTATTGATGCTTCCGGCGTTGGTGTTCGGCCACATCGCGATCATGAGTGCCGCCGTGACGCACGCACCCTCAGCATATCCGCCATCAACGTGCCGCGTCCCGGCCCGAGCTCGACCAATTGCACGTTGTTCGGAGTGCCGAGCTTCATCCAGTTGGTCATGAACCAGACGCCGACGAGCTCGCCAAACATTTGCGAAATTTCCGGGCTTGTGACAAAGTCGCCGCGCGCGCCAAATACTTGCTGCTGCATGTAGTACCCGCCGAGCGGGTTGGTCAGGGCCTGGCGCATGTACTGCGCGACCGAGAGTGGGCCGCTAAACTGTGGCGAGGGCCGACGGCAGATGAATTCGAGGATCTGAACGGAATGCGGCAGCGATGCGAGCCGACCTTGATCATGTCGTGCAGGTGCTTGACGAGCGGCGTCATTTCCTCCTTGGCCGAGCTGACGGGTGCCGGCTCAGGTACGGCGGAATCATTGTTGTTGACGGCAACATTGGATTCAGTGCTGTAAAGTTGATGCTGACGGTTCAAGAACCAGTTGGTGATTGCGGGCCGGGGCGCAGCAGCAGCGGCCCTGTGACCGGCGCGTCGCAAGATTTCGCCCGACACTTGCAGCATGTTGGATCGTGCGAGAGGGCCTCGGCAGGTCAGGATCATTTGCGATCAGAGAAATGAGCCTGTTGTGGCGTTGCAGACGTTGGCAGCAACAGGCGTAATTGCGAGACTTGATCAAACGTCTCGCACCTTTTTGCCCGTGGAGATGCGTGACTTCTTTATTGCACCTTTGTTCCTTGCTTCTTGCTAGCGATCAACGATCCTTACCCGTTCGAACTTGAATTCTTCATACAACTCGCGACCCTGTCCACCGCGACTGGCCGCATCCCGTTCTTCCGCGCCGCACGCCCACGAACCGTCATCACTGGACCCGCTTGACCAGATCCTCGAGCCAGCGCCACCACTCGCACCGTCGACCCGACCCGACCCGTCCCGCCATCATGTCCGCCCTCGTCTCGTCTCTGCTCGGCAACTTTGCTGCACGTCTTTCCATCCCGTCCGCATCGCTGCGCGACCTAATCCCGTCGATTGTGCTCGCTGTCCCGAAATCGCGCACGACGCACGGCAAGAAGCGCATGCGCATGTCAAACAAGGGGCTCAAGAACCGCGAGGATATTGTGCCGTGCCCGGCGTGCAAGGCACCCAAGTTGTTGCACCATGCGTGCCCGGCGTGCTTGGCTAAGATTGACAAGAACCGGGCCGAAGTGCTGTCTAAGCCGTAGAGGAGCTCGATCGTCGTCGTTGAAGGGTGGAGAAGGCAGTGCCAAGTGTCTTTTGTTGTCCCTGTTGGCGCTCTCCGAGGAGGAGCCGTATTTACATAGCCCTGTTTTATCCTCGCGTCTCGTTTGGTCCCGTTTGCGAAGTGGGAGGGCACAAAATCGAGCTGCCGCTCTGGCTCGCCTGCTCTATCTATTTCCTTGGTCATCATTCTCGTCCATCTACGCCAATCTTACCACCGCAGCGGCCAACACCACGCTCCACCCCACCGCTCCCCACTCCACCGACCGCGCTCCACGCGACTCTGGTGGCCCGCCGAGCAACGACTTCAGCAACAGCCTCCCCTGCTCGGCAATCACGCTTGCCTCTACATCGTCAGCCTTGACCCCACTCATATCCAAGCTCAGCGGATTATCCCAGATGAGCGGCGCCCGATCAGCACCGACGCGGCACTCGCGTGCCGACACGATGCGCCACCCTTTGCCCACAAACCACGACACAGTCGCATTCAAGTTGCCCGCCGTGGCCACGTACACGAGCGACGTGATTCCCGGGTGCGCGTCGAGGTATGTCAGGTTCGCGTCAGGTTGCAGGAACGGGTAGACGGTGAGCTGCTTTCCTGAGGTCACAACGTGGATCGGGTACTGCTTGAGGAGGTCGGTCGGGAGCGGCGCGTTCTCGTTGGTTCTAGAACGAGCACAGAGGTGGTCAGTGTTCGCAGTCCACATATCATTGCAACATCGCCAACCGTAAACGTACTGGTTGGTCATGATTAACACCGTCTTGTTGGGGTTCTTGCACCTTTGCCACCCCAAGTCGCACGCAATCAGCATGTTCCCAACGACGACACCACAATCGGCCCAGCAGTTGGTGCACGTCTCGCCCACATCGCACTGGCCGTTCCCGCACGTGGCCGCAATCCCGTCGTCCGTGAGCGCCGTGCCGTTCTTCTTGCTCGTGAGCCGGCCCGTACCCCCATCGTCGTCGTCATCGGTACTGTTCGGGCTCGTCTGACCCGGCCCCAAATTCGCGCGCGCCGTCGGTGTCGGCGTCGCTGCCGCCGCCGCGGACCCGGACCCGGACTTGGCTACGACCGCGGGCACCCCACGGCGGTTCGCGGGTGCCGGCACCGCCGCGTTCTGCGCGAGCACAGCCGACTGCCCGCCGCCAATTTGCACAAGCATGTCCCATCCGGTCGGGAACGTGGTGGCCATGGGCGTTTGCCGCCAGCCGGGCACGGTCGAGACGACCGCGGGCATGGGTGCGTCACGGCCAGTGTCGGCGGTCGGGTCGTCAACAGTCGGGGCCTCGGGTGCGTCGGGCAGGTCCGGCGTGTGGGTACTCGATTTGAGGATCGTGACCTTGGTCGAGGTAGTGGTGGCGTCGGTATTGAACCCTTGCGGTGGGGTCACAATGATGACCCGGTTATGGGGGAGGAGCGTCGGTTCCGGATCCTCGGTCGGTTCAAGGGACCCGGAAATGCGCGAGCTCGTACTCGTCGCCTTGCGCGCGGTCGTGGTCGGGGTCAGCGTCGGCGTCGCCTCGGTCTGGTTCGCGGCGAGCGGCATCGACGACGACAGCGCGGTCGGCGCGGGCGCTGGGAACAGTGGGTTTGGCCCGGTCAGGCTGATCGAGAACGTCGGCAAAATAATGTCGACCTTACTGCTGGTTATGGTCGGCGACGTGAGCGTGTCCGACGTGGTCAACGACGATTTCTTGGCGGCGGCGAGAATTGGGCCCATCGCGATGTGGCCAAGCGCGACCAGCGCGAGAACGAGTACGGCTAGGACCTTCCATGCGGATGGCGCGCGCGTGGTCGCTCGTCGTGGTCGACTTGGTCGTGCTATCGCCGTGGTCGCGGTGGCCGCGCACGGTCTCGCGGGTGCCCGCATTGACAGCGACTGCGGCGGCATCGCGAGCGGATACTGCTGATCGCCGTCGTTCGAGCAAAGAGCCGGCTTGTCGCGTCTTTGCGGGACTTGGTCGAAGCGACCAGACGACATCGAGTGCAGCGCGCGGGGAAGAAGATCACTTGGCTTCGCGTCGTCAACACAGGTTGTCAGGTCGCCGCAAACAGGTTCCAGCGTTCAGGTGCGTCCCCCCAAAGTGCGTGCCGTTCAGGTCCGAGGCAATGAATAATGGCACACGGTAAGCACGAGAACCCGTGTGTTACGTCGGTGTCGCCACTTGACTTGGCCGTGCGTGCGCCACGCTCCGGAAGAAACGCCGCTTCGTATTTTTGAGGTTGAGTAAATCTGCCGAACGGTGGGCGTGCGTTCGCGACGGGTGACGGAGCGGGTGCTGGGGTTCGAGTTTGCCTGCCTCAACAAGGTCGCGCGCGTGCCGGCGGACGGACGGTAACAGATTAGGCGTGATGATGGTTCGTGATGTCGTCTCGGCAGCCTCGGACGGCCAGCGTCGTGTTGCAGCAAGTCGCAGCGAGCGTAACCGGGCGCACTTGTAGGTGTGGTTCTTCGCGGAAAGGGTGGTTGGATGTTTTGCAGCCACGATGGCGACAGGCAGGCGATCAGTTTGGTTAAGCGTGGCGAAAATGTGTCCATGGACCGCCGCTGTGTTCCTGCATCGCATCGTCGCCGGGTCAGTGCGTTCCACCACAATTATGCACCAAGACCCGACGCCAGACGCAAACCGATGCAAACTGCAAAGCGATACAAAATCCCCATATCGGCGTCTGCTCTTCAGCATCAAGTTCAAAGGGAAAACAATGGGTAAATTACATTGAACGTGGCCCGATCAATACACGGCGCGATGAAAATAAGCACGATAAACGACCCCGAAAGACAAGACAACAAAGAGAAAATCACGGAACAAGCAACGCGGACAAGAGGGGAACCCGACGATTTGTGACAAGGAGGCTACCGCACGAGGCCAGCCAGAGCAGTGCAGGGAACAGGGCGAATGGGTTGAATCGCGCAAGAGAGCGCAAACGCGATGGATGGATAGGTGGACGGGTGGAGACGGCGACGACGACGTATTTACGAGTAGAGACGAGCGGGCACGGAGCAACGAGCAGCGAGAAGCGAGTTGGCAACAATGAGCGTCAACTCGGCCAGCGAACAATTCACACAACTTAGAGCGCAAACAAGGCAAACGCCGCAACGACGAGCGCGGCCGCGGCGCCCGCCGAGAAGGACGTGGCGGCAGCACCACTCGTGAGCGTCGACGTGGCCGAGGGCGGGTTCGAGCCACTGGTCGGCGAGCCGTTCGACGAGCCCGAGACGTTGTAGAGCGCAGCGTAGGCAATCAGCACCTTGCGGTCGACCGAGAAGAGCTTGACAATGTTGAAGTCGGCGAGCGACTGGTTGCGGTTGAGCACAAACTTCTGGTCAACGTGGCCGTCGGAGCCGAGCACGGGCGAACCCGAAATCGGGAATGCGTTCACTTCGTTCACCTCGCCCTTAACGGCGTAGAGCTGCGTGCTGCCGAGGTCGGGCAGGTAGGTGAAGTTCTTGAGCACAATCGTCTGTTTTTGCAGGTGCGATCACCGTCAGCATCAATGCTCGTGTGAAGCGGGCGGTCCTGCCAGGCTCGCGGGATACACACGCAGCCGTCAATGTAGTCGACGAAACCGGAGACTTGAAGGTTCACATCCTTGAGGTCCGGGTACATGGAGACCTGGATCGCCGAGAAAATGATGCGAATGAGCTCTCCCTGTTCATGGTCGAGAGGGTGCAAGTGCAGGATGCTTTACCGTCGGCACAAGCGGGACATTGCGCTGGATCCCGTTCGGAATCGTGCCCTTGTCGCAGTTGACGGCGAGCGCAGCGGCAGCGAGTGCCAGGACGACAACGGTGGCGAAAACGGCGTGGAGCAGGGCGCGCGACATGATGACGGTTGTGATGCGGGGCGACCGACGTTGAAAGATTGGAGTGGGACAGAAACGATGGAGGAGAAGAGGAGTGGCCGAAACGACGTCGAGTCTCTTTATGATCGCGAGTCGAGAGCGAGGGCAATGTCGGACAAGGTCGTTGCTCTGGAGGAACGATGGCAGCGGCGCAGAAGCGGCACGACCTCGATTCACGAAGAGGCAGCATTCAAGGCAGAGTTGGTCAGGTTTGTGCAGGTTTGGGCGCGGTTGGTTGCTTCTTTGACAGCTTTGCGGTCAACAACGGTGAGCCGCTTGCGCCGAATTCGTCCAGTCTCGGCAGCCTCGTTCCAGCCACCCTTTGCCACCGCCCATCCACCTCCCATCATGACGATCCAAGAACTGGCAGCCGGCATTTGGCGGCACGACTGACACGATACTATCAATATATTCGCTTTATTGGACCATGATAGTGCAGCTGGCGGTGACTGTGCACCCGTCCGCCGACGCCGTCAATGCTGCTGCTGCTGCTTCCGGTGCCGCGCGAGCGCCGCAAGCAGCGGGTTATCTGACGTTTCCGACACGGTCGGCCGCTCTCCACCTGCGGTCGGTGCCATGGGGCTCGCCGGGTGCGCGTCATCGGTGGTCGCTGCTGCTGGTGGCGCAGGTGGAGGTGCCGCGGGCCGACTTGCCAGCGAGTTGGGTAGCGCCTTTTCCGAGACCTTGGAAGACGGGCGGAATGCGGCCATGAGCATAGACGCGGCATCTGCAATTGTTCAAGCAAGTTGGTGAGTTGACGGAACGCGAAACCGGATAGAACCACGAGATACGTACTGCTGCTCGACGTCATGGTATTCGCCGCTGACAATACCGTGGTTCCAGCGACGCTGCGCGACGTCCCACCGAGCCCTTGTCCACGTCCACGACGTCCCCGCCCACGACCACCGCGACCGCCACCCCGTCCGCGCGCGCCCCCGCCGCGCCCCGCACCCACTCCACCCCGCCGGCGCGCCTTGGCGAACCGCGCATTCGTCATGGCCACATCCACCAAATCACTCGGTACGTCCTGCGCCGACGCTTCCAGGTGCGTGACCAAATCCGCCGCAAAACTGCCCTGGTCGCGCAACACGAGCGTGTACGCGGTCCCGCGCTCTCCCGCACGTCCCGTGCGCCCGACGCGGTGCGTGTGGGTGTCCATGTCGCGCGGCGGGTCGTAGTTGATGACGGTCCGAATCGTGCGAATGTCGAGTCCGCGCGCGGCCACGTCGGTCGCGACCAAGACGTCACATACCTGGGTCTTGAATTGGTGCACGACGTGCTCGCGCTCGGGCTGCAACAGATCGCCGTGGAGCGCGAGACAGGGGACGTGGTACCCGCGGAGCCGGGAGACAAGGTCGTCGACGGCGGCCTTTTTGGTGGCGAAAATGACGACGCTGCCGCCTGCGCACATGGGGAGGGAGACGCGTGAGGTGGTGAACGGCCTTGTGCACACAGTTGGCAATAGTGAACGTACTCGACGTGAACCGATCCAAGTTCTGCAGGACCCACATAAACTTATCCTCCTCGTCGCGCATCACGAGCGCAATCTGCGTCACGTCCTGGCTCGCGTTCCCACCACCAACCACAATCTTGACGGGCAGGTTCGTGACGATATTCGCGAGCGTCTCCACCTTGCGGGGGAACGTGGCCGAGAACAAGAGGGCTATTCGCGCAAACGCATCAACGGCACGGGTCCGCGCCATGGCCATTGCAGGGGTTTGTGAGGCTCAGCTACGTACTCTGGCGGTCGGGCCGGACGTGCGTGCACACGCTCAAGACTTGCGGCTCGAATCCTTGCTCGAGCATGCGGTCGGCTTCGTCGAGGACTAGGTAGGTGACACGGCGTAGGTTGGTCGCCTTGTTCTTGATCATTTCAATCAAGCGGCCCTAGTGAAGATCGGACAGCGTCAGTTTTATGGGCCGCGAACGGCGACTGGCAATCACGAGCAAGGTGCGTACCCGGGGTCGCAATCAAGACGTCGACACCCGGCACGCAACGCCTTACACTGATCGGCCCTTGTTCGCGCCGCCCGTCAGGGCAAACACGCTCATCCCATAGACCTTGGCATACCGCTTGGCCTCCCTGGCAATTTGTAGCGCCAGTTCCCGCGTCGGCGCCAAAATCAGTCCTATCGGCCCGTCACCCTTGACGCGTTCCGGCTGGTCCATGGCGTGCACGAGCAACGGCCACACAAACGCGAGCGTTTTGCCCGACCCGGTCGCGGCCACGCCGATAATATCGCGGCCCGACAGTGCGAGCGGTACGGCCTGCATTTGAATGGCCGTAGGCGACTCGAACTGGCTGCGCGAAATGGCAGCGACGAGGTCCTCGTCGAACCCAAAGTGCGCAAAGGAGACGCATGGGCGCGGGACGTCGGGGCCCCAGACTCGAATGTCTGCCGATCGAGTGGTCAGGGGGTCGTGGGTCAGCCAACTTGCCCATGACAAAGCAGAATGGTCGCAAGAATCGAGCGCACCGTTCTTGCGGCGCAGCTCCGTGACCTGGGCGGGCGTCATGGCGGCCACGTCCTCGTGCTCCTCGTAAAAGTCCTTTTCAAAGTCGGCGTACTCGATGGTGCCGTGGTCTAGCGAGATGAGAAAGCCCTGCACGTCAGGATGCACGTCGCGTGCTGGCTCCAACACTCGATTCGTGCGTACCAATTGGCTTGAGCGGATCAATTTCGCGGCTCTCGTCTTGAATCTCGAGCTGTCCCTTTCTGTCAAGTCGACAGCACCGTCAGTCGAGCGACCACTTCGCGACCATTCTCCGAGCCCAAAGCACACGCACTCGGCCAGCTGCCGCGAAATCGACTCGGCGACGCGGTACACCTCGTCGTCCGAATCCGCATCGGCGCCTCCATTACCACCAGCTGCGGGTTCGTCGACGCGCACACGCTTCTGCTCGTGTAGAAACTTGACGTAGGACTCCATGTCGTCCTCGTCGTCAAACTCGGCAATGTGCCGCTTGGAGCTACTGGCTGTCGTGGCAGCCGCAGCATCGGCCGCAGCGGCCTGCTCGGCGCGCGCGCGTTCGGCCGTGGCCTGGTCGTTGACGTTGGCCATGAACGCGTCGAGCGGATCGTCGTCGTCGGAGGTGGCGGCATGGTCGCCGGCGGCGCGAGGCCCGGCGTGCGAACGGATCGTTGGTGGGGCAGGTGTTACTGTTGTTGAAGACGCCGTTGTCGGGTTGGACAGGACATTCAGCGCTGCCGGAGCCGTTCGAGCAGGGTTGGCTGCAAGCGGCGCGGTGGACGATGATCTTGCAGGCGCGCCGGCGGCAGGACGACCAACGGGGAACCGCTTGGCGAGCAATGACGGCTTCTTGGTGGCGGGCTCGCCAGTGGCAGCGTTGCGTGAGCTCTTGTCGAGCCGGTTCAGCGCATCGTCGTCGCTGTCGCTCTCGGCGAGCGGGTTCTTGCGCTTGACGGGTAACATTGCGTCGAGTGCCGAGCGGCAGCAGCGGGTCAAGAGCGCTGGAGGACTTGTGCTTTCCCCGACAGCGCAGAAATGATTTGTTTTGGGGGAAACTGACTTGGTGCTGGGCGACCTTGGATGGGTGCGGCAGGCGTCTGGCTCACCGGCCCGCCAGGCCTGCCCACACGCGTTATTCTTGCTGAGCTCGCCCGCCGCGGCGCCGCCAGCCATCACGCCGGCGCGGCCGCGCGCGAGACCGTGGCAGCCGCCCGCCCGCTGGGGCCTTGTCCCTGACTGGAACCGCGCCAGCTATCTCTTCTTTGCACCACCGGACGGCCGGGGTCCCACATCTCCGCGCGACTCGCTCCGCGACGCAGTGCAACTCGCAATCGTGGCGGTCAGCGCTTCGACCACGTCCCGTCGGTACTCTTCGCTCGTTGCACCGGTCCTGGTCCCAGCGAGCAGCAGAAGCCGCGGCGCCCCGACATGATGCACCCGCTGATGCATCCGATCCCGCCAGCAGATTCCACACCAACGCTCGTCCACGATGAACGGTTACGACGCGCGCACATCGCCCGTCTCCGCGGGGCAGTCGTCGTCCGCCAGCCCAAAGCAAGCCGCGACCCATGACGCGCGCGACACCCTCGCCGCCGCACCTCCCATCACGACCGCGCCGTGGACTCCCGAGGAAATCGCGGCGTTCTATGGTGCCTACGCGGCCAAGTACGACCAGGAAATCGAGGCCGACCTGGCCGCGTACCCGGCGCCATTTGTGCTCGGCGCGTGGGTCGTCGAGTGGATGCGCACGCATGGCAAGGACCTACTCGCCCAAGACACGGCCGCGCAAGTGCTGGACGCATACACGACCACACCGTATCGTATCGTCGACGCGGTCAACGCGTCCTGCACGGCGGCGGCCAAGGAAAACGTGCTGCGTGTACTCGATCTCGGGTGCGGCACGGGCCAGTCGTCGCGCATGCTGTTTCGCGCGCAGCATGACCGAGACATGTCGGCGCCCGTCGAGGTGCACGGGATCGACACGACCATGGAGGTACGCGCACTGTCTCAGACCGCGTCTTGATCAGCACGGCGATGTCCTCACCTGAACCCTCTTTTCACCGCCCAGATGCTCGACAAGGCGACCGCGCGTCCATTCACGTCGCTGATGTGTGCCAACATCGAGCACCCGCTACCCTATGCGACCCACGCGTTCCACGCCGTGATTTGCGTCGGGGTCATGGAATTCATTGCCGACGTCGGCGGCGTGCTCGACCAACTCGCGCGCATCACGACCGCGCCGCACAATGCCAGCTCGCCGGCGCCGGTCGTAGCCTTAACGATGCCCGAGCGCCCTCTTGGAGGAGTGGCAGAGCGCGCCGACGGCGACTTGAATGCGTGGGCGCGTGACGAGATGGAGGCTGTTTTCAAAACGCGCGGGTGGTGGGTCGAGAGGCATGAGCGGATGCACGGGTACGCGGATTCGCAGTCGGGAGAGGTCACGGATTACCACGCGTTTCTGCTGCAGAAGCGCGTGTAGACCTTGGGTGCGCGCTCCCGGCGAGCAGGCGCGCGTGCCGGGACGGTGAGGCAGTGCGGGGGTTATGTTCCAGAACTGTTCCACATCAGCGTGGAACGAATACAGTCTTGATGCGTATCCATGCTCGCCCACGAGCAGAGTTGACTGAACGTGATCGAAGATGACAGACTCGGGCGTGTGGAGTGCTGCTGATCGGTGGCCGTTCTTCGGCGTCGGATTAGGCGTCGCACGCCAAGCATCCCCCGCACCAAGTGCCTGGCCGGCCGCAACTCAAATGCAACCATCCAAACGTTACTGTGCACCTTGCACCAGCTGATCGCAAACTCCACACGCCAGACTCTCCCCTCGCAAAACCGAACCGCCAAAGCGGCATGGACAACACGCTTGTGGGACGGGGCCCTGCAGCGCCTCGCTGCCCGCCGCAGGAGAGGTTCAAACAGTCTCGACGTCCGTCCGCACACGCCGCCGAGTTCTCCATCCCTCCCTCCCCTGCTCGACCAGCAGCCGAGCTATCCACGCTCCCCAAGCTCGCAAGGCATTGGCACTTGATTGCCAACAACCATTGTCATTTTGTCCACCCAGTCTCGCTGCGACGAGTTGATCCCTGCGCAACCACCAACAGCTGCACGGCCGGCCCCGCTTGGCCAGCAATCGCGGCGTCAGCACCAGCATCGCTGTGCCATCCAGCAATCCAGCGATCCCGACCGCTCAACGTCTCGATTTTGCGCTGCACGGTCGCTCCGCAGCCCCACTGTTCGCTCCCGACGCTGCGGGTCCCCTCGTCTCGTTTCGTGGCGCTGCGCCGGCGCGCCGCTCCGTCGCACCACTTGCCGTGGCACTGGCATCACTGTGCCGCTGAACGCAGTGGCCGTCGATCAAGCGCCATCCAAGTGTCATCCTTCCCCTCCTCTCTCTCCTGCGCGATTCCCTCGCACGCACGCCCGGCCATCGCTCGTCTATCGCACGCACACATAAACGACCAGTTCCATCATGGCCCACACGTGCGCGTTTGGCGACTTGACGAGCCATATTTTCCCGCCGCCCGAATTTGCGATTATCGGGGCTGGTGTCGGTGTGTATCGTTTGTGGTGCGCTCGGACGTTGATGATAAGTTCAGCGAAAACTGACGCGGTGGAGTTAATGATACTTGTAGGCGGGCTGGTCACGGCAGCCATGTTTGAGCGCGCGCGCATCCCGTACGTCGTGCTCGAAAAACGCGAAAACGATGCGCATCTCGACGGCGCCGACGTGGGTGCGTACTTCCTCCGCCCGACCTTGACCGAGCACGAGCACGACCACTCACCCACCGTCCCCATTGTAACAGCCCTCTACCCGACCTCGATCCAAATCCTCAGCGAACTCGGCGTGCCCGCAACGTTCTGGCCCGAACACTCGTCGCCCGTCAAGTCAGTCCACATTTGCCGCGCCAAGACGGCCAAGGACACGACCCCCGCCGCAAACGGTCACTCGCGCCCCGTCGCGCCCATGCCACTGGCCTCTGGTAATGGCAAGTACCACGACCCGGTGCATGCGGCCGCGTCCAACTCGCTGGTCTCGCTCGCGGATACGATCAAGATGGGCGCCGCCGCGCAGTCCGGGTACGGTGGGGACGCGCCGCTGTTGACGCCCGCGCAGGCGGCGATTAGTACGCTCGCCGCGCCGCCGCCCATCAAGACGCTCAATTTTGATAACATTTTGGGAGAGCATCAGGTCATGGTGCGTTGGTCCACTTTGTGTTGGTCTGTGCCCGTCGTACGCGGAACGCATGGACTCATCGCTCCCGCCGATCGTATTCCTGTAGCGCATGACCAACCGCCGCGCCCTGATGCGCGAACTGCAGCGTCTCGTGCCGCGGTCCAAGTGCCTGCTCGGCGCGACGGTCATCCAGCTCACCGAGCAAGCCAAGCACATTGAACTGATCTTCACGTACCAGTCGGCGTTTGCGCAGTTGACCGTCCCAATCGTAATCGGTGCCGACGGCGTGAAATCCGTCGCACGGCAAACCGTGCAACGTGGCGCCAACAACATGGCGCGTCCGCCGCGGTACGCTGGCGAAATCTGCTGGCGCGGGTCGATTGATTTCACTCGAGAAGAAAAGGACCCGGTGCTGGCCGCACTCAAGGCGCAATTGTCGGACCTGTTTGTCAAGGAAGACTGGCAAAAGCCCAACTCCGTCTCGCTCTACTACGCGCGCGACCGCCGCAGTTCATGGGGGTTTCTCAACGAATCCGGGTCGGTCGGGTACTGGTGGGTGCGCGAACGGTGGGCTGGATCGCGCGACGAGTTTACGGCGATGCAGCGCAAGCAAGAGGATATGCCGCAGTGGCCGGAACCGTTGCGCAGTCTGTACCGGCTCACCAACCAGCACGACTATTACCTGCAGCCGATTGTCGACCGCGAACACGATCGCGCCACGTCCGAGTGGCATACGGCGCGGTGCGTGTTGCTCGGCGATGCGGCGCACCCGGCAACACCCGAACTCTTCCAGGGGGCCAACTTGGCTGTCGAGGACGCGGCGATGCTCGCGGGCTTGATCGCGTCGTGCCCACCGTCGACGCCGCCGGCCAAGATCTTTGCCGAGTTTGCGGCCAAGCGGCTCAAGCACGTGACGCGCATTCAAAAAATGTCGTATTCGCAGACGAAACTCTCGCAATTGCAGTCCAAGCCGACGGTCATGCTGCGCAACGCCGCGCTAAAACTGATTCCGACCCGGTTGCTCGAATCGCGGCTGCGTAAGACGGCCGCGTGGGACCCGAACGCCGCCTCGGTCGTACACGCTGTGACCCATGGGCCAGGCAGTGGCGCGTCGGCCGTGGGTGTGGCATCGTCGCGGGCATCGATTGCGTCGTCGTCCGCGTCGGTCCGGTGGGCGCACGGGTCCTCGGCCGAGTCGGATGCGGTGTCGGTGCACTCGGCGATCGCGCCAGCGTCGCCTTCCCCATCGGTCCTCGCCACAGCGACCCCGTCGGCACGCTCTACTGCGCGGTACGCTGCCGGGAGGGCGGTGACGGCACCGAGTTCGGCACGCACGTCGTACGAATCGTCGAGCGACGATCCGGGGACCCCACGCGCGGGGACCAACGCGGCACTCCTTGGGCGGCCGTCGCTGTCGAACCTGCGGACCGCGAACGCCAAGCCGGCCCCAACGAGCCCCGCACGTGCACCGAGTCCGCGCGGCCGCCGGTCCGGGTCATTTGCGATGCCGTGGTCGCGGCACCACCGTCGTCCGTCGGCGGGCAGTTTGCCGTCGCCGGCGACAACGAGCGCGAGTACGTCCGCGAGTAGTTCGCGGTCGCCGCACCGCACGACGGGTCGGCACGGCGGGTATGAATTGGATGATGCGGCGAGCGTGAACGACCAGGACTTGTTTGATGCGCTCGATGACATGGAGGACGCCGAGTTGGGCATGGCCGAGCTGAGTGTCGAGGATGAGGACGAGGACGAGGATGTGCCCGTGGGTGCGCGGGGGAGGCAGGGGAAGCCGCGGCCACGCACGGTGATGAGGACGCCGCCGATGTCGCCGCTCGATTCGGCGGCGTTCATGGAGGGGATTTCGCTGTGATCGGGCGGGGTGGAGAAGCATGTAGGCGCGGGTGTTGACCCGTTGCAGATGATGAGATGTTGCGAAGTCGTTGTTCGTTTTTTTTGAGATGTTTGGTGGTGGTAGGCATTGTGCTCAATTTTGCAGCGTGGACTGAATCAATGTAAAAGCAAAGAGCTGGAAGAGGTGCGAGACGTGGAGCCGCGGGAGTGTGACAAGCGCGTGCGGCCCCCACCGCAACAGCAACCGGCCGACTGCATCGATCCTGCCAGGGCAACCGGCCCGCCGTTGACGGCGCCGTGCTCTTCATCGACGCTCACCCACGATCCGCGCGAGGAGCTGGCTGCACCTGACCGCCGACGCCGCCTGCGCAAATCCCGCGCCGACTTGCTGCATTACCACGTCAGCCGCCCGCACGACCTCACGCCGCCCCGATCTTGCTGCCGCGCCCGGATCCGGCCCAACGAGCACCGCTCCCCCGACTCTTCGCCCGCCCATACCTGTAACCGCCACTGCCGCCATGGACCCGCGCCCGTCCGTGCCGCCCATGCCGGCGACCCCCTCGCGGCGGCCGTCGGCGCTCATGACCGGCCCACGGGCGCCGTCGCCCATGGTCGCGTCGTCGTCGCACGGATCCTCGCTCGCTTCCTTACCGTCAGCCGGTGGCGGCTCGTCTGCCGCGTCGCGCGCCTCGTCGACCTCGTCGATCCCGTCGTCCGGCGTTCGGCAGCCGCGATTCGACCCCGTCACGCCCACGCGGTCCCCCTCGGCAGGCGTACCCTCGGCAGCGCGCACACCGGCGTACCGCGGCCTGCCTGCACGATCCAATTCGACGAGTAATTCGTCTTTACCGGGCGCCAATGGGTTCCTGTCCCCGCGCGCGCCGTCGCGGCAAGGATCGATTTCCGCGGCGTCGGGCGGCGGCGGCGGGATCCCGCCACCGCCCATGTCCCCCCTCGCCGCGCCGATTCTTGGTCCGATGCTCGCGCTTGATCCGGCGCCGATGCCTCCCGGGACCGAGCCGCACCACGGTCACCACGGCCATCACCACCACGGCGGGCACCACCGGCGGCACTCGACGAAAGAGACGGTGCAGGTGACCGTGCGCATGCGTCCATTGAACGAGATTGAAACGAGAACGGGCACGACGGTTGCCTGGGACGTGGATTCGGCTGATGCGCGCGTGCGTGGCGCGCTGGATGCGGTCGGGCCCGGCGGGAAGCGCGTGCATCTCGCGAACGCGCCGCTGCCAGAGTACCAGTACGACCATGCGTTTGACGGCAGTGCGAATGCCCCGCTCTATGTCGCGTCGGTGCGGCAGCTCGTGCATTCGGCGATGGAGGGGTATAACGGCACCGTATTCGCCTAGTACGTTGTAATTGGCGCCCATTTTTCGTTCACGCCCACGTCGTGCTTACCCATTACCTGGATAGCGGGCAGACGGCGTCCGGCAAGACCTATACGATGATGGGCACCGACCGCGAGCCCGGCGTGATCCCGCTCGCGATTCACGACGTCTTCCAGTACATCAAGATGAGCGAGGGCCAGCGCGAGTTCTTGCTGCGTGTCTCGTACCTCGAGATTTACAACGAGACGATCCGTGACCTGCTCTCGCCCGAGACGACCGACCTGCGCATTCACGAGGATAAGCGGCGCGGCGTCTACGTGTCCCCGCTCAAGGAAGATATTGTCACGCACCCGACGCAGGTGATGCGCGCGATTCACCGCGGCGAGGGTACGCTAAACGAACTCCTTTTGAGACGGAGCTCAATGGCCAGAGACTGATTTCGGGCTGTGTGTGTTTAGCCAACAGGCACATTTCCGAGACCGACTACAACGAGCACTCCAGTCGATCACACACGCTGTTCCAAATGGTGATCGAGTCGCGCGACGCACGGACAAACGGCCAAGTCAAGATTTCGCTGCTCAACCTGATCGACTTGGCGGGCAGTGAAAAGGCCGTGTCGAATGCTGATCGCCGCAAGGAGGGCGCGTTCATCAACAAGTCGCTCTTAACGCTCGGCACAGTCATTTCCAAGTTGACCGAGGAAAAGGCGTACGTTGGCATGCCACGATTCCCGCTTTTGCGGTTCGGCTCTCACCCACGGCTTTGATTGTTTCGGAACACGTAGAACACACATCCCGTACCGAGACAGCAAGCTCACACGCATCCTGCAATCGTCGCTGTCGGGCAATGCGCGCGTGTCCGTTATCTGCACCATTTCCCCGTCGTCGGCCAACGTCGAGGAAAGCACCAACACGCTCAAGTTTGCCGCACGCGTCAAAAAGGTGGTCACACGCGCGCACACCAACACGGTGCTCGATGACAAGGCGCTGCTGCAGCAGTACCGTAAGGAAATCATGGAGCTCAAGGACAAGTTGCAGCAGACCAACGAGGCGCTGGCGCGCGAGCGGCACGAGGAACTGATGCAGATCAAGGCCGAAAAGGAAAAAGCGCTCGAGGAATTGCACCAGCAGCAGTTGTTGCGGACCGCACTCAAGGAGCGGATCGATCATTTGACACGGCTGATTTTGACGTCTGGGTCGATCTCGCAGGTGCAGGTTGGGCCGGGCGCGGTTGCGGGGAATGGGGCCTCGGCAACGTCGCCGGTACGCGCAATTGATCCATGGCGTGTGGGTGATCTGGGCTTCCCGGCTGACAAGTCGATTCATGTTCCGGGCGTTTAGCTGACAGCGACAGGGCCACCAAATGCGACGCCAAGTATGCGCATCGAGGCTCTCAACAACGAGCTGGTTGGCAAGGACGTGGAGCTGACGAGGCTGCAGTCCGTCGCGCACGATCTGCAAGAGACCATGAAAAAGTACGCGCCAGTCGTCACGGCCCTGCAAAAAGGCGACACGTCGCGCGCCTTGCAGCTCGCCAAAGCATTACCATCCGCCGACGGCTCATTGAGTGCTGCACTAAGCCGCAGCACGTCGGCGTCGGATCTCGGCGGGTCGCTCGGCTCGCTCGACGTCAACACCGAGATCGTGCACCTCAAGCAAAAGAATCGCGAGCTCGAAATTGTCGTGGCCGATACCGAGGACCAGTATGCGGCGCTCGCGCAGGATTATGATAGAGTCGTGGCCGAGCATGCGGTCGCGCAGCGCGGGTTGCAGGACGAGGTGCGCGCGCTCAAGGCAACAGTGGCCGACTTGAAGAGCCAGTTGAGAAAGGCCGAGGTGCAGGCGTTTGTTGCGGTCGAGACGCAGCAGGCTGTGGCCGAACTGCAGGAGCAGTTTGACGAGGAGATTGCACGACGTAAAGCTGAGAAGGAGGCACATGAGCGCGAGCTCAACGACTTGAAGGAACAGCTCGCGCTGGCGCGGTCGGAACTCGTCGTATCGCGGCTCGCGTCATGATCGCGCTTGTGTAGTTGGCGCGACTCGCCGGCGTCGGCTGCTGTTTCGGTTGCTTTTGTTGTCCGGGTTGCTTCCGCTGTCGTTTGCACCTTTTTGCACTTTTTTCTGGATGTGTCGCTCTGCGCTCCGCTTTACTTTTTGGCTCGCTCAATTCTTTGGGTTCTAACTCCGATTTGTTTGCCCCTGGTGCAAGCCGAACTCTGGCCCAGTCGCCCTTTCGTTCCCCCTATTTATCTCGCTGAAATATTTCAAGCAAATTCGTTTCTCTTCGACCTCCGGCGAGCTTGTCCGCCTGTTTCAGCCAGATTTGGATTCGGCCAGCGAGCAGTTGCGCAACGGGACCGCATCACGCGCGCAGAAATTGGTTAGCTAACTTTGAAGCATCAGGTGCCAAGATGGGCCTTGTTGAAGGAAATCGGTGTCGCTGGTAACAAGGACGCAGTGGAGCGGCGAGTTGACGGCAAAGACGATGAAGTTGGTCATCAGAGGCAATTCGGACGGCACAACAGGGTGGAGAAGGAAGAGTCCATTGATACTGCAATGAATGGAAATAAAACAGCCGTCGAAAGCTATCGAGGGCCATCTGTCATGCAAAAGAAAGTGGATGCCCGCAGGTCAGGCGGCTCCTGGCTGATGCACTCCAGGACACACGAGCGACGCTGAGGCCGTCAGCTCATTGACCACACGAACGGGTGAATCCCGCGTACTCTAGGTAAACTTGGGCCATGGTTCCCGCAATTGCGACTCAGCTGACAAGCATCTTGTATTGACTGGCCATGCCGATGGTTTGAGCTCCCCACATTTATCTCGTCTGGCATGATGACACAACGCAGCAGCGCGGTTCCAATTGTGATCGCGGGAAGCCAACCTCCGGGGAAATTCAAGAGAAAAAAGAACAAAAGAAATCAAGGGCGCAATGTAAAATGGGTTTGGGAGCGAAATGGGGGGTGAACGGGAGCAAAAGCTCGAGTTCGCGAAAAAAATAGCCTGAGGTGTGAGAGATTCGAACTCCCAGCCTTCCGATCTGGAGTCGGACGCGCTGCCGTTGCGCCAACACCCCATGTCTCCCATCTGGACATACTGTCTCTCACCACATTTGCTACATAACCGCCTTGCCACACGGCAGCGTGCACGAACACACACAAGCACGACGGTGCACGACCCTCCCTCGTTCGCCGCGGATCGGTTGCACGAGGCATCTTACACCTCAACGTGGTACTGGCACTACGCACTCTACATTGCATCTAGTTGACCAGACGCACAGATTGGTGAATAGCAACACAAGATTGCTGCCATGTTCAGCAATGACAGAATCGCAAGGAAGCGCCAAGGATCCGGCAACTAGTGGATCACCCACCCGTTCGCTTGTACTAACTACGTACTGCCGACAATATCTCAATTCAAAAGCACCAGCAGCACTGCATCAACCACAGTTTTTTGCCCCTGAGACCATACCTACAGCCCTCCGTGATGTAACGCCCTGCCGCAATAGCATGACAGAGGCATGAAACGAGTCGCTGTCCCATACACAAGACTGTCGCATGCATCATGTTGGCAGCGGCGCGGTTGCTCCGACCGCGCAGCGCGCATAGTCAGAGCGACCAGGCGCCACATAAGTAACTGCAGCTGCAGCTGCAGCAGCAGGAGAAAAGCAACATCAATGGCGGTTCAGCTTGTAAAAAAAATGGATTTGAAGTGGTGGCAGAGGCGACGCAGTGCAACAACAGCACATGTTGTTGCGCCAAACATCTCGCACCCGTGTCGGTTCATCACATTGCTGCAACAAATCACTATATCACGGACGGATAATAGAGTCTACAGCTGACCAGGATGATGCGGTGTGGCAAGAGCAAGGGGACGACAAAGGGCAGTGTTACCTCCTTACGCCGTCTTGGCATTGCTGAGTTGCGATCTGCTTCTCGGATCGAATGAGCGACGTATGGCCATATCGAACTCCAGGGTGTTGCAAAAAACACAACCAGATACGACTGCAGGTATGTCGCGAAGTGGCGAGCTCCTGTTGAAGATGCAACGTCAAACCACGGGTGGTCGAAGAAGGACATGCGTCATTGGTTCCCAGAGCGGCGAGGGTTCTTCCTGTGCTCGCGTGGTCAGGAAGCCGCAGAGTGGGCTGATCAAAAGGTAAAGAGGGGCTGATCGGTGTGCTGGAGCGTCTCCCTCCTGCCCCACTCGACGCCCCGCACAATCACAACCACAGCGTGCGCTTGCCAAATCGGCCGGCTGCACGAGTCCGCTGTCCATTTTCTCAGCGCCCCCCAACTAAAGAGGCCGCACCTGTCGTCAATAACACGAAACAAATCCACGAAAACATCCTACGCGTGCCTTGGGGCCCCGCCGCCTCCAGTGGCACGCTCAACCGCGCCACCAGTTCGTAACCGACGCGCAGCAGCAGCATTTGCTTGCACCGTTGGACGGATGATAGGGGGAGCAGCCCGGCAGCTAGTAGGTGAGCGGTCCGCAGCGTCGCCACAGATCGGCCAACTTCAGCACGGTGGGCCGCGGATAAGTGAAATGATGCGCGCTCTCTCGCCAAAATCTCTGCTCGGACAGGTCCTCTCCACATCCATCATGTCCACCGTCACGACCACCGGTCATCGCGTTTCGGCACCATCGACGCCCGTCATGGCCGCTACCACCATCGGTCATCGCGTCTCGACGCCTGTCATGTCGCCGGCTACCAACCATCGCGGTTCGGCACCAGCAACGCCAGCCCTGTCCGCTACCACCGCTATTCCCGCAAGCGACATCTGTTCCATCACCGACAGCGACGTGTGGACCGGCACCGAGGATGGCACGACCCTCTACGACGTCGACTACGAGTCGGATACGACGGTTGAATCGATATACAACATGTATTATGTTGTTCCGAACAAGGGCTTGCCTGGGCTGCCCGACTCGGCCCAGCGGTCGCGTCACCTCGAGTACCGCAAGATCTGGAAAGTCGTTGCCAGGGCGCTCACTTGTTTCGTGCCGACCTCGTTGCTGCGCTGGCGCGGCATTAAGACGAAGGAGGAGGTGATCGCGTGGCGAGAAAAGGCGGCCGTCTTCATTTGCGTCATGTCGGTCTACACGCTCGTGGGCTTCCTCATGATTTATTTACCGTGGGCGCAGTGTGTCGGAAAGGAGGAGCCGAGCACGTTTTGCAGCGTGTTCAAGTGGCTGTCGTACAGTTACAGCGGTCTTGGCGGCATCTTTCTGCTCATGTCGATTGTCGCGGCGCTGCGCACCAACTGGGCGTCCACCAAGTACGACGACGATCCGGACGCGATGCTCGTCATGCATATTCCCTGTTACTCCGAGGACATGTATGTGCTGCGCAAGACGATTGATTCGTGCGTCGACTCGCACTACCCCGCGGACCGCAAGGTGCTCTTCATTGTCGTTGACGGTGTCGTCAAGGGCAGCGCCAACAGCAAGCCTACGCACGAGATTTTGCTGCAGGACGTGCTATTCCACCAGCTCGATCCGGAGGAGCCAGCGACCGACTGCCTCTACTCGTCGGCCTCTGCGACGGGCATTGCCAACAATGCGGCGCGCGTCTTCTCGGGTTTCTACCGCCACGTGCCTTATGTCGTCGTCGTCAAGACCGGATTGGTCGCGGAGCGCACGTCGGCCAAGCCGGGCAACCGCGGCAAGCGCGACTCGCAGCTCATTGTCTACAAGTTCTTCCACTACGTCAACTACAGCACGTACGGAACGCAGCTCTTTGTCAAGATTGACCGCCACTTCCGACGCCTCGGTCTCAGGGCTACGGACGCCAAGTACATGCTCGTCGCCGACGCAGATACCAAGATTGCGCCCGATGGTCTCTCGATTCTCGTCGACCGCATGGATAAGGATCCGACGCTGCTCGGCACGTGCGGCGAGACGTGCGTCGAGAACAAGTTTGATTCTTTTGTCGCGGCTGGCCAAACGTTCGAGTACTGGCTCACGCACGCAGTGCTCAAGGCATTTGAAGGGTTCTACTCGAACGTGCTCGTGCTCTCGGGCTGCTTCACCATATACCGGCTCAAGTTTGACGACGGGACCCCGGCCATCATTGATGCTCGCGTACTCGAGGACTACTCGGGCGCGTATCAAAAGACCATGCACGAGCACAACCTCATGACGATTGGCGAGGACCGGTACCTGTCGACGCTCGCCATCCGGTATTTCGCGCCCAAGTACAAACTGCAGTATTTCGCCGCGGCCAAGTGCACGACGACCGTGCCCCACACGCTCAGCGTGCTGTCATCACAGCGCCGGCGGTGGACCAACTCGCTCATCCACTGCCATCTCTCGTTGCTCGCCAATGGTCCCAAGCAAGACACGTGGCTGTCGCGGGCGCTGCTCAACATGGTCATGATCAACGAGCTGTGGATGGTGTTCATGCTGCCGCTCATTTTGCCTGTGGGGCTCTTCACGTCGTGGTGGGTCCTGATGGGCATGCTGTCAAGTAAAGTCGTGCTTGCGATCACGCTCGCCGTCTTCATGCTGCCGTGCTTGCTCGCGTTAATGTGTGCCGAGTTTTGGATGATGTTGTGGTGGGTGCCATTCACGCTCATGCTTCCAATCTTTTCCGTCTACATTCCCTTGTACAGTATTTGGCGGATGGACGACATCAAGTGGGGTAAGACCCGTGTCTAAACATAAATTATAGAAATCTAGTCTCTGCATCATTATGGCACCGACCACCACTTTTTGCTGCCGCGTTCTTGCCTTGTCCAAACTTCCATCGCCATCATCCATTCAACAGCACCACTTAGTGCAAGCTGACAGCCACACGCCGCGTGGTCCCCACCGAACAGGATTTGTAAATCAGTATGCACATCGTGAGACTCTCTTATCCGTCCGTGATATAGTGATTTGTTGCAGCAATGTGATGAACCGACACGGGTGCGAGATGTTTGGCGCAACAACATGTGCTGTTGTTGCACTGCGTCGCCTCTGCCACCACTTCAAATCCATTTTTTTTACAAGCTGAACCGCCATTGATGTTGCTTTTCTCCTGCTGCTGCAGCTGCAGCTGCAGTTACTTATGTGGCGCCTGGTCGCTCTGACTATGCGCGCTGCGCGGTCGGAGCAACCGCGCCGCTGCCAACATGATGCATGCGACAGTCTTGTGTATGGGACAGCGACTCGTTTCATGCCTCTGTCATGCTATTGCGGCAGGGCGTTACATCACGGAGGGCTGTAGGTATGGTCTCAGGGGCAAAAAACTGTGGTTGATGCAGTGCTGCTGGTGCTTTTGAATTGAGATATTGTCGGCAGTACGTAGTTAGTACAAGCGAACGGGTGGGTGATCCACTAGTTGCCGGATCCTTGGCGCTTCCTTGCGATTCTGTCATTGCTGAACATGGCAGCAATCTTGTGTTGCTATTCACCAATCTGTGCGTCTGGTCAACTAGATGCAATGTAGAGTGCGTAGTGCCAGTACCACGTTGAGGTGTAAGATGCCTCGTGCAACCGATCCGCGGCGAACGAGGGAGGGTCGTGCACCGTCGTGCTTGTGTGTGTTCGTGCACGCTGCCGTGTGGCAAGGCGGTTATGTAGCAAATGTGGTGAGAGACAGTATGTCCAGATGGGAGACATGGGGTGTTGGCGCAACGGCAGCGCGTCCGACTCCAGATCGGAAGGCTGGGAGTTCGAATCTCTCACACCTCAGGCTATTTTTTTCGCGAACTCGAGCTTTTGCTCCCGTTCACCCCCCATTTCGCTCCCAAACCCATTTTACATTGCGCCCTTGATTTCTTTTGTTCTTTTTTCTCTTGAATTTCCCCGGAGGTTGGCTTCCCGCGATCACAATTGGAACCGCGCTGCTGCGTTGTGTCATCATGCCAGACGAGATAAATGTGGGGAGCTCAAACCATCGGCATGGCCAGTCAATACAAGATGCTTGTCAGCTGAGTCGCAATTGCGGGAACCATGGCCCAAGTTTACCTAGAGTACGCGGGATTCACCCGTTCGTGTGGTCAATGAGCTGACGGCATGCCTAAAGCCGCACGCAGCGAGCAGAACGGTTCAGCAAACATGTTGTCCCAATGATGATTGATGCACCCCGTCAAGCATATCCAGTCAACCTGGCCGCAGCACGGACTAGCCGCGCGTGGAATATATGTACCTCCGCGCCAGGTATTTGCTGCTGCTGCTGCTGCTGCTGCTGCTGCTGCTGCTGCCTTTTTTCTGACCGTCACAGATCGTCGCCACCAAGGAATGGTTCATGTCTTTTGAATACAGCACAGCAGGAGACCTTTCTTGCCAGCGTCGCACCAAATGCTTTCCATGTTGCTGACAGGCGTGCATGCTGCAACAACAACGTCCGGATTGCGTAGAGAGCAGCCAATGTTACCCACGTTCAGATGATGCCCAGAAACGGCTCAAGACAGACGTTGATAGACGTTGAATGGCCGTTGTTCAAATCAATTACAACCGTACCGTGCGTGGCCTTACCAAACAACGGAACCGTTACATTTCACACGCGCATCTACAAACTTCTACTTTCGACATACAATGCCTCGACTGCAAGCAAAGAACAACAATCGTGGCCGCGTCCGCTCACACATCTCGGCCCTCAACATCTGCTCAATCACGACAAGTAATACCGCGTTGACACGCGAATGAACACATCCTCGAGCGACGACGGATTGATGCCCCACCCGGCCACGCCCAGATCGCTCGCTGACGCGGCCAGAAATGCAAACACGCGCGCCAAGTCGGCGTGCGCGGGCAGCGGCACCATAACGCGCAGCTGCCACGTCCACATACCCGTGCTCGCGTCCAGCGTCCCGCCGCGCATCCGCTGGTCGGCCAGATGTGCCGGCAAGTCTTGCATCTGCGCGGCCAGCGCGGTGGTTGTGGTTGTGGTACCCGGCGTAGAAACATGGGCACCGAGCGCGGCCACCACGCCCGCAATCGCGTCGCGCTCAGCATTGGCCGGGTCTACCTTGGCCACCACGGGCACCTGGAGCTGCACATTGTACCCCTTGCCGTACGCCTGCTTGAGCGCGACTTGATTCCCGAGCACCCGTACCCGTCCACCGGCCATGATCGCGATCCGCGTACACAACGCGTCGGCTTCGGACATGTAGTGCGTCGTCAGCAGAATCGTCGCATCGCCGCGGTCGCGGATCCGGCCAATCAGTTTCCAGACCCCGAGCCGGTTCGCTGGATCAAGCCCAGCCGACCCTTCGTCAATGATGATCACGGCGGGCGACCCGATCACGGCCACGCCAATGGCCAGGCGTCGCCGCATCCCGCCGGATAACTGGCGCGCTGCGCGCCGCAGGACTTCGGGTGACCCGAGCCCAATGATTTCGGCGCACCGGTGGACGAGGTGGGTGAGGTCGGCACCGCGGAGGGGTGCGCCGCGCACGCGCGCAAAGAAGAGCAGGTTCTCCTCGACGGTCAGGTCGCCGAGGACGAGGTCGGCTTGCGGGCAAACGCCCAGCACGCCGCACAAGTCGCGCGAGGTAACTGGGAGGCCGCCGACAAATGCTTGGCCCGCTGTGGCACGCAACGCGCCCATGAGAATGTTCAGCAGCGTCGACTATATATATGGATGCACGGTCAGTTTACTGGTCGATCAGCGAGTGGAGAAAATAGTCTTGAACGCACCTTGCCCGAGCCATTGTGCCCCGTCAGCCCAAATACGACACCTGGCTTGATGCCGAGATGCATGCACTCAAGAACATTTTTCTTACCAAACGACTTGTAGAGGTCCACGACCTTGACCGCGTACGCCGACGAAGGACCCGACGGGTCCTTGATGAGCGCCTCGCGCTCGGCCCGCACTTCGGCGTCCTCGTCTTCGCCAAAGCTCGTCGCCGACTGCGCGCGTTCCAGGTCGCGCAACGCAATCCCCTCTTGCGGTTTGGCCGCCTGGCCACTCTTGATTAGCTTGCCGACCTTGCCCACCAGGTCGCCCTCGAGCGCGGTCATGATCACAATGGCCAACGCAATGTAGGCACAGGCCACGAGCACCGAGACAAACAAAAGCACGCCCTGCACGGGCGCCGACACGAGTACGCTATTCATGGCGGCCAGGAACGGGAGCGGCGGGAACAAGACGATCGCCCACGACATGCTACTCTGGTTGATGACGAGCGCTGCTGAAAGAATGCTCGCAATGGGCGGGAACAGGAACGATGCCAGGCGCGCGACCGTCAACGACCCAATGAGCGACGCGAGCAGGAATGCGAGTGCGATTAGGCCATGCACACCGACGAGCAGTACCAGCAGGAACATGCCGACGTTGGCGTTGGGGAAATACAGGGCCACGACCACCGTGACGAGAATGGCCGTTGGGAGCGAAATGATGATGTTGAACAGGTAGTGCCCGAGCCAGCACGCCCAGAGCGAGAGCCCGTTGACGCGGTAGAATGCGAGCAGCCCATTCTCCTTTTCGTCAAACGGAATCAGCAGGTACACAGCAAAGAGCAGGAACACGGAGAACGGCAGCGTGAACAGCACAATCATGGCACTGGCCACGGGCGCGGCAACCGCGGGCACGTCTTGAATCACGCTCGTGATTTGCTCCGTCTTGGAGTCGAGCGTCGCACGTAGCTGCGCCGTCGTGAGTGAGGCAATGATCGTACGCAGGGCCATGTCGTCATGCGAGGTCAACGGGCCCCAGGACGACTCCGAATTCAAATCCGAATCATCCTTGTCGGTACGAGTTCGCAGCGTATTGTAGGCGTCCGACGGCGGCTTCGCGGCATTTGGTGCGACCCACTTGCACATGAGCCCGCGCTCGTCGTCAGTCGCTGTTCCAACGACGGTGAAATACGATTGTGCATTCCATGCGGAAAGTGGGGCGTTGACGGTCACGTCCATGCCCTTATCCGACCACGCGCGAACGCTGAGTGCCGCGTCGGGGAACCGCTTGGTGTACTCGGCGCCGGCTGAGGATTTGGGGTCCGTGACGACAAACGCTTTGGTGCGTGACGAATACTCGACACACGCGTCCGGCAATGGCGACCGCGACTTGGACATGGAAATGGCCGTGTCGCGAATCAAGTCGATCGGGTCGCGGTCGACCTTGGTCACGGTCACGGGCTGCGAGTGGAGCAGGTCGGGCAAGTAGTACTTGGTCATGAGCTCCGATTGAACGCTGCCGCGCCACTGGCCGGCAACTTGAGTCCAGTTGGTCGGCGTTGCCGTAGTGATCAATCGATCCGCATTGCCGCCCGGCGACTGGTCCCACAGCCAGTACCGCGACCCGTTGTACGCCATGGCGCTGCTCGCCGGTCCAAACTGGAAGTCAGTCGCGAGCGCGCCGAGGTCATTCGCCGGACTCGGCGCAAACTTGCCCACGCTGTCGACGAGTTTCTGCTTGAGCGGACCCAGCGAGCAACCCTTGCCGTGCACGGGCTCAAAGTACCCGCCAGGGCACACCTTGGTCGAGTTGTTGGACATGCTCAAGATGAACACGCACAGGCCCGCCATGGCCAGCGTGAACAGGATAATGGCAATCGACGACTTGGTCTGCTTTGCTTGGTAGGCCAGGTTCTTGAGAAAAACGGCAATCAGCTGCGACGGCAACGTGCGCTTGATCGGAACCGACGGCAGTTCAAACGACGTGTCTTCGGCGGGCGGCACGGTCGACGCCTCGACGCGCTTGCCCTTTTTTGTTTTCTGCTTCTTTTTCTTTTTGCCCACGTCGGACGCAGTTGCCAGAGCGGTCGTCTCGTCACCCAGCGTCGTTTCGGCGCCCGCGGTGCCGTACCCGGCGACATTAAGAAACACTTGCTCGAGCGACGTGTTCTGCACGTTGAACTCGGCAAAGAGCGCGACGCGCGACGCGTCATCCGACTGCAGATATTGGAGCAGCGGCACGACCGCGGATCCGGCCGACTGCGTTGTGGCGGGTACCGTGACGGCCAGCATGTCCTTGGACCGCTGCGAGATAACTGCGCCCGGCGCGAGACCGGTGATAATGGGCCTTGGCGTCGTCGACGTTCACGTGCTCGTGCAAGAGCAGGTGCACCTCGTACCCGGACTCGTGCGCGCCTTGAGTTCGAGCGACGTGCCGGCGGCTTATCAACAGGGTGGGAAAC
>GG745384.1:85887-106073 GCA_000151295.1 Allomyces macrogynus ATCC 38327 | reverse complement strand
CGACCTGCTGGAGCCGGTCGAGAATGTACTCCTCGGTCGCCGGAATGCCGCGGAACGACGCGAATAGCTCAATGTGCTCGGCGGCCGTCAGCGCTGGCCACGTGTAGTCGTGCTGCGCCGTGACACCGATGCGCTTCTGGATCGTCGCCATGTGACCGGTCCCAAAACACGACACGCGGCCCGACGTGGGGCGCAGCTGGCCCGTGATTGCGTTGATGACGGTCGATTTGCCTACCCAGCCGACGTCGCATCGGTCAGTCTTGGAAACGAGCCAGGAGGACCACTACATACAAATAATTTCGTACCGGCTCCATTGGTGCCCAACAGCGACAGCACCTGGCCGCGACGCACCGCAAACGAGACGCCCTTGACGGCCTCGTGAGATTTCCGACCGCGGCATTTGAAGAGCTTTGGGCCGTACGTGACGCGCAAATCCTCGACGACCAGCTCGTCGTTCTCCTTGGCGAGCGCGTGGAACCGGATGCTTTCCTCGACGCTCAGCTGAAAACTCGACGGCACAATCGGGCCCCAAAACCGCTGGGCGCCGCCGACGACCTGCGCCAGGTACCACGCGACGGCCACGTACACGAGCGGTACGAGGCACATGAGCAGCACCGTGTCGATCGTCGTGGATGCCGTAAACTCGACCTTGTTGCTGAAGTACGTGCGCGCCGTTGTGAGTCGCGCGTGCGTCCAGGTCAGCGTCTCGTTTTTGAGCGGCACCGCCGAACTCACGTCAAACACGAGCTTGCCGTGCGCGAGCACCGGGAACAGAATCTCGAGAATCCACCCGAGCGCCGGGGCTGAGCTGAAACCGACAAAAAAACCCGAGGGCGCCTTGGGCATGATTCCGGCGCCTGAGACTGAGTCAAGGAACCCGAGGAGTCCCGAGCACAGGATCGACGCCATGAGCAGCAGGCCTGCAAGAGCGTTGACGGCGTACTGCTGCGTGAGCCCAGCGACGAGGACGAGGCCAAACGACACGAGCTGGAGGCCCGCGGCAAACTGGACGACAAAGGTGATGGCCGCCGACGCGTTGGAGAGCGGGAACGTGACCGGGTATGCCGGAATCGCAAGCATTGACAAGAGAGCCGAGACGACAACGAGCAGAACGAGCGTGACAAAACTGGCGACCCAATACGCGGCCTCGGACATGCCCAGCTTTCGGAGGACCGCCAGGAGGCCCATGTACTCTGGTGGAGAAGAACGTAAGTATCGAGATCAGTGACTTGCGATACACATCGACGTGCAAGACGAAAAACCGTACTCTCGCTGCCGATCATGGACATGATGATAAGGAACATCGGGCAGTAGCCAAAGAACAAGAAAGCGGCAGTGAACGCGTTGCCCATGCGCGTCGACGCCTTTTCGTTGGCGTTTTGCTTGCTGCCGTCCTCGGATCGGGCGGCCGAGTAGTCCCACAAATCCACATTTTCGGGCGTCGGCCAGCCCGACACCTTGATCTCCAGCGACGGGGCCGACTTGCCCTTCATTTCGCTCCGCTAGATCGAGAAAAAGAGAGAGAGATAGAGAGAGAGGATGTCAATACATCGGCCGTCGGCGGTAATAATAAGAGCAATCCATGCGTACCGTCTTGATAATTGCCCGGTCCAGCTGCGTTTTCAAAAACAGCGGTGGCGACGCGGTCGCGACACCCGGCAAGAACATGTCGCGGCCAGACGAAAAGAACCCGCTGCTCTCGACCGTCAAGATCGAGTAGTGCGTCCCATTGACGCGCTCGACCAGCGGACCCGCCTCGTCCAGACTTTTTGGCGCATCGGTGCCGAAGAAAGTCGTGAACCCAATCCCAAAGTTGAAGTCGCGATCGCTCGTCAACTTGATCTGCTGTTCGAGCAGGTTCTGCGCGAGCTCGTCGAGTGTCGCAAACGGCCGCACATCGTCGGTCGAACTCGAAGACAGCCCCATGCCGTCGGCGACCGCGTGCATGATCCGTGCATGGTAGACGTCGTTGGGCGCGTAAAGTAGCCGCGGACGGCATCGACCCAGCGCGTTCGTGCATTTCGGGAAGGTGAGCGAGACAGCGGCCGGGTGCGACGTGTCGGTAATGGCACCCGTCGCGGAAAAACTTGACGAGAGCGCCGTCGACGCCAGGGCCGCGACGAGCAGGAAAATGAGCGGCGACAGGACCGCCAGGGCGAGCTGGAACGGCGACCGCTGCAGGATGAGCGCGTTCTTGCGCAGTAGCGCCGCGACTTGGGCGAGGAACCGCGCCATCGCGGAACAGATCCGAGAATCGTCTATGTGGCTCGCAATACGGTGGAGAAGTCCCCTCGAGAATCAAATCTACGAGCGAACACCGAGAAAGCAGGTATCTGTCAGCCAAAGAACAACAGGAGGAGCAACATGGCGAGGGTTGATTCGCCAAGGGTGTGGGAACTATGAGCGAATGGCGCGCGCGCTCATGCCTCCCCCAAGTCTGATATGATCCGACCTGTTGTGCGCTGCCAACGGGCGTGTGGATGCGCGTCGAGAGCCCAAACACGCTGGTCATCCGTCCATTTTATGAGGGCCGACCCCATGAAAACGCTTTTCAAAGACGTGGCAGAGCCGTTCCAGCCGCAGCAACGTGCCGTACGACTCTTCCGCCATCATGTCCACCCTGCTCTGCGAGAGACGGTTGCGCCGTTTGGCCGTCCCGCCACCATCCACCAGCGCCGTAATTTCGCGACCATCCCAGATTCATGAATGGCGAACCAAACCAGAAACGGCACGTTTCGACCAGGCGAATTGCAGGACTGAAGCGCCGGCCCGATTATTTCCAAGAGCTTCAAGCAGAGGACGCGGCATGTGAGGCGACGAGGGCGCGTGATCCTCTGGACAATCCAGCCGCGCTTGCAACGTCGTCGAACTCGGAAACTGATGGGCCTTTCTTGGATGTCCACCCTGGCATTCGAGGTTGCAGCGAGTTATTGATCGAGTCCGTACAAATGGGAGATGTTTGGTGTGCCGCTGGTGGGCCCGTTCGCCGGACAAGCCGGCCCTGGCACTGGCGTAACGTCGCCACACGTAAGTGTGCGTAACACGCGTCTGAACGCGGTCTCGCCCGCGGCAGCTCCAAATCATTGATCACTTTCTGATGCCCGATTCGAGGCTCGAGACCGTCACGCTCATAGCAGAATCAAGCAGAATCTCTACGAACGCTGCTACCACCACGTCGACCGTACACTGTCCAGCTTGTGCGTGCTAGCCTCCTCCGAGTTTGTACTGCCGCACCTCCCCACCCGGTCAGAATGGTATGATGAAGCGCTGAGGGATCCTGCAGACCGGACCAGGTCTCCATCCAAGTTTGCATCAAAGCAACACGTTACAGCTTTCACCCCGGCGAGTGATCCTGCAGTCCATGTGGCCGACCGCTTGCCTGAATAGTCGCGCCAAACCGCCTCAATTTGCCACTGTAAGTCTTGAGTAGTCCTCATGTCAATGACGCGCAACGGTGCGCAGTAGCGGCGTCGTCACTATTCTCCTCAGCCAGCCACGTACACAACTGCGTCGGTTTCGTATTCCGCACACAAGTCGGAGGAAGTGGTCGGGGCTTTGCGCGCGCCTGCGCCATCCCATGAACGCGGCGATCCACGGCGGACGACGCAGCAGCGTGTTCTACGTCCGCCTGGCCATCATGTCGACCGTGAAACGCTCACGGGGGACGCGCCGTTTGGCCGAATCGCGTCAACTTGAGTGATGGTAACATAGCGCGTGACCGGCTGACTGTTACTCCGCAGCCACCATCCTCACTTGGTGACGCCGGCGAGGCTCCAGCATCAGGGCCGTGCTGCCCGCGTGCGAGTGCGAGCGTGTTAGATGGACCGTTGAGCCACGCGTGCAGCATTTTCCTGAGAGTAGGTGGCCTACCCTCGCCAAATCCTGGCGGCTAGGTGTGCGCAACGGATGAGCACCCGACCCTATGGGGATGCCATGAGGGCATGACCCCTCGACGAGGTCCCATCCGAGATCACCAAATCGCCCGCCACATGCGCCTCCGCCTCCCTCGAACCACCGAGCGAACCCTCAAAAATTGTGCGCTGAACTGCCGCCGTTGGCCATCCCCGAGCGCGTTGCTGACAGGACGCGCTGCGGTGCGCAGCAGTCCTGACCCTCCATGCTCACAAGCACGCTTTGCAACGTTGACCATTCCCCTCTTGAATCAATATGTCCCCACCTCACATCTCACCACCTCCTCCATCCCCTCGCGACAACTCCTGTCCCCCGGCGCCTCCTCACCACTGGTCCCAATCATCATCCTTTTTCGCGGCCTTGCGCATACTCGCACCCCCGGCCGCGGGCGTAACGCCCGACGCCGATCCAGCCGGCACGACCGTCGTCGTTTCCTGCACCGGCGCGGCCGGTGCGGGCTCCCATGCATCGCCCCACCCGTCCAACCCACCCGCCTGCCGCGGCGGCAACGGCGGCTGCTGCACCGGCTGTGCTGGTTGCGCACCCCACGCTTCCGCCTGTTGCTGCTGCTGCTGCTGCTGCTGCTGCTGCTGTTGCTGGTCGTTCGGGTCCGGCACGAGCCCGTACGCGTCCGGCACCTGTGCGTACCCGCCGCGCGAACCCGCGCGCGCACGCGGCGACTGCCCACCGGCGCCCTGCGCCTCGCGCATATGGTGGTACGCGCGCGTGCCCGTCGCGAGCGCCGTCTCGCCCACTTTCGAGAGCAGGTCGCCGACGCTGTTGAGGTTGCGGGAAACTTGGTCCT
Organism: Allomyces macrogynus ATCC 38327; assembly: GCA_000151295.1. Classification (NCBI taxonomy): domain Eukaryota; kingdom Fungi; phylum Blastocladiomycota; class Blastocladiomycetes; order Blastocladiales; family Blastocladiaceae; genus Allomyces; species Allomyces macrogynus. The sequence goes on along the minus strand of GG745384.1, from coordinate 101,356 downwards.
GGAACGATGGATCCTGCACGAGTTGCGAGCCGCGGTGCACGACGGTGCCGACAGTTTCGGTCACGGTGGCCGCCGCGGAAGAGAAGAGCGACCAGCCTTTGGTCAGTGCCGAGACGGGGTCGTTGATCAGTTCGGCCGGGTTGAATGCGGGGGAGGCGGTGCGTGGGGCCGCGGGGGAGGACGGGGTGAAGCTTGAACTGCCGAAACCGGTGTACCGGCCGCCTTGCGACGGCGGCAGATGTCTGTGGAGCGCGGATCTTTAGTGTGGGTCTGCGGCCGCGATATGGTGGAATAAAACTGGGCGTACTCTGGCCGTGCCGCATTCGCACTCCCCATGCGCCCGAAATAGTCCTCGTTCTGCGCCTTGGTCGGGAGACTGCCGAGCATCGGGCTCGCACCCGCCGTGGCCGTGGCAGCGGTACTCGCGGGCGCGACCGCGTTCCACTGCACGTCGCGCTCATCGAAAAACTTGCCCTCCACGTCGCACTGCAACTTGTGCCGGTAGAGCGCCGCGGCCTTGGTGTTGTACTTGACGCTGATCGGCGCCGATTGACCGGGCCAGTCGGGCTGCGCTGAGAGGAACGCGTGCGCGCGCGCGTTGCCGCCGAGCTGGTGGGGGTCAGAGGAGGGTGAGGGTGGGCGGGTTGGCGCGAAAGGGGAGGTTCAGCGTGGCGTGCGCACCTGCATCTTCTTGAACTGGTCGGACGACCACTTGTCCATGGTCACGGATCGCACGAAACTGGTCAGGGAAAAGCACCCGGTCAGATTGCGCGTGTGCGTGCCGAGCGAGCGAGTGTCGCCAACGCAATATACCTCAAATGCACGCCAAGCGCGCGATGTTGGCCTAGATATCGAGCGTGGCGTCAGCGCCCCGTAGACGCGGTACAGCACGACGGCGCGCGTGCATACCCGAACACTCGAGGCAAAAAAGGATGCCATAGGTAACGCTGGCCCACTATCATGTGCGTCGCCGTTGTCAGCAAAAGGCGTGCGGGGGTGGCCACGCAGGACACCAGGGAGGGATAGACCTGCGGGTTGGGCGCGCTGCACTCGAAGCACTTGCGGTTGGCGTCGTCGGCGCGCTGCAGTTCCTGCACGAGTGTGCGGAAGTCTTCGGTCATGGTGGCTACTGCTGGATGACGCGGCAGGACGGGTCGGTAGGTGGCGGTGGTCGAAGCTTGCTCGAGCGCTTGTTCGGTTCGTTGCGTTGCCGGGTCCAAAGGCCGCGGGAGATTTATGTATTGGAGCGGTTGCAGTCGGTTCGACGAGAAGAGGGTGCACAGGACGAATATGGATTGGCTGCAACAGCGTCGCTGTCGGAGGGAAGGCGCGGAGACCAGCGACACGAACGAGCAAATCTCGTGACCGTGGCAAGTATGGCGAAAAGTGGCGAACCATCCTGGACTGCAAACCTCCACCCATCCACCCAAGAACAGAATGGCGTCAACGTCCAAGATCAACCAAGAACGAATTGTACTGCAAAGTCAACCGGGACGGGAATGGGACAGACGCCGGAAGAGAAAAATACAAACGGCGCGGCCACCGGGACCGCACGCGTGCGAACGCCCTCCCACCCACGCCGCGCCGGCAGGGAATCGCGCGCGCGCGCGCAACGGATGGAGGCAGACCTGACCCGGATCCGCGTTCGCGTGGAGCCAGGAAGAGACGGGAAAGTCGGCGGCGACGACAAAGTGAAAGAGCAAGCAATCAAACAACAAAAAACGACGACAACGACGAAGCATGCGCTTAGCAGCACTTGCCCGCGGCCTTGGCGTCATCACCGCCGGGCGTCGGCGTGATGTTGATCGTGTCGCCCTTGGTCGGGGCAATGTTGGCCGCGTTCTCCTCAAGCGCGCGCTTCGACACAATCTTGTAGATCTCGGTGAGAATGCGCTGGAACGCCAGCTCAACGTTGCTCGCATCGAGCGCCGACGTCTCAATGAAGCTGAGGCCATTGTCCTCGGCAAACTGCTTGGCCTCGTCGGTCGGGACCGCACGCAAATGGCGCAGATCCGACTTGTTCCCGACGAGCATGATGACAATGTTGTTGTCGGCGTGGTCGCGCAGCTCCTTGAGCCACCGGTTCACGTTCTCGTAGGTAACGTGCTTGGCAATATCGTAGACGAGCAGCGCACCGACGGCACCGCGGTAGTAGGCCGACGTGATCGCGCGGTACCGTTCCTGTCCCGCCTGAGAAACCGGATAGTAAGGGTTAGTCAAGTCTCAACACAGTAAAGGATCCGGTATGTCACGTAACGTACGGTATCCCAGATCTGCGCCTTGATCGTCTTGCCGTCGACCTGGATGGAGCGCGTGGCGAACTCAACGCCAATCGTCGACTTGGACTCGAGGTTGAACTCATTGCGCGTGAACCGCGACAGCAGGTTGGACTTGCCGACGCCCGAGTCGCCGATCAGCACGACTGGTGGCAGTGCAAGGGGGGCACGCGCGCGTTAGTGGAGGAACCGGGTCGAGGTGCGCCAGGAAATGGATGCCGGCCGGTCACCACGGCCAATGGCGCGCGCACGGTGCGTGCAGCTTGCTTACCCTTGAACAGGAAATCGTATTCGTCGTCCTTCGACATGGCGAGTGCAGTGAGTGGTGGTGCTGTGCTGGAAGAGGAGCGGGCCGAATTCGCGGCGCGCGGTGGAGGGTTGCGGATGGAGAGCGGCGCTGTCTTGCGTGGGTGCGTGCGTGCGTGGGCGAGCGAACGTCCCTTGGTGCGCGAGCAGGCAGCGCGCGCTGGCACGCGTGCCTTTTTGGAGCTCGCCCTTGGCAGGGACCACGCCGTAAGCGCACGTGCTCTACCAGGGACGCGTCTGCTGCTTATTTTTCGGGCGTTAGGCGCATGTCGACGGCCGTGACCTGGCCACGATGCGGACGATTTGCGCGTGAATCAAAGCCGGTTGTTATTGACGGCACTTGAGCATCTCGGCGCTTTGATGCCAACGCATTGCTGATCGCACTGAGAATCGATCGACGCTGCGTCCTTTGAGGAAATCGCGTTCTGTTGCGAGCTCTGTCGACCGGTGTTGACGAACTGGAGCGTCGAGAAACGTGCGGAGATGCAGCTCCTCGCCCTCGTTCTTCAGGAGCTTGTCCGGGACAGCCTGGCGACACGTGTTCAAAACGCGGACATCTGTCCAGCCATGACAGTGGTGCATGGTCACTGAAACGAATGCATATGACGCTATTTTTTCAGATTGCGCTTGTTCTGCAACGGGCGGCGTGGCGACCCCAAACATGTCGTTAGTCTGTGACTGCATGGTATATGTTGCAAGATCAAGATGAGGTGATACTTGGTCAGAGAGCGAGAGCCGGGTACGGATGGCGTGAGCCGCGCCATGAACGCACGTCCCTTGTGTCTAAGCCTTTTACCACAGTGCAGCTCACGATCTGGGTATTCCTCAGCTCCCGACTCATTCAACATTTGACTGCCGCAACTGAAAGCATCTAACCACCACCGCATCCACCATCTCTACCACAGCCACCGCCCCCACCGTCTCGGCATCTGGTGCCATCGCCAAAACCACCACCAAGCCCGCCAGCACATCCTCCATCCCCACCACGAATATTGACAAGAGTCGTCCCCCCTGCGGTGCGCGCCAGTGATGCTGCAATCAAGCGCGCTTCCACTTCGCGATTGCGCTTGCGGTCCTGGCGCACGTTGGTGATACAGTTGGCCAAACAGAGGAGGGTATAAACGATGGCAACGGGGAGGTGTCCGACGAGCGATGGGTGGAGAAGCAACACCTGCGCCCACACATGAGTTTGCCCAGGGCAGCCTAGAGACGTGTTGTGCAAAACGCAGACATGCGGTATTGAACGTGATCCATCGTTGCCAAAGCAAAGCGCGAATGACGTTATGTTTGTTCCCAGATTCCGTTTGGTTTGCAGCGGAGAGCAGCATGGCGGCCCCAAACTTGTCAATACTCTGCAACATCATGATTCATGTCGCGCGACTAAAATGGAATACTGCTTACTTGTCCACACTTCGTCAGCATCCATGCTAGGCCAGTAGTTCTCGTTCAAATATCGCCACTCTTGCATCGTGAGAAGTTGCAGGTTCGTTAGAATTGCTGCAATTCTTATTTGACCGACATGCACAACAGAAGTATCGGCGCGAGGAAAACATGAACACGATTGTGGGAGCCATGGCAGGCCAATGATGAACGCGCATCCCTGGAAGGGTTTCCTGTTTGTCCTGCCTTTAGGACGCAAGAAAGGAACGGCCGGTCGACCTTGCCACCACCACCTCGTACATCATCAATTAAAACCATCACCACGACAAAATGCATGGCAATCGATGCAAAAACGCGGCAAACCTACGGCATCACACTCTCGACCCACGGGACGGCCGTCTGAGGATCGGTGGCCCGTTCCATCGCAGGTGATGCAGGAAAACAACGACAACCGCCAGCCCCCCACCATCAACTTGGGCAGTGTGCGATCGTGCTGTCGCGCGTCTAGCGACTCGGTATGAGGGTTTTCTCCGCCACGCCGCTCGTGGTTGGTGGCTGGACCATGCACACCAATCCGACCTCGGACTGACTGTGACCCCAGTGGCCCGCATTGCTGTCGTCTACGTGCCCAAGTAACTGGTCGCCGGTTGCAAGAGGAGCGCTGCATTGTTCTGTTCTCGCCGGGGCCAGATTCGGGTCGGTGCAAGTTCGCGCTGGATCCTGCCCGCGCCTGACCGTTTGGATCGTCTTGAATGCTCAGGGAAGCAACCGCCGGCGGCGCGTCGGAATGCGGCGGCTAGGCGCCCGCACTCGCACCCCGTCGGGTGGAGAATGTCGGGGACAAGGTTAAAAGGAGAAGCCTTGATCTAGGGGCGGGAAAGAGATGGCCTCATGGCCGCACTCGCGATCTCGGTCGACACTGTCGTGGGTCTGTTGCCATCGCGCGAGCCGCACCTGTCTTCTGCCTGTATGATTACCGCTCTGCTCTTCTCTTGGATATTAATAGCCTACCTGGTCACGCATCTCCCCACGCACTGGGCCGCTTGTGGCGTGCGCACCGCCCATACGACAGGCATACGACCATGGGCGGTGTGCACGCGGCCGACATCCGCGACTTGATGTTTGCGCACGCACTTCTCCTGGACCCGCGTACCGATTCGGTCATGAGTGTGCACGCGGTGAGAAGCACGCCGCGCACCGACCCGTGCCTGCCTGGGTACGCCACAAGCGTCTCGGCATGGCATGAGACGAGCGCGGGACTGATAAGCGGATTCGGGCCATGACGGGCACATTGGAATCGTCATTACTCGGCGCGCTCATGCCCCTGTGGCGATGAAAGGCGCGGCAGTGCGTACCACGTGACGCACTCCACCCCACAACTGCAACTAACCATCTCGACGACATGAATTCCCTGTTTCCAGAGCCTTCAGCGTCATGGCCGACGGATACTGAACGGCGATTTGGGGACCATGACTGCAGCAAACTCGTGCGTTACGCTCTACACCAATTTGCGGCTTCCTGCAGCATCATGCCCGCCAACGCTCGCCCAACGTCGCAGTGATCCACCAGCTGCCGTGCCCTGATGCTCTCTACCTTTCCTTTGTCATGGCCCTCGTCGCGTGCAGACAGCTGTATCAGCCTTGCCACCGTCGGCGCGTTTGTCTACGTCCCAGAATCCTGGAGGCTTTGACGGCGTGTACACGGCGAGGTTCCCGTCGAGACCTTGGCTGATCCGGGGAGACGTTGTTTGGCAAGGGGTTCAGCTGTTCACGAGGCTGGTGGTGCGCGGGCGGGCATCATGTGTTTCTCCTTCGCGCCCCTACCCGGCAACCGGCGTCGGGATATGCACCGAGCGCGGTCGTGCGCGAGACCACCACCGGCGCGTGGCCCCAGTCACGGCGGGTGGGATCACGGGTTGCGGGTTGCATGGAAGGATGGTGCGGCGAGGGCGGGTTGGTCGCTGCTGGACGCAAACGACGGGTGCCTGCTCGTCTGGGTGGAATGGGACGGGCGTCGGCCTGTGCTTCGCGGGATGGCCGATGGTGCCGAGTGCGCGGGCTCGAGGAATGAGGAAGGCGCACGTGCCATTGGGTGAGCGCAGCTTTTCACGGCCAGATTGCGTCGGTTGGCCCACGTACCTAAGACTCGGTTCGAGAGAGCATATGCGCACTGCTCATTTTCATAACTGAATATACTTGTTTCCATTCGCGCTCCGCAACAGCTCAGACATGCTTTCTCTGGCTCCTTTGGCGACCTCAACCTGCGGCGCCGGGTTCGCGCACGAGTCGTGCACGCCTCGCCCACGGCAGGAATTGGGACCGCCTTTGTTGCGGGTCACGGTCTCCCGTCGTTTGGAGCGGCGAAAGCTGTAGGGCAAGACCTAGCGCTCCGCCCCATCGACAATGCCGCTGTTTGGGCCGCGCGCGCTGGTCGCAGCCCACTTCCCCCGTCTTCATGATGGATGTTGCGCTCTTCAGCGCGCATCAATTCGTGTCGGCATCGCGAGGATCGGTGGTGTGGCTGCCTGTTTACTGGTGTCTCACACTGTCGGCGAGGTGATGGTAAGCCGCATTCCCACACACACAAACGCAACACTGTGCCATCAAGAACCACAAGCATCTCTTGGTGTCATATCTATTTGTTCTTGCCCGCGTCATCATATTTTCTCTCGCCCCCCACCCCCCCCCTTCCCCTGGCTTACAAATTGCAACGACGCCCTCCTAATCGCCGCCACCACCACCACCATCACCTCCCCCACTCCCTCCATCACCGTCCCCGCCGTTTCCACCACCGCTGATATCAACGACGGCGTGCGCCACATCAGCGCCAACGGACACCATTCCACGCAGGTTCGTATCGTCGTCTCCTGCATTACGCTTCGGTCCGCAAGCGCCTGCTTCCTGGCAGCACGCAACTAAAAGAACAACGATCCCCCAGATAATACTGATGACAGCAATCCATTTCTTTGTGCTGGGAGGGTGCCACGACGTTTCCACGAGCAGCGACGTGTCGAGCGTTGGTGTTGGCGTTGCAGATGGAACGGACATGGTTGCAGGTGCGTGCACATGCAGGCAGCGTGTTGTCGTCCTAGCAGCTTAGGATGGTTGAGCGACTTGTCGGGGTGGATGGTTGAGCGACTTGTCGAGGTGTGTTGGTCTTGCCGAAGATCGACTGGGTTGGCGGAGAATGCCAATAGTCGCCGCGCGGGTGGAGAAGTTGCGTGTGGTGCGCAAGTACTACAGGAGCGCGTGGATGGATGGGGGGATTCCTTTAACAAGAGCTGTTCTTTGCTGGCCTCGCAATGCACGCGAGGGCGTGCGCCATGCAGAAACTCTGGACGCACACGAACCGACACTTTTGCGCGCGCTTTGGGCGAGAAGGAAACACAATGCAAGTGGCGTGTTCGAGATCGTTTCTGACTTGCTGCCTGTTGACGCAGATGGAGCAGCAGGCGAATGTTATTTCAAGCCGAGACGCGACCTTCTGCAAATTGCATCGTTCCAACGCGCTGGTTTTCATGGAGAGCTTTCGTGTGGCGCCTCGTCGTTTTGGGCTCAGCACGTGTGCCGTCCAAAGAGATCTCTGGAAGTTTCCAGAGGATCAACAGTGGTGGCTGGCTTTTCAAGAGAGACGTGCAGTGCTCTGCAGCGCGTGGGCCAGCAGGCATGCGTTTGATGCGCCGGACACGGCGTATGTGAATGCAGGTGCACGTAGCGGGAACGAACATGGTTCGCCTGTCCGATGAGCGTCAATGGCATGCCCTGAAACTGCCAGTACTGCCGCGACAAATGCGGAGCTGGGCCGGGCCAAAAAAAACCGGGTTGAGAAGGCGCGCGCAGATGGTCGGTGTACTTCGTTGTAAAGACTCGGAAGCATGGACTTGAACCGAGGCATGGAGAGCGTGATATGCACGCGATGCAGCCAGCGCCTTGTCCCTGTGGTGTGCTCCCGTGCACATTGGTGGTTGGGAGCATTGTCAGAGAGCGAGGCCGGGGCGAGGTTGGCATGTGCCGCGCTATAAACGCGCGCATTTGCTGAGATGAACGCGCGCATTTGCTGAGACAGGTCCTGATCAAGGACGACGGCCATCACTCACAACTGCAGGGCCGCAGCATGATGTACGCTCACGCTCATTTTAAATGCCTCTATGAAGCGCCACCAGCAAACTTCAATACCACCACCACTCCCATTATCCGTTTCGCTCGCTCCTATGGCACTCGACTCGACGGCCACGCAAGTACCACCGCCGCTGATCTACTTGCCCGCGGCCGCCGTCGCGCCTGGCACTGTTGCTGCGCCCTCTGACGGTTCTTCCTTGCGGTTTGACGGGTCTTCCTTTTGAGCAATCGCTTCGTGGACGCTGGTGTACAGTTCATACAGCCAAAATAACGACCACAGAATCACGACGCCGCCAATCGTGGCAATGGCTGGGACAAGCGATAGAAAGAAGGAGGCCCGGTTCATCTCCGGCGACGCTGGCTCTTGGTCTGGCGTGGGTGTGGGCGTCGGCGCGTCGAGCTGCGGGCTCGGAAAGGGCGGCATGATTCAGCAAAAGGACTCGACGGACAGTACTTGGGTCGGTTGGTTGGGCGCGCAAGTGCAGCGCGTGCGGATGCAGTCGGATCGTGTTGGAAGGGGGCAGCAGCTCAGGTGGGAGGCGTGATGATGCGACCAGCGTGTTGCACGAGGAAGGCGGACCGGGAGGAGTGAGGATCCGTTTGAGACGCGTTGGAAGTAAGACGACTTCGGGGCAACTATGCAGCATACGAACGTTGCTGTCGTGCCACAAAGTGCTTTGTCGGCGCCGGGACAGGTGGCGTATTTACGCGTTCTACGTACGCGTACGGACATACGCACGTTGTGCGCGTCTAGCATGGAGAATAATAGTAATTGAGATTGCTAGCCGGATGATTTGACAGGATAGACTTCAACGTGAACTACTTCATAGTGCGCCCATGGCAGTGATCGTTGACAAAAGTCATGGGCCATCTCATGGGCCCGCTCGATGTGAGACCCGCTATGAAGATGCGGTTCGACTGCTCATGGTTGGATCAAGACGAGAGCCGCGTCGCGGTCGGAAACCGTTTGCACTTGCTCTATGCGAGCAAGAGGCACGATTGAAGAAGCACCGACAGGGTCAGTTTACACAATTATTGACAAAGACGGTCCCCTCATCACGCCCCACGACAGTCATGAAAATGAGCGATGAGGGCGACGGACCGACTCTAGCGAAGGCATCAAAGGAATAGTATTGCCCAGGGCAGAGAGCATGCCCGGGCAAGCATCAATCCCTTCCAGTGTATAAAGTATTCAAATCGCACGGGTGGTCGCAAGACCCTGGCAAATCGAGGTCAAATCGGGGCTGGTTGGTTCCAGACGTGGCTCGTCATCAGCTTTTGAGCCCTTGCAACTCGTAGCACCCGAGACAACCCCCCCGGCTTGGGACGGTGGAGCGACGAGGTGGTGGAGAAGGTGCTCGTGCCACAGGCAAATTGATTGAGAGGTTGCGTCCAGGGTTGTAGACGATCGCGAATGCGTTCCAAACACACAAAGCAAGGTGGTGAAGCGTAGAGAAAAATTTATTTACATGACAGATCGATCACAATGGCGACCACCACTGTCGGCCGCGCATTACGCTGATGCGTCTGGGCCTGTTGATACTTCGTGCGCCGGCCTTGATCCTTCGCGCACTGATGGCCAACAGAGCGCGACACTTCTGGGTGACACTTCTACACCAATATCCAACGACGACGCCCGCTTGCTGCGGCTCCTAACATCCGCTCGTGCCCGTCCCACCGCTTGTGTCGCATCCTCCACCACCGCTACACCCACCCGTATCCCCTCCCGACCACCCACCGCTCGTATCCCCACCACCACCCCACCCACTGAACCACCCGCCGCCGCCCGAATCGCCACCTCCGCCACCACCACCTCCCGCATCCCCACCCATCCCAACCACGGTCGCGCCCTCGATCCCGGACGACGACATGCCGCGCTTGGTCGTACCGCCCGCGCGGTTCCCGCCATTACCGCAACTCTGCTGCAGCCCCGCCATGCACGCGCACAAAAAGGACACGACAGCGATCCCGATTACCGCGGGAAGGAACCACGACGGCATGCTGACATGACCATCGAATGACGACGCCTGCACGATCCGCGACAGGTCAAGTGTGGGCGTCGGGGATGGGATTGGCATGGTCGCGTGCGACTGGGCCCTTGAAAAGCTTGATGGAAATGCACTGATAAGTATTCACTTGGATTCGCGCGAGATTCGTGTCGCGAAGGCTGCTTGAACTTGGCCTTGCCACGAGCGTGTACAATCGCGGCCAAGCTGAAAAGCCGTAATACCGGCGGGTCGTGGAGCGGGGTCCACAGACGGGGACGGGATCCGGCCACGCTGGCCGGTGCTTGACGGGTTGGTTGAGAAGACGATGCGTGAGGTTGAGAGAGGAGCGCGGTCGCGGACGGGCGCGCGCGGCTTTATCAAGAGCCGTGCGCCCTTTGGTCGGTCGGCGGCATGCGAGCGGGTGGCGACCTTGCCGGCCCTGTCGCCATGCACGGCGCGCGTGCGTTCTGGCTGCAGCACCGGCCGAGTCGATCGTTCCGTGGGCGCGCGTCTGTCGTGGATCAGAAACGTGTCGATGGGCGAGCGCTTGCGTCTGTTTCTGCCTGACTGCCCGGGTCGACGCAGGCATGCAAGCAGGTGAATGTTATTTCTGGAATAAACTGCAGACTGCATCGCTTTCGGTTTTCATGTGGCGGCGGTCTCGGGCGGAACACGTGGGACGCCCATGGATGCTTCGAGAAAAATGGAATGAGAGACTGCTGGCGACGCGGGCGCCGCGGGACGCGCGTGGACGCAGGGACGCGTGCGGCCTGCACCCAGCTGCAGCCTGCGTGATACGTTGGGCGCAGGGACGCAGCACGACTGTCAATTCGGTTTTGTGAAGCGTACAGAATGATGATGGGCTGGCTGTCTATGCCGCCGCCAGCCATGGCCACCGGCCAACGCAGGATCTGGACGCGCTTATGGTCCATTACCGGGTGAAGAGGACGAACACGACGCGGCTCAGATCCTTGAACCAAAACGCGCCGAAAAGCAAGGCGATTCCGGTCGCATTCTGTACTGGCCGGCCTACATAGTCGTTCGCTCGGCCTGGGCAAGGGCGCGTGGGCGACATGAGTGCGGCGGGACGCTGATGAGCGCGAAGCGACTGAAACCGAATCACCGCGTCGTGTGCGCCGTTGCGAGTCCGTGGCGGCATCAAGTCCATATCAAAGCGACGCAACTCGCTGCTGGGCTGCTAGGATGCGCAGCTCTCCATGTCATCGTGATCACAAGTCTCTGCATTACTATGTATATCCATTCATTAATGGCTCCTAACACGCCCCGCCATCGTCATTCTCCGCCGCCCCCGCCGTCTCCACCACCGCCCCCGCCATCCCCACCGCTATCGCCGCCGTCGCCACATATGCACCCACAAAACCAACCACCCACATCCGCCACCGCGTCTCCGTCCACCGACGCGGACCTTGCTCTCGGCGTCGTCAGATTCGTCGTTGTTGTCTCGCTTCCGCTCGCATGCTTTTCGTACAGACGCACCAATGACCACAAGATCATGAGCCCGCCAACTGTCGCGATGACGGGCACAAGCCAGGACAAGGGGCTGTCGTGGTAGGACGCTTCTGTGAGCCGTTGGTCGGACGCAGGTGGCGACGTGTTGAGCGGGTTGGGGAAGGGCGACATGGTCGGGGATGCGCAGTGGTGGAGAATGGTCACGGCGTGAACGTGTTTGCCGGCGCGTAGGCGTGTAGAGAGTTGCACAGTATGGTCGTGCTGGGTTATCGCCGCGGCTGCTGATCCACGCGATTCGTGCGCCGTCAAGGTCGTTGGCGTCAAAGGTGCAGTCGTGCGGCGTGACTGCGTTGGGAGAACGTGGGCTCGGGAAGTGATCTTGAGGGAGTGCGAGAGGCGGCCGGGGGTGGGCGGTTCGCGCGAGGAAGATACAGTGGGGACGTCGGGTTGGTGCATCGACACGCCGTGCGCGCAAGGAGAGAGAGAGAGAGTGCCGTGGTTGCCGTGAGGACGTTTGCGCCCGATCGCATTCCCGATCGGTTCTGGTGGCAACGCCGACGCACGCGCATGCTGCATGTTGTTGTTGTCTGTTTCTGCAAGCTGCCTGCCGACGCCTGGGGTTCTATCCGCCCAGGCGAGTAGGGTCGAGCGGCATGTCCTTGCACCGGCCATCTCGAACGCGCATTTCTTGTCACGGCGACGGTGTGTGCTGATTCTTGCATTGATGAGCAAAGGCAGGATGCTCCACCCAGGACCGACTACACCACGCTGTCGCAAATGAGCAATGCCGATTTACTAATTCCTAACTGTATTGCAACCTCACGTTCACACCCTGGTCAGGTAAATACTAGCTCGTCGCCAGCGCATCACTACCGCGCACCTTCTTCGGCTTCCCCGCGGCCGCCGGCGGATCCGAACTCGGTTCGCGCTTACACGCCGGCGCCTCGCCCGGGGGCAGGTATCTCCGTTCGAGCCAGGCGCGGCACGTGTCGGCATTCCCCTGCGGGAACGCGAGTTGCCAGTCGCCGACCCAGTCGAGCGCGTCTTTGACGAGCGGGCCCTTGGGCAGGTTGAGCAGTTTCAGGAGATCGTTGCCCTACCGAAAGCAAAGTAAACGGATGAGTGCGTGGGGATCACCAAGTGGAAGTGGACGAGGAACGTACGTTCAAAATCGGCTTGACCGCCCACGCGCGATCCAACTGCAACACGTAAATCCGGTCGAGCAACGCATGGTACCGCTTCAAGACTGCATGTGCCTTGTCATCCGCGACCTTGTCGCCCTTCACGACCAGTGCGAGCGACTTGGCGTCGTGCTTCACCAACGGCACCCCCTTGCCAACCAACTCGTGCACACAGACCACCGCCACGACCGCCGCCCACGTCTCCCCGACATTCCGCGCGGCCAGGAACCGCACGAGCCTCCCCAGCGCCAACCTCTCCAACACGATCCCCTTTTCCGCCAGCGGCACATCCGCGACCACCGCACTCGTGCGTCGTGGATCGGCCCCAGTCGCAGCCAGCACCGCATCCACATCCACCTTCTCCGCCACCACCAATTTCTGCACCGCCGACAGGACCGCATGCGCGTGCGCGACCCACTCAGCTTCATGGTTCGTCTGCTTGAAATTGCTTCGGACCACATGGTGCGCGAGCGCATGCCATTGCGGCGCCGCGAGAGCAGCAGCAGCGGCGGCAGCAGCGGCGCCACCGCGTTTGGCCTTTTTGGAGGCGATCGCGTCCTTGGCGGCCTCGAGCGACGGGTTGGGCACGCGGTACTGTGTTCCGTGGAACGGGAGGGTTACGGTCGCGAGGTACGCGGCGGTCGGGACCTCAAGCGTGGTCAGTCGTGGGTACGCGCGGAGGACGGCGTAGTCGTGCGGCGGCACGTGTCGCAGTGCCGCGCCAGTGCGGTTCGCCGAGGCGAGCCAGTGCAGCAAGGTCACGGCGCGCGGCGCGTCGGCCAAATCCACGTGCAAGTGTTCGATCGGCGCGTGCGTGACGGCATCACGGACGAGAATCGCGTCGGTAACGTGCGCGAGCGAAATGGTCGGTAAGACGCCGAGATGGTGCAGCATGGCCACGGCGTGCGCCGGACCGGGGCCCGCGAGCATCTTGTGCAATTCCGTGCCGATGCGTTCCTTGGAGATTTTATTGGCCAGGGCGTCGTGCAGCTCCGGATCATTTGCGGCGTTCTGCAAGTCGGGTGCGAGCGTGAACCCCAAGCGGGCAGCAAATCGGACCGCACGAAGCACGCGCAGTGGGTCGTCGTGGAACGTGGCTCTTGGGTCGAGCGGGGTGCGAATGATGCCGTGCGCCAAGTCAGTCAGACCGCGGTCGGTGAAGTCTTCGACGGCCGAGGTGGAAATGTTGTAGAAGAGGGCGTTGATCGTGCAGTCACGTCGGAGAGCGTCGTCTTTCGGGGTGCCGAACGCAATGGTTGCCGGAATGCGCGAGTGTGCGTGGTAGGTTTCCGAGCGCAGGTTGACAAAGTCGACGTCCATGCCGAGGACTCGCGCGGTGGCCGTTTCCAAGTGCTTGGACTTGTCGGGGTTGGCGAGGATCTTGGCGAGTCCGGCAAACGGTTGCGCGGTGCGGTCTGGGTGAGCGCGGTCCATGGTGTGCTCGTTGTCGAGGATTTGCTGCCATTGCAGTTGGCGTTTCGGGTCGTTCAAGTGGCTGGCAACGAGCGAGGCAAAGTCGAACCCCATGTACGAGTCGAGCGCGATATCGAGGTCGTCGGATTGGTGGCCCAGCAGCTTGTCGCGTACCCACCCGCCGGCGACGCGGCAGACGACGTTGTTGGGCGCGGCCTTGCACACGTCGTTGAGCAGCGAGAAGAGACGCTGCTCGGCGGCGGTCAGGGCGAGACGCGCAGCCATTGGTGGCGAGTGCTGCAGATCCCGGTCCTTGTCGTCGGCGTGAGCGGGCGCTGGGGCAGGACTCGACGCAGCGGGTTGGGGCTGGTGATCCATGAGGTTGCGGATTGAGCGCGCGCGGCGGCGTGGCCACGCGGCGGATCAGGGCGGCGCTTTTATCGAGAGCGCGGGGCAGTGCAGCGAGTCGGTCGCGATGGGCGCGCGCGTGGTCGACGCGATCGTCGTCGTGCTTGCCGTGGCTCTTGCGCGGGCGATATGCAGATGGTGGTGGTGTTTGCGGTGGTGCGCGTCCATCGGAGGTCGTGCCACTGCTGTCGGCGCGACTTCAAACACACACGCGGTGCGGTGGATCTGCACGTGCAAGTCACGCCAAAGGTCCCTGCCCAGCGGCCGCTGCCTCGCGCTGCTCCGCCAAAGACGCCTCGCCGCTGGTCCCTCGTCGTCGTCGCTGCTGTCGCGCCGTCCGCACCATCCGCAACGCTGCCGCCAAGCTCCCCTGACGGCGCGCTAACTCTGCCCGGCACCGCCGCCAACTGCCCGCAGCCGCTCGCTTCGCCGCCGGCAAGCGTGCCGCTGCCCTCGCCGTCGAGCTTGCCCTGCCAACTCTACCGCATTGCGCCACCGAACTCGTCGTCGACCCAAACCGACCCGCCAACCCAATCTCGCCCCGCCATGCACCGCGGCCCCACAAGGACCCCGGCCGAGCACGCGCTCGCCAACCGGCCCGAGTCGCCGTTTGCCGTGCGCTGGCCCGCGCCCAACGCCAGCGCGTCGACCGCACCCACGACGCCAGCACCACCTCCAACGACGACGACGTCGACGACCCCTGCAGCGCCCAGCACTAGTCTGCCGCAACGCTCGCGCCTATTCTCTCCGCCGCCGCTGCACCCGCCGCGGCTCGACTTCCTTGCCGCGACCGCGCGTCTCGGCGGCGCGCTCAATCCCAACATGGACCTCGTTGCTGCATCGCGTCCGCGTGCCGGGTCGGCACCCTCGGTTGCTGCGGTGCTCACAAATCCGTTCATGCCTGCAGCGGCTCCACGTACTCGTGCATG
>GG745384.1:67381-83853 GCA_000151295.1 Allomyces macrogynus ATCC 38327 | reverse complement strand
ACGATATCGACGACGACGACGGCCCCCCAACCACATCAGTATTGGCCTCCGTCGCATGCGCGCGGTCACGGTCCCGCTCGCGCGCGCCTCAACCTCCCGCCTCTATCACCCCGACCGCGACCGTCTCCGGCACCTCCTCGGCGCGCCGCCGGATCCGCCGCGACATTGACGCCCTCCTCGCGCGACACCACCGGTCGAACCCGGATTTGCGCGGCGCCGCGCTCGCGGAGCAGGCCTTGGCCAATGGAGACGGCGAGAACGATGATTACGAGCCGCACAGGGCGGTGCCTGAACCCCCTGCGCCCATGGCGCATCCGGTCCCGCTAACGCTCACGCGGAACCAGAATCGCGATACGCCGTCCCCGCCACCACCTCCACCGAGCGTGTTTACGCGAGTGCCGTCTCGCGCGGAAATGGCGAGGGCGCCGTCGCGTGGGGAAGCGACGCGCGATTTACAGCGTGCGCCGTCACGTGGTGCACTTGGTGACGGGGCGGGTGAAATGCTCGACTTGCCCCCGCGAACGCCGTCACGCGCGGATCTCCGGACGCCCGTGGCACCGGTCCCTCGGGCTCCGTCGCGTGGCAATGTCAGGACCCCCGTCACGGCCGCACCGCTCGCAAGGGCGCCGTCGCGCGCTGAACTGGTGGCGGCTGCGACGGCGGCGGCGGTTGCGCGGGTGCCGTCGCGTGCGGAATTGCGCACGCCCATCGACCCTACCGCGGCAGGCGCAGGGATTGCGCGTGTGCCGTCGCGCGCTGATGGCATGCTCTCTACGACGGTCTTGCCGCAACGTAACGCGTCGGAGGCCGTACAGCGGTACCTGGCATCCATGGCTTCGGCGGCGGACGGGGTCGAGGACGAAGGGATTGCGGATATGGACCAGTTGCGCGCTGAGAACCGGTCGTTGCGGCTCAAATTGTTGCATTACGAGGCGGCGGCATTGAGTAGCAGTGAGACGTCGCTCGTGCAGCAGGTACGGGTTCCTCTTCTATTTTTCTTTCCGGAGATTTTGTCGCGCTGGGGACAGAGGACTGATATCCGATCGAATTCAACAGAAGGCCGACCTCGCCGCGCAAGTCCTGCAGCTCCAACAACGCGTGCGCGACCTCGAGCGCGACAAACTCGCCCTCCAGTCCCAACTCGCCGCCGCTTTGACCACCTCCAAAGACCCACTGCGTACCCCAACAGCGCCCACATTTTTTGATCGGCCCATTACTCCGGCTACCACCATCCGCCGCGGATCCGAATCAAGTACTGCCTCGTCGCTCCGCGCGCCATCGCCGACCCCACGCATGCGGGCCCCAACGGGTCCATCAAGTAGTGCCCTCCCGACCCCAACACTGCGTGCTCTCCCGGGTCCAGGGCCAGTGGAGGACGCGGCGACACGGATGCGGCTTGCGCGACCGTCGTTGCGGGACTTGCGTTCGACCGCGGGGCCGGCCCTGACGCCAGCGACCCCCGCGTCGGTCTCGACGTTCACGCCGACGACGACCACACCGCGACCGGGATGGCTGTTTGGCAGCGCCCCGCGCGCACCCGTGCGTGCGACGGCACCACTGACTCCCGCACGAACCACGCCCACGGCTCCACGGCTCATTGGCGCGGCGCTTGGCGACACTGCCACCCCAACCCCCGCACGTATTCCACCAACCACCCCTACCCGTCTCGCACCACCACCTACGACGCCATCGGCACTCGGCCTGCTCCGCCCGGCCCTCGCGACTCCGCCTCGCACCGTCGAATCCGGCGCCGCCGCGCTCCGCCGGCTCTTGGGCGTGCCCGACGACGCGGATTTGGATGACGATTCGATCAGCGACGAATCCGTGCTCGAGCGGCACTGGCGCGGGCGCGCGTCAATCGAGCCGTTGGCGCTTACCGCGCCGCCGACCGATTTGGCTGCGGTACCCGACTCGCCCGAGTCGCGGACCGTGTCGACTTTGTCGTCGCCGCGGACGGTGCCGGGAAGTGCAGGCAGAGGGACGCGGGATCGGTTGCGGGTGCGTGCGGCGGCGACGCGCGCGAGTATGGTGGCGGGAGGAGGTGGTGGTGGTGCGGCCGAGGATAGCGTGGTGTTCTCCGAGTGGGACGATGCGGATGTGACGTACTTGTCGAATGTCGCATTGGATTTGGTGTCTGACCGGGTGGTGAAAGTGCCAAGACACGCGGGCGTGGCCGCGGTCGTGCCGGAAACCGCACGGGTGGAGGAGGATGTGGACGTGGATGCGATTGTGGACCGCACGCCGGCGCGCGCGTCGATGGTCCTGCCGGATATCACGTCGCCAAGTTTGTTCCGACCCTTGTGTTGCAGATTTGGGCGGGCCTGGTGCGGCGGTGCCCGTGGTCGCGGAAGAGGATGAGGGGGAAGGGGAGGTCGCGAAAGCGGGTGCACCGCACCGCGAGTCTGGGTGGTCGGATGTGGTGATTACCGGGTTTGACGAGGACGCGTCGGTGTGTTCGCGCGACGACGACGACGACGCGCGGCGCCGGCACGAGCAGGAGGACGAGGACGAGGAGGATCGTGCCCGGGCGCTGCACCGGCTTGCGCAGGTGAATGGCAGCCAGATTTGGACGGGTGCCGGTGCGCCGGTTGAGGTGGGGGACACGGTCACGTCGCCTAGCGCGTGAGCAAGTCAATAAGAAGGCAAATGAAACCGTGCTGCATTGTTGGTTGATTCAGACTTGGATGGGTTCGGCGGCGGTCAAGCCGAGGAGGAGCGAGTCGCGCGCGGTGGCGACGATTTTGATGGGCGTGTCGTGGAAGTTGGTGACCATGGAGAGCGCGGCCCAGAGTTGCTGCGCGTGACTAGATGGTGGTCGAGGCATCAGTTGCTGATCATGCGGCGAATCAAGGATCAAGCAAGGCCAAAGTACTCGGAGGGTATCCTCAACACGGCCGCGTCGCCGCGAAACTTGAGAATGTCAACATTGACGGCCCCACCAAGGACGCCGAGCGAGTCGGTGGCGGCGGCGTGGATCAACTGGCGCAGCTCGAGCAGTTCAAGCGGGCGCGATCTGTTTTTTGCGGTGATTGGTGAGGTAGAAAAGCGCGATTGGCACGGGACGGCAGCGCAGGGCAGGTACAGTTTGATGTTCAGGTAGGTGCCCTGGTGTGCGACGTTGACGGAGACGGCGAGGGCCATCGTAGCGGCGGTTGGCGGCAGCGTGACCGGGAGGAGAAGGTCGGTGCGCAGTGTCGCTACGTTGTGCGGCTGGTTGTGCGCTGTTTGCGTGGATGGTGCGAGCGCGAGGACGGCGTCGCGACCCCTCCCACGACCGCCCGACGATCTCGACGGAGGTTGTGGCAGAGCGTCTCGCAGGTGCTGCGTGCAGAACGTGGTTTGCGCGTGCGTGGCGCAGCACCGTGTCTCGCGGCTCCGCCCCGGTTTTGCCAGTGGCGGCGCCCAGTTTCGCGCACGTTTCGCCGTGGGCCGAAGAGCCGCCGTGCCAGGACGGTTGCCCACGGCGACGCTCGGCGACGACGCGCTGGCGTCGACCACGGCACGGCCCCCTTCACGACGACGACGGGCCCTGCAACGAACGAGCCGCTCACGACCTGCAAGACTCGCTGCAATCCACCCGAGTGCCAAGGCGCCTTGGACCAGAACTCTGCGCGCTCCCGCCATCGACTGCTCGGCATCGACCCCACCGCAGCGACCGCGAGCGCGAGCAAGGCCGGCCGCTAGAAACGGCGCCAGCGCGCCATAGATTCGGCGCCAGGCCATAGACGGCTCTGTCGCTGCCGCCGCGCTCTTTAATGAGCTCAACCGACGCAACGATGGGCTCGGCCGCGCCGCCACCAGCGCCATCAACACGCGGCCATGACGGGCACCGCCAATCCGCTCGACAACGTCGCCGCCGAGGACACACTTTCGCTCTCGTGCTTTCAGCTGCCGTTGCGACCCTCGCGCTCACGGCGCTCGCGGCTGACGCCGGCAAGATGAACTTTCCGTGCAAGATCCACGCGGACTGCCCGGAGAGTACGTTGCACCAAAGTTGATGAGGGCGACGACGAATTTGCCGTCATGACGCGTTCCCTGTGCTCACCAACCGCCATCCTCGCGCTTCCGCGTATCACAGCCGGTAACTGCGACGTTGTCCGCCAAGGATGCATGCCACTGCACTGTAACAAGAATGACACCTGCACCTACTTTGTACGGTCTTACCCCTCTCCTCCCCCGCTCTCCAAAGCACGCTCTCATCATGGGCCTTTGCTCGCTCTCTAGTCGACCGAAACCTACTGCGCCAACACACTCATCTGCATGGACCTGCCCGGCACCTCCTGGGACCCGCCCTCCAACGCCGGCACCCCGACCAAACCGCTCGCGCACGACAATGCCCCGCCCTCCCCTTGGTCACTTGCGTCCTGGCGCATCTACGTCCTGATCGTCGGCCTCGCCGGAGTCGCCGCACTCGCCTACGTTCTCTGGCGGCACTTCCGCGCGAGTCGCACCAAGCAGCCGGACATGACCGTCCTCAATGTCCCGGGCGTCGGAAAAGTGGATTTCGGGTTGCAGGCGAAACCAGGGTCCGAAACGCGGCCGCCGCAACCGCCGCCAGGGGCAGGTGCGGGGGGTGCGTCGAGTGCCGCTGCATCGCCACGGCCGACATCGCTCGCGTCGCCGTACTCGCCCACGATCCTCGTCTCGCCCACGACCATCGCCGGCGGCGCTTCCGTGGTCGGCAGCTCCGTTGGCGCGTCGGTCGTTGGGAGCAATCTCGGCAGCACGACCGCCGTCGGCTCCGCCGTCGGCAGCCCGACCTCGCCGAAACCACGGCCCACGGGCCCTGCGCTCCCCGCGGGGATCGCGCAATCGCCACCCTACCCACCACAACACGTCCCACGCCCGGCCTCCCCGAACGGGAGTATCAACTCGGCCCCACAGAACGGGACCCTGTACACGTCCACGGGCCTCGCCGTCGTGCCCGCAGCCATGCGGATGCCCACGCCCTCCCCCGGGAAACCCGTGTTCCACGCCCCGCCACCGCCCAAGGCCCCGCCACCCGCGGCATTGGTCGATTTGGCGCGCAAGTCGCGCGACGACTCGCCGCCGCCGGTGATTTTGGTGCAGCCGCCGACTATGGAAAGGGAGGATGAGGACGATGATGGGACGGTGGTTTATGCTCCCGGGCAGGATCAGGCGGGGCTCAAATTGATGCCTGAGGGAGGGTCAAGGGGGATTGCGCCGCCAGAGGTGAAGACCAAGGGAACGGTCCCGCGACGTGCGCCGCCGTCGCCAGTCAAGGAGGAGGAAGAGGAGGCCGCGTGGGAAGGGTGGGCGAAGGAGGTCATGGCCGCGGCGCATCTGGAGCGTGGGGAGTCGCCGGTATAGCCGAAAGACAAGGATAAGGACGAAGAGGGCGAGTCGAGAAAGCCGTGATCTGGCCGGCTCCACCGTCGCCTGGAGAGGATTTATTGTGCACTGTTGATTTTGGTGGGATTTTGGAGGCCGTGTGGCCGAGCTTTCTTGGTATCATTTTTGATTTACAGCATAGATGGGATTTTTTTGATCTGTTTTATGTCGTCTTGGTGTCCCGCCAGTGCATGGATTTGTTCTCTGTTGGCGGTTCTTCGCTGATCTGGCCTGTGAAAACAGCTGCTCGCCCTGGCTTCTTCAGGTGGGCGCCGCGTTTGGCAGTCATGTCGCGCCGCTGCCGTAAACCACCTCACGACCTGTCAAACTGATTTCCGCCACCAAACTACCAGCTCCAACGTCGACCCGAACCACCAGCATTTTGGACCAAGCGCTGCCAGCAAACGAACCCCGACCAACGACACGCATCAAGACGCGCGCCGCGCGCACCGACAACGCCAGCAACCACCACCAAGGGCGCGGATCCTGCAGCGCGTGAAACTTCAAGCCGACGCGAGCGTGTGCCCACTTTGGCCAAGCAAAAATCACGACTAGCGTACCAGACGTCCTCCACCAGCCGGCAAGGCGTGAACCAAGTAAAGAACGGCCGTGCCCCCCTTGTCCACCACCTGTTGGTGACGTGACCGCGTTTGCACACCGTCAACCACCATGGACAGCCTCGACTACCTGGACGATCTGGTCCGCGAGTATGTACGCCATCGAACCCGTCTCGCGCTTGATTCTCGCCGCGCCGCCCGCATTCCTCCACTCTGCTCGTGTCCTCCCTGTGCCCGAATTCGACAATTCGCACGAGCTGATCATGGGCTGCCACTCCGCCTAGCTCCTGTTCCGCGGGTTTCACGGAACATTGCGGTCGTTTGAGGCCGAACTCAAGGGGGACAAGCTTGCTGGCCTCGATGCCGACCGACTGACGCAGGTGCTGCTCTCGAGCGCGCGCAATCTCGACTATGCGGCATTGCAGGATACCTGGTCGTACCTCGAGGCGCACGCTTTCCCATCGCTCGGGTCGGCCGCGCAGCTGGCCAATGTACGGCGCATGGAGACGTCGCTGTTTCGGTACTTTATCGTGTGCGGTATGTTGTTGTTTGCTCGAGCGCGCGCAGAGGCCGAGCGCGAGGGGCCAGCGGAGTTCGAACATCTCCTGATCTGACGCGTCTTCTCCAACCGTATAGCGATCCAGCAAAACCGGCCCGCCAAGGTCGTCGAATTCTTTGAATCGATTGACCTCGCGCACTCGGCCGCCGACTGGATGACCTGGACGTCCATCACGTTTGTGAAAAAACCGCACCAGACCCCACCGTTCGAGGTCTACTTCACCAAAATGTGGTACGACCTGTTTGTGACCTCGTTGCGCAATTTCCTGGCCTTGGCGTTTGCGTCGATGCCGCTGCCGCGGCTGCTCAATTTCAACGTGGAGCGGATCAAGCGCAAGTCGTTGGAGTTGGAAGTGTCCAAGTTGCGCGAGACGGTCGAGTATTGGCGCACGCACGCGCAGGTACGCGTTGGATGGGTGAACTTGCACCGCATCGTTGAGCTCACCGTTCGTGCATTGCATCTGTAGAAATCCATTGACGCGTCCATGCACTCGCTCGCCGTTAACGCCGTCAACTCGTCGGTCACCGCCGGGGGGCGGCGCCGGGTGGGATCGACGACGACCCGTTTATTGTTCTCGACGAGGAATTGGTCGTGGACGCGTCGGGCACCGACCACGCCGCGGACAGGCCGTGGTCCGTGACCCAAAAGACGGGCAGTGGTTCGCGGCCGTGGGTCGGAACGAGGCGACTGTGCGGTACTGGAATGTCGCGCGACCGATGGCGACGTTGACGGTGCCGGCAATGGCCGCGGGAGTGGGGCCCGTGGTCGGATTGGCGTGGGCGGATAAGACGGTACGTGGTTGCGCGAATTCGTCGTGATTTCGGTGGAGTGGATCCTTTGGTTGACCTGATTTGTGCGCTCGCTCGCCGTCGCGTTCCCGGGCGTCGTGCAACTCTTCCACGTCGAGACCAAAGTCGTGCGCGAAGCGCCGTTACCTGCGGGTATGGCCGCGGCCGCGTGCTCGAGTGTCGCCGGCGCGACACTGTGGGTTGCAGGCCCGGCCGCCGTGGCCGCGGTCAACGTCAAGACGGGTAACGTTGACGCGCACGGGCGGTTCCCGAACCCGACCGCGTCGAAACCGGTCCTGGTGCATCGGTCAACGCAGGGCAAGTTTGTGGTCGTGTGTACGGCGACGCATGTGGCGATATTCGGTATGTTGCACGCCGTCGCTTGCGAAATAAGAATTGGACAAGGTGCTGACCGTGGGCTCCCGGACTTTGTAGAATCAGCGACGCTGCACGTCGTGCAAATCCTGACCTCCCCGTTCGCCCCCGCCGCGTGCTACTCGCTGACCGACGCGCACATTTCGCTCATTTCCAACCGCGGCGCCGTGGCCACGTTTGTCAGCGCCACGGGTGTGCTCGACCCGTTGCAGGCGCTCACGCTCGCGCAGTTCCCGGTCAATGTGGCACCGGGCGCATGCACTGTCGTGCCCGCCTCTGCCGTGGGTGCCGATGACGATACCAGTAACAGTACAGCTCCAGCAGCAAGTGTCTACTTGCTCGCGGGATCAGCCGTGTTTGCGCTCCCCGCGGGCAAATTGGTGCAGGCATTGGATCCGGCACCCGCTGCACCGCCGGCGATGGTGCACGGACGTGGGGCCGTGCGGATGCTTGTCGGTGGGAATGGGTCCGGGTCGGGCAGTCGACCGGCAAGTGTCGCGTCGGTGGTCGTGGGAAGTGGAAGTGGAGTGGGAGGCGGGACAGCACCGGTCGTGACGAGTGTTGCGTGGGCCGGGAACGTGATTGCGCAAGGGCTCGAGTCGGGCGCGGTGCGTGTGGTCAAGTTGATGATGGTATGACCACCGTGATGTCGGGGTGGAGAAGGAATGGAATTGCCGTGTTGAGCGATGCAGACGTCGATGCGTTGGACACGGTGTGTATTTGGTCGGCTAGGGGTGCGGTTCATGGCCGCGATCATGACAACGAACGAAACGAGCAAGGATTTACTCGGCCTTGGGCGGGTACCGCTGGTCCCAACGCTTCTACAGATCGCGCAGAGAGGGGCGTGTCAGTTCTCCACCTACTAACATGCATGTGCACAGCAAAAGCGATCGCACCTGGCCGTAGCACGCGGCCTGGTAGAGCGTGTAAGGCACGGCCACGAGCAGGACGGCGCCGATGCGCAGCGTGCGGCCGGTAAACTTCCAGTACTGGTGCGTGTTCTCGCGCATCAGGTTCCACGCCTCGACCGAGTTGTCGGTCAAGACACCTGGAATGAGAATAGTCGGGTCGCGCATGGGTCGATTGTTCATCAGTCGACGAGTGTCATGGTTGGTCGGTGACAGTCGCGATCCATCACGGCGGCGCGGGCCGGGCGCGGCGACACGCACCGGTGCGTCCCTTGGCGGCCATGTTGCAGCGAGTCGTTGGTGGTCCAAGGCGGGTGGATCGCGAGCAGTAATCGCGGCAATGATGGCGGGTCGGACATGAGTTATGGGCGCGACAACACGATGGCTCGCGAAAACAAATAGGCAGCAACGATGCGGCTGCCTGCACGTGATGCCGTCAACACCCACCGTGGCCGCGCGTCCTGTGCTTCCATCACCGCGGCAACCGTGACCCGTGTCCTGGCCACGGCAACGGCAACCACGACCGCAACCAACGTGCTGCACTGCCCGCACTCGACGCCCCCCCGTGCCGCCGACATCCATTGCGCGCCGCTCCCGCCGCTCGTTCCGCCGCCCGTCGTCCGTGATCTCGCCGACCCCCCCATCCAGCCACCACCATGCCGCAGAACGAGTATATCGAAGAGGCCATCAAGCGCTATGGCCGGCGATTCAACCACGAGGAGCGCATGCGCAAGCGCGAGGCGCGTTCGGTCCACAAGAACTCGGCGACCGCGCAAAAACTGCACGGGCTCAAGGCCAAGCTGCACAACAAGAAGCGGCACACGGAAAAGATTGAAATGAAAAAGACCATCAAGGCGCACGAGGAGAAGAACGCCAAGACGACGGCGCCGCAGGAACCGCAGGCCGGTGCCGTGCCCGCCTACTTGCTCGATCGGTCGTCGCAGAACAATGCCAAGGTGCTGTCGAACATGATCAAGCAAAAACGCAAGGAAAAGGCCGGCAAGTGGAACGTGCCGTTGCCGAAAGTACGCGGCATTGCCGAGGACGAAATGTTCAAGGTGCTCAAGACCGGCAAGCGGCAAACCAAGCAGTGGAAGCGCATGGTCACGAAAGTCACGTTTGTCGGCGACGGGTTCACGCGCAAGCCGCCAAAGTACGAGCGGTTTATTCGGCCCATGGGGTTGCGGTTCAAGAGGGCCAATGTCACGCACCCGGAACTCGGCGCGACGTTTACGCTGCCGATGATTGGCGTCAAGAAGAACCCGTCGTCACCGCTCTACACGCAGCTCGGCGTCATCACCAAGGGGACCATCATCGAGGTCAATGTTTCTGAGCTCGGGCTCGTCACGACGGGCGGCAAGGTCGTGTGGGGCAAGTACGCGCAGGTGACGAACAACCCGGAAAACGATGGGTGCATCAACTCGGTGCTGCTCGTGTAAAGCCGTTCTCGTTTGCGTCGCGTGGTCCCGTGGGTGTGTCTTGTTTCGTTGTTGCTCGTTGTAGTTGGCTGGGTTTTTCGTTTCCCATGGGTGGTTTGCTCGGCAGTGCCCGCTTCATAAACTGTGTATAGTCTTTCTGCCGACAAACGACCGTGTTTCTTTCCTCCAACCGTTGCAAATCGCTGTCGTCCTACACCTACTTTTACCAGGTCACAGCACTGCCCCTTGATCAACAACCATAAGATCCAATCGTGCCAGAAGCAAACTGTCCTATTTACCAAACCTTGACGCCCGCCATTCACCTATTTACAACGCCTTGATCCACCGCACGAGCATGGTCCCGGCAATCCCCGTGTACGCAGCCATGGTCGTGATCATACCGATCCGACGGCCAATCCCGAGCCCAAACTGGCCGTTGAGCCCAAACTCGGCGTGGAACAAGCGACCGGCCGTGAACGCGCCGAGAAGCGCGTGCAGCACCTTGGCGGGCATGACGTTGGCGATTTCAGCGAGCGCGCCAAGCACGAGTACAAACGGCACGTTCTCAATGAAGTTGCCTATAATCCATACGTGCTTGGTCGTTAGTTTCGTGCCGTCCACCATCCGTCGCGCCGGGCTTGGTTTGATGGAAAAGTACCGTGCTGCCGGACGGCGACCGTCACGTTCCAGTACTTGGACGCAAATGGCGCGCGCTCAACCGGCACAGGCGGCACGCCGCCATTGGCCTCCTTGGCGTCGAAGTACTCGATCAAGAACTGTGCGGTGCCGTCGCCAAGGCTCACGCTGTGCCGCATGCGTTGCCGAATGATCGCAATGATCAGCTTGACATTGTAGAGGCCGAGAATCGACGCGTAGAACGGCGTCACGCGCAGCAGCGAAAAGAGCGACGTGGTCATCGTCAAGGTCGATGGTGCAATGGGTGCGAGTCGTAATTGGTTCTTGTTGAGGGGAGAGACGCGGTATTTATTTTCGGGAGAGGGATGGGTCTCCCAGCCAGGAGCAGCTGCTGTGCACGCTCGCGCTCTCGCGTGGGGGCCAGGCACGTCTCAACCGCGGCTGCGAAACTGCTGACAGATCGCCAGACACTCCGGACGTGTTCGTTTGCGAGTTTTTGCGTCCATGTTTCCTCCGATACTCCGCCCTCCCCAACCTCGGTTTTGCTGGTTCCGCGGGCTGCCGACTCCGATGCCTGGTCAACGATCAACATCTCAAATCCATATTTATCAAGACGTTTTTTTGGACCGTTCTGGCCACCAACTTTCGCCGACTCTGCCCCACGAAAAAATACCTTTCCCTTCATCGTCCTCGCGGCAGACTGCACAAATCAGCATGCAACTGCAGGACAGTTGTGAGATTTTATTGGCGGGCCTGTCCACCACGGTTGGCAGCGATTGTGATCTATCCGCGCCTGGAGGCGTTGTGAGTTGTGACCATGATGCTGGTGACTGGCGCACGATCAGACGTGCCTTGCGCGTGTTGAATCAGTCCACCAATCAATCGCAGCCAAGCACATCCATGATGCCCGGTTACGGCCAAGTCAACATTTTCGACGCGCGGCCCGCTCGTGGTTTGCAAAAGACATGCAGGAATGGTGTGGTGATCGACAACCTGGAGAACGACGCGCCTCAACTCTCTCAATGTTGCTGCCATCGGGGAGCAGCGTGGGTGATCTTTTTGGACGTTGATTTCGTTGGTTTGGTGGTGGTGACGCGACTCTTTAAATATACTTTGTGAAACCAAAATATACTCTTCGCGGGCCCATCTATCAAGCCCACGGCCAACCAGCGCGACACGCGTCTATCAAAACGATATGATTTACAGCGCAATAAACCACCGCACAAACATGGTGCCCGCGATCCCGAGGTACGCGGCAAACGTGGTGATCATGCCAATATTGCGACCAATCCCAAGCCCAAACTGGCGGTTGAGCCCAAACTCGGCATGGAACAACCGACCGGCCGTGAACGCGCCGAGGAACGCGTGCAGTGCCGCTTTGGGCATGATCTCGGCGAGTTCCGCGAGCGCGCCGAGAATGAGAATGAACGGCACGTTCTCGATGAAGTTGCCTAAAACAGAGAGCGGGATCGGGGTGGGACACGCGTCCGGTCGTCAGTTTCGTGGGGTCATCAACCAAGAGCGCGCCAGTGGATGGAATCAGGAACGCACAGAAACGTACCATGCTGCCGGACCGCGACCATGACACTCCAGTACTTGCTGGCAAATGGCGCCTGCTCGATCGGCAACGCCGCCTCGGCGTCGGCCGCCTTCGAGTCGAAATACTCGATCAAAAACTGCGCGGTCCCGTCGCCGAGACTCACTTTGTGCGCCATGCGTTGCCGAATAATGGCAACGATCAACTTGATGTTGTAGAGGGCGAGGATCGCAGCGTAAAACGGCGTCACGCGCAGCATCGTAAAGGGTTCCGAGGTCATGGTTGGGCTTGGAACTGGTGGGTCGGGGGATGGTGCAATGGATGCGGGACGCGATTGGTGCTGACCGGGCGAGAGACGCGCGGATACGACGCGGTATTTATTTTCGGTGAGCAGCGCGTCGGGGAGGACCCGTGCCGCAGCGTCGCGCCTGGGGCCGAGACATCTCCATGGTCCAACCGTCCGCACGACGGCGTCAGCTTGGCGAGACGACTGCTGACAGATGCCAGAACCGTCGTTGACGAGGTTCGCGTGTTTCCTCGGCTCCTCCGCTTGTCTGCTCTCCTCGTTCCCAAGCTGTGCACGCGACGCGGCTGACTCAGGTGCACAGTGATGCTCGGTCAGCGAGCTGTGGCAACAGGCAGCCTGGCGGCAAGGTTGCTGAGGCAAAGGGCGGCAAAGGGGACCAAATTTGTCGGTGGGAAATGGCCTGGTGGCCAGCCGCGCGCTTGCACGCTTGCATTGGGCCATGGTCAAGCGAAAATGCTGTGGCGAAAGTCAAAAACCTGCCGTGTCCAGGTCGTGTCCCGCGAAGTGCGTACGGGGTGCATGGTCGTGTCCAACTCTCCCCTCGTCCACGAACTGGGTGCTACCCTGAGCCAAAACGCCGTAAATAGCGGCGGGGACTGGTCTGTAGCCTGTGGCGAAAGTGCACTGAAAGCCGGGCCTGACGAGGAGGACGCGGACACGGTGGGTCAAAAACCGGCATGACATTAACAGGGGACACGACAAGAGGGCAGGAGGGCAAAGGCGCGTTTCAGAGGTAAAGAAGAAAGAATACACCCGCGCCGAGGGGTAACACGAAGGAAAAGAGGAAGGAAAAGATGCGCGAGACAGCCGTGACACCGACGTGGTTCAGACCTGATAGCCTAGCCGGTGGCGTCCATTGCGAACCGACGTGGTCAAGGCGCCTGGCGCGACGGACGTGGACGAGGGCGCTGGCCGTGATCCGACGTGGTGGTGAAGAGTCAGGCACTACGAAACGACGTGGCCAAACTGACCTGGTCGCGTCCGTCCGTCGCTCAAGTGCCGGTGCCGCCGACACCAGCAATCTCCCGACCCAGGCGCCACCGGACTCCACCGCACGAAACGCCGCCGCACCGACCTGACCCGCCTGCCACAGCCACACTACTCGTCCCACCTGGTACCGTTCGTGCGCGCTCGCTCTGCTGCCGTCGCTACCTCGGCCGCACCATACTCGCGCGGCGGCGGCCCAGCATAGCGCCGCGTCGGCTCGTTCGGCGCGCCCGGGTACCCGATATACCCACTCGGCGGATACGCGCGCGGATCGTGCGTCCCGTTCACCGCCGCGCCATGCTGCACTGGCCACGAAGGATGCGTGCGGTACGGTGCCTCATGGTGCGTGTGCCGCAGCGGCGACATCTGCACCGCCGACTCTGCACGGTCGCGGTCAGCACGATCCTGCGGGCTCGGCTGCGGCACTGACAGTTGCGCTGGCGGCGCGGCAGGTCGGTGCGGGGACAGGTGCGCGTCGTCGTGATCGGCGACAGAACTCGTGGTGGTCGACGCGCCGCCTGGCGGCGGAGCGGGCGCGCTCGTGGGCGAATCGGTCGTTATCGCGATCGCGGCCACGTCGGCGGCGACCGTGGCAGCCGTCGCTGGGTGCTGGTTGCATGGACACCGTGCAACGATTTCTTCGACGCGCTCGAGCGGGATGCCCGCGCGCGACCGGCGCGTTTGGTACCGGCGCTGCAGCTAGATCGTGAAGAGAGAGAGAGGGAGAGGAAGAGAGGAGGAGGAGGAGGTGAGAAGGGTGAGCATGAATTGACTCTGCGGGCGAAGAGCCGGAGTGGAATCGTGGGCGGGCGCAAGGACGGCTCGCGCGCATGGTCGCAGGCACAGGCGCGACCTACGGCGGACAAGGAAGGGCATTTGCCCAACCAGCATCCTCCCTGGCCGGCCCTTCGGCAGGGTCGCACCAAGGGGACAGACAAGGGACAAGGCCCGCTCGCGCGCTGCTGCACGACTTTGCCGGCGAAGCACTTTCGCACGGCGGCGGACATCGGCCGATGCTCGCCGATAGGCCTCTCCCATCCGCCCTCTGCCCTCCGCCCTCGACGGCCTCGACACCATGCGACTCCCGAGCGACACGCGTCCTGCCGTGCGCGCCCCGACCCACCCCACCCGCGCGCGCCGCGCCGCGCCCCGTCCCGTCCCGGCACCGCGCTCAATCGGCGGCCCACCAGCGACCCCAATCCTTTGCGTACCTGCTTGAACGTTTGCGTGACCGACCGATGTGGCGCCGGCGTGTTGAGCCCGTGCCGCGCCACCGGGTCAGACGGCGGTGCGTGGTACTCTTCGAGAACAATGGCGTCCCAGTCCTATTCGAATATCGGCAGGATCCAAGGAGCGCGCGATCAGCGTGCTGCGGTCTGCTGCTTGGAGGGAAACCGCAGACTCGACGCGTCGCGACGCGTTTGCGTCGGTGACGGTGACGCACTGCACATACCTCCTGCGGCGCAATGTAGAGCAAGCACCCTTTCCACGTCAAGGTACGCCACGCCGGGTTCTTAGCATGGTACTCGAACGAGCTCATGAGTCGCCGCCACCGCTTGCGCAGCATGCCGGGGGGGAAAACCGGGTTGGCCGGGTCCTGCAGCGACGCTTCCATGGCGCGGTAGAGGTCGCGCGTCAGCACCACGTACTCGCGACGCGGCTACCACCCAACAAACAACGAACAAGGACGCGTCAATCACCATCCACATCAGAATCCGAATCAAAAACCCAGCGTACACGTTCCCCTTCGTTCTCGTCCTGCGCACCGCCCGAGACGGCACGCGACGGCGGGCCGCGTCGGTGGCGTCGCCGCGGCCGGCGACGCCGCGGCACTCTTGGCCGCAGCGGTCTCGTGCGCAGAACCGGTCCGACTCCGTGCGATTGCAGGAGACACGCCATTGGCCACCCGATCACTCGCACTGGGTCGGCGCGCCACGGCCGCCGCCGGCGCAGTTCCGATCGGTGCCGACGGAGCGTGCGATGACGACACTGCCGGCGGCAGCGGCGGCGGCGGCGGGAGAGGGGCAGGGTCTCGAGGCGCGTACCGTGACGGATCGTGCGCGGCCTCGGGCGCCGTCCACGCATACGCAGGCGGTCCAGACGGCCCCGGAGGCGGCGGCGGAGGAGGTGCGTGCGCGGGATAAGGCGCGTCCGGGTCGGGTTTAACGTACGGCGCGCTTGGGGCAGGATACGACGCATCGGTCGGGTACGGAGTGTGCGGATAAGGCGCTTCGGTAGCGTCCGACGGCTCGCCTGCGGGCGGCCAGCCGCGCGCACGACCCATGGGCAGTGGCGGTCGCGCCCCCGGAGGATACCGCCAAGTATGGTGTGCCGCGTCACCGTATGCGGCCCACGGTGGTGGAGGGCCGTGCCAGCCGTACGGCGGCGGGTACCCGCTATACGCCGCCGGGTCCGCCGCGGGATAGTACGGATGGTGGTGCCGCGCGTAATAGTCGTCCGGGTGCGGCGCGCGCGGCGGCGGAACTGCTCCTGCTGCTGCCGCATTGACAGGCCGTTGACTAGCGTCAGTGGGCGATTCGCGCGCCCACGTGTCCGCGGCGGAACCAGCGGCTGCCGCAGCAGCGGAAGCAGGACCAGCAGCCACCGCCGTAGCAGGGCTCGTCGTGTCGCTGCCGCCGCGCGCGCGCGCGTTTGCGTTTGCGCTTGCGCTTGTGTGCTGCGCGTGCGCGGACACTGGCGGCTGCTGCAGCTGTGCGCGCGGCGGCGGCAGCGGTGCCTGGCCATGGTAGGGCGCGGCTGCAGCGTACGGGTACGCGTTATAGGGATAGTGCGGCGATGGTGGAGGTGCCGTCATGCCGGGTGCGCTTGGAGCGTAAGGGTAGGCTGCGCCCGGCGGGGGCGGCCGCGCGTACGGCGGCAGGTCGTGGCGTGGCGGCGGAGGGTGCGCGGGCGCAGCGTACGGGTCGGCGGGCGCAGGCGCGTAATTGGCGTGGTGGGGGTGATGATGATGGTGGGGTTGGTAGTCGTGCACACTGGCGCGGCCGCGGGGATCGCGCGTGGATGGTGCAGGAGGTGGTGGGTGTGGGT
>GG745384.1:40273-54244 GCA_000151295.1 Allomyces macrogynus ATCC 38327 | reverse complement strand
GAGCCCAGTGGAGCTTGCCAAGCAGCCGCCGCCTATGTTGCTAATTGGTGTTGGGCAGGCTCGGACACGCATCATGCGCCAAGTCTTCGTGTGGGGCACAGCGCCTGTCCGCGCCTGTCCCGCGCCACCCGCCTCTGTGCCGCCGTTGCATCCCGTGTTCGCTTGTTGCACGACGCTTCACGTTGACGTTTGCAGCCAACGCCAGCCTGCGCGCGCCCGCACCGACTTACCATCACTGCCCGCAACAACGGCTCCTGTCTGCCCGCACCTTCCTGCCCTGATCGCCTTCTTGGTCCTCGCCCTCCCATCCGCCGCCGCACAACCACCACCGCACAGCCACCACCGCACAGCCACCACCGCACAACCACCACCGCACAATCACCATGCCGCGCGTCCTAGCCGTCCAGTCGCACGTCGTGCACGGCCACGTCGGCAACAAGGCCGCGGCGTTCCCGCTGCAGCTGCTCGGCGTCGACGTCGACCCACTCCACACCGTTGAGGTCGCCAACCACTCGGGCTACCCGCTCATCAAGGGCACGCGCCTCGACGCCGACCACTTCACCAACATTTTCGACGCGCTGCGCGTCAACCAGCACGACCTCGAGTACGACCTGGTCCTGTCGGGCTACCTCGGCAACCCGACGGGGGTGCCCGCGATTGCTGCCGGGATCAAGGACATCAAGAAACGTGCAACCCGCAACGTTCTCTACGTCCTCGACCCGGTCCTCGGCGACAATGGCAAGCTCTACCTGCCCGCCGAAATGATCCAGCGGTACCAAGATACTCTGTTCCCGCTCGCCGACGTGCTCACGCCGAACGGGTTCGAGGGCGAGTTGCTCGCCAATGCCGCGCAGCCCATGGCCTCGGCGCGCGACGCTCTCGCCATTGCGCGCACGCTCGCTGCCAAGGCGTCCGCAGCCCGCCTGATCCTGCTCACTACCGTCGACACGCCCGACTTGGCCAACAACGACACGCTCGCGCTCGTCGCCTACGTGCGAGCGACCGACTCGGCCCACGCCGTCACCTTCCCGCGCATGCACGCGCAATTCACAGGCACTGGCGACTTGTTGACCGCCTTGATTGCCGCGTCGTTGGCGGCACGCGGCGTGCGCCATGGCGAGGACGATGCTTTGGTCTTGCCTACTGGTGAACCCGTCGATTTGCCCACGATGGTCGCCAAGTGTATTTGGGTCATGCAACAGGTGCTCGCGCAGACGCACATTCACGCCGAGCAAGCGATTGTCGCGACCGACGACCGGGCGGCGGTTTTGCGTAAGCGCGAGTTGCGGTTGATTCATTGCAAGCGCGAGATTGAGCACTTGCTCGATGTGTCCGACGACGAGCTGAGTGCGGCCAAGATTGTCGTTGCGCCATTTTCCGAAGCCGAGTAGGAAACTGAGTTTGCAGTGGAGTGAGGACGGGTAGTGCCATACATTGAATACGTAGGATCAGTAATAGACGCGTAGTTGACTCGAGTTCTTTTCCAGTCTCTCAACAGGTAGCAGCGCGAGCAATCTTGATAAAGCATCAACAAATATTTATGACTTGCTTGTGCAATACAGGACTCGCACGCTCTCTGTGTCCCCATAGTCTACGGCTGCCACTTCCGTGTCCCAGTCCAAGTGTGTCCCTTCTCCACCCACCGCACCCGCCCACGCATGCCGCTCACACCAACTTGGCCGCATCCAACAACTCGAGCGTATGCCGCCGCTCCATCTCGGCAATCAGCGCCAGCACGCACTTGTCCCACCCGCGCTCGTCGGTGAACAGCGCCGCCGAATCCGGATGCTTGTCGAGCGCCGCATTCATCCATTTTTCAAAATACGTCATGATGCGCACCATGGGGTCCTTGCCTGTGCCATTGGCGGCCGGCACGTATTGTGGCAGGCCCTTGTAGAAGGTGCGCAAGTGCGCGATCGGGTGTTCTTGGATCTTGGCCTAGTCGACGAGAGGTACGCGGTGAGGAGAGGTGGAGAGCGAACGGAACGGCGTAAAAGTGCGCAAACGTACCTTGAACCGCTCATAATTGTACCCAACGACCACGACGCGCTTGGCCTTGACCTCGTTCGACAGCAATTTGCTGTAGTGCCGCACAGTCTGCGCGAGCTGCGTTGTCGCGCCCTTGCTTGCCGGCACGACCACGTCTACATTGGCCAAGTCGAGCATGACCACGACAAAGTTGGCCACGTCGAGCTACATGCATGCACGCGTAAGTGGATCCGCACACGGCCCGCACCGAAGGTAGTCGAGAATGGGCCGTACCACTTTCGAGTGCTGCGCCGGCACCTCGTCGATCGGCGCAAACGCGAGCACATCGTGTTTGCCCGGCATCACGCGCGTCATCGACACTGAAAACAGTTCCTTCAAGATCAATTCGCTCAACGAGTGCGGCACGTGCGCCCACTCGCTCGGCTTGAGCCGGTCGCGGTCGAGGTACCGCTGCATGCGGTCGAGACAGCTACAATGCAACCACGCGCAACGCGTCAGTTCCCCCTCCCCCCCCCCCCCCCCCCTCATCTCACGCACACCTTCACCACCAAAACAACGTACAACTGCACGAGCGGCAACTTGAGCGGGACCATACTCGCCATGACCCCTGGTTCGGGCACACTCGACAAGTCATTGGTCCACGTCGCCATAACCCGATCATGCCACGCGGCCGGATGCTCAGCCATGTCCTTGACGAGCGCCTGCATCACTTCCGACGCCCAGACGGCCTTCATCGCCGCCAACGTTTCCTGCGTGACAACCACTTTGGTCGTGGGTGTGCGGTCGAGGTACTTGAGCGCCTTACCGTGCGCGTACAACAACCGGGCGAGCTCGAGCGTGCGCGGATCGTTCGCAGTCATTCCGCCCAACGCACCGGCGGATCCGGCGGCCGCGGTCGTAAACGACAGACCCGCGACAGACCAGGCACTCCCCGTCGGTGGGGTCTTGGCCGGTGCCGCCGCAGCTCCCGACGCGGCGGTCGGGGACGCAAGCGTCGACGCGACGGCCGTGTCGTCCAACGCCGCGGCCGCGCGCACACCCGCACCTTCTGCCCCTTCCCCCTCCATCTCGGCCGCATCGCTCGACGCCCGGCCGTGCGCCATGACCGCCGTCGCGAGCACTCCCGCGGACCCCATCCCGGGCACCGCCAACGCGCCGCTCCCCATCGCGGTCCCCTGGAAAATCCCCGACTTGGGCCGCTCACCCGGCCGCCACCGCGTCAAAAACGACCCGGACTTGCTGTCATCATGCGGTGCGGCCAGTCCACCGCTTCCGCGACCCACCGTCCCGACGGCAGCCGTGGTCGCCGGGTTCATGACTGCGCGCAATTCGCGCGACGACCATGGTCTTGCCGGCCTGACGAGCCGCCAGAGCGCTTGGAACCCAGCGATCGTGGCGACCTCCATGACGGTTGAGATCGCAGGCTTGAATTCGGCCATTAGCCGCGCCGCCGCTTCCTGCGCGCCGGCACCGCCAATCTGTGCGCCCGCTGCCGCCGCCGCGGCCAAGATCACCGAATGGACGGTGGAGGTCAGCTGCGTGGGCGCGTCGCCGAGAATCACGACGGTACGCTGGACGGCGCGCGACCAGACGAGCAAGTCGTTTTGCCGCCGGCGGTGCGCGCGTTGCACTTGTTGTGCGAAATTGAAAGCGAGAATCGAGTGCCAGAGGAACCGCGAGGCCTTGAAGGAGACGGAGAACATGACCCAGATGGCTGACAGCAAGGTCAGGCCCGTCGCATCGCCCGTGATCAGGTAGAGTAAGTTCTTGGAGGCGTTGGGCAGGTCGACGGTGACAAGGTCCCAGAAAATGACTGGGGAGCGGGTGGAGAGGATCAGGCGAACGACGATGAGATTGATGCACAGGCACGACATGACAGTGTCAGCAAGAGAGCGAGAGCGCAAGGAGACAACGTACCTCGCGGGTGCACGACCTTGGTCAGTGCCTTGCTCTCGACAATCCAGCCAACGTGCTTTTGCGACGTGATCAGCAGCGGCATGAGCCAGCCGGAATGCGCGACGAAGGCTACCATCGGCGATTTCGAACGTGAGCAGCAGGACCCCTCGACAACCTCGTGCATCGTCGAGCGTACCATAGCGCCATTTCGCCCCGTTCCCCGCCGTCTTCGAGACGAGCAAATGCAGCCACATGCCAAAACGCACCACTTCCTTGACATACGCGAGCCCGAAGAAACACAGAATCACATCGGCCACGAGCTGCGCCGTTGTGGCGGACCGCGCAAAGAGCCCGTTGCGCTTCACGCTCTGGATCTGCCAGTACGTGAACAAGATCACCTGGATGAAATTGACGATCCAGAGCATGCACTGCATCGACAAGAAGGTGAAATGCAGCCGCGAAATCCGGCCGAACCGTTTGGGGGAGAATGGGGTCGCGGCTTGCTTTTGCACGTAGGCAATGAAGTGGTCGACGGCGCCCTGCTCTTCTTGGTGCGCTTGCGTGCCGTCGGAGCCGGTGAGTGTGGCCGTCGAGCCGGGGCGGTGGTGTAGAGTGCGTCCGGGAACCGTTGCGTGCGGGGACATGGGGCCGGTTTCGCTGTTGATGGTCATGGAAAAGACTGACGTGCCCTTGGTGAGCGGCGAGGTCGATTTGTCGAGCGTAGGTCGGTCTATCAAGAGAGAGTGACAGGTGAGGAAATGAGGCCGGCGCGACAACAGCAAGAGTAAACGTATTCTCGTACCATTACCAGGCAACGTCAACTTCCTCATCATCGAGTTGTCGGCCGTGACCGGGATCGACGGTCTCCGACTGTCGATCGTGTCCATTTTGAGCGACTTTAGGTCGAGTTGCTTGGCTACAGGAACGAGAAGCGACGGCAATTCGCGGTCAGCACCGCGCTCCACCTGACGGATCCCAGAGCTTCGACTCTCCCTAAGGAGGCAGCCTGCGGGTGCCGTCAAGGGTGGACAAGTACTCGGTGCCGCTCGCGGTGCGCCTGCTGGCGTCGCCGGTTCCGTCAGCGTGTCGTTGGTGCCGAGCTCGCTGTCGGCCGGGACACTTGCGGCATGCGTTGCCGTCGTAATGGGCGCAATCCCGTCGACCGACTGCGCAATCGAGTGAACTCGATCACTGCCTGGATTTCGAGCCGCTGCCGCCGCGAGTAACAGCGCGCTACTGCGGTCGGCCGGCGCAGACGCGGGAGCAAGAGCGTCAACCGAGGCAGCAATCGGGTGCGGGGCTGCGATCGAGACGCGCCGAGACGCTGGTGACGCGGGCCCAGGACTGGCAGGGTGCGGCGAAGAGGGGCGCCGCGTACTTTGCGCCGAGTGGGCTGAGCGGGTGGAGGACGGTGGCGGATCGAGCGACGGTCTACGAGCGCGGCCGCGCGCGCTGGCGCGGGCAGGCATGGTGACTTGGCACGCGCGTGCCAATCAGGGCTAGGCCCGGTGGGGGCAAGCGGGCAAGCAAGCGTGCAGGGCGAGCAAAGTGCGCGGCCGGGGTCGGCGGACGGGGGGCGGCAGGGGCGCAACGCGGGTGGATCTTGACGCGGGCACGGCGGTCGGGCGGCCCGGCCGACGCGGCAAGGTCGTCGAGCAGCGTGTCCTTGCGTTGCGCCAAGTCGGGGGCACGGGGCACGCGTTCGTGTGTGCGCTCGGGCTCAAGCTGGCTGACATGGATTCATCCTGCTGCTGCCGCTGCTGCGGGTGGGACGGCACCAGGTCCGCCACGGTGACGGGAGACGCGATTTTTGGTGTCTCGCGCAACGGTGGGAGGCGCTCGCTCTGCCGGCGCTGTTTCGTTTCTCCGTCCGCAAGCTGCTCACGCTGTTCCACGCAGCAGACATCTGACGGGACGCCCTTCCGGTGGACAAGGACGGGAAGCGCTCGACCTCGGTGCTGCCGCAGCTATCCGCGGGGAAACGACAGTCCAATGGGCAAGATGAAATGTATGAAGACGACCGGCTTGCCATCCTTATCCCATCACCATTCCTCATTCCGCATCCTCCTCCTCCTCCTCCTCCTCCTCGCCCTTTCTATCCCTCCTCTCCCGCGCACGCACACGTCACAACACCCCACGCACCGTCCCTGCACCCCCGCCAGGCCCACGCACCACATCCTTGCGCTGATCAAACAGACGGTACGCCGAACTCTCGGCATCCAAGTCGCGCGCATCGGCATTACTCGACAACAGCGTCGACCCGGACGCGGCACGCTTGGCCCCCACCAGTTTCACCCGCGCGCGCCACGCCAAGTGCCGGACACGCGCCCAGACCGACATAGACTCGCCGTTCAGGCCCGCGTAGTGGTAGTAGTAGGCCTCGGTCGGCGACCGCGGGCGGCGCATCAGGTACGCAACCAAGCCCGCGACGAGGATCAGGAACAGGACAGCGACGGGCATCGAGTGCGTCGAGTCGGTCGCGGACCGCGGGTCGTCAAACAGCGCATCGAGGTGCACGTTGTCGGGCGCCACGGCGATGGGGGCCGGCGGCGGCGGTGGCAGGACCGGTGGACTCTGCGCAATCGGTTCAGCGCGCACGCGGTCGTACAGAAGCGAACCGAGCGTCCAGGTCACTTGCATGTCGCCGACGTGGTCGGACGTGAGCACATGAATCTCGGGGCGCACGCAGGAGCCGTTGACGGTGACCGCGGGCGTTGTCGGCGCCGCTGGAGAACGGAAGAGAGTCTCGTGCGCCTTGACGTGCGCGGGCGGTGGCACTTGCACGTGTGCCGGACCCAGAATCGATTTCTCGGCCACGGGGCAGACGGACGGTGCGGGACCGACGGTTTCAGTCGACGAACTCGGCAACGCGGCTTCCGGGATCCCGAACCCGACGTGCAAGACGGACGCAATCCAGGCAGCCTTGAAACACTGCGCCTGTAACCTCGATTCGGCGACACCAGCGGCCGCCGCGGCACGGTGTGCGGGCGAGTCCCATGGTTGCGCACAGAACGCACGCGTATGTGCGGAAAACACTTCGGGCACATAAGCCCCACCGAGACCGAGCATGTCGTAAGTCGAGTACCAGTACTCGGAAACACCCACAAATGTCTGGTTCAAGTCGGCACGCACGAGACACGCGCCGGATCCGGGCGCACACGAGTGTTCGTGGTGCAGTTGCGCGTCGGTCAGTGCGCGGCACGCGTCAAAAGAACCGCGGCCGGCCAAGGTCACGGACCGCGCGACCCCGTGGTCGTCGGCGTCGAGCTGTTCGGTGAGTTCGAGGCCCGGCGCAAGGCAGGGGTCGGCAATCAAGGGTTCGGCGTTCGACGGCGAAGAGGGGTCAGATGCCTTGGCAGCGAGTTCGCGCACGTGCGTCTTGCGCGCCTCGTTGGTGCCCATGCCAAGGAAAGTCGTGACGTGCACGGCAAACGGGCGCACAGCACCTTGTGCGGTCGGGACGTGCACGACTTGGTAAGGTGCCGGGTGCGTCGTGCGCGTAGTTTCGGGGTCGGCCGAGACGGCATCGGCCAAGGCGGCAGGGACGCTAAAGGCAATCTGCGTCGAGGCACCGCCCCATGTCGAGAAAGCCGAGCGGTTTGCGCTTGGCGTCGTGGAACGAGCGCGTCAGGTAGTTCAAGGCGAGCCACCCGAACAGGCCCTCGTCCTCGCCCGAAATGACGCGCACCGTCTCGTGGCAGCCCGAGGGGGCCGCGGCAAACGGGTAGTTGCGCAGGACATTGCACACGGCGTCAACGACGGCTGTCTGCTTGTGCAAGGGCAAGAGGCGCATGCCAGCCGTGGCGAGGACGCGCAGTGGGGTCGAGGCGTGCAAGTGCGCTGGCACGATGCCCATGGCAAACTCGAGCAGCGGCGCGAGCGAGGAGCCGACATCGTGCGCGTGGTCAGCAAAGGACGAGACGCCCGGTTCGGTCTTGAGCTGCCAGTCGTGCAAGGTCGGGTGCATGGCGCGGCCAAATTCGGGCAGACCGAACTTGGAGGGCTGCAGCGAGAAGACTTGCACGCGCGACCCAGACGACCCGGCGTCAATGACAATGGCGTACTGCGTTTCCTCCGAGTCGCTGGAGGGCGTGTCGGCCGCGGCGACGCCTGGTTCGGCTGTGTTCGCGTCGTCGTTGAGGGGCGTGGCGCCGTCGGGGCGCTGGTCGTCTGCGCCATCGTGGTCGAGGAGCTCCCACTCGGCCTGGGCGGCCTGGTCGGCGGTCGGCTTGCGCTGCGAAGCGGGGGGCGGCGGCACGGGCGACGCGGGCATGGTGGCAAAAGATGATGGACAAGTCGAGTCGAGTCGAGAGTTGCCGCGGCAGGAGAGTGGTCGGGAGCGGCAGTGGCGAGCAAAGTGGAGCGAGTGTCAGCCAGTGCGCGCCGTCGGTTGCGGGCAAAGAGAGCGCGGCGCGGCAGGGGCAGGGGCAGCGGCGGCAACGGCGACGGGCGCGACGGCGATGCGGAGGGAGGGAGAGCGGCGGGCGCAGGACAGAGGACGACCTAGCTGCTGGCGCTTTCAAAGGCGACGCCAACACGCGAAGCGCGCCAGCACGTGCAAGTCACGCCCGACCCGTCCGCTGGAAGCGGTGCCGCGGCGACGTCTCGCGGCCGTCTCGCACGTCCTCCTCCGCCCGCAACGCACTCAGCCCTCTCTGCCCCTCCCTCCAAGGTGCACCGCCGTCCATCACCATGGCCCCAACGCCGCGGCCACACCGCACAACCGCAGCGTCGTTGGCGATATCACCAGCGCTGACCGC
Organism: Allomyces macrogynus ATCC 38327; assembly: GCA_000151295.1. Lineage (NCBI taxonomy): Eukaryota > Fungi > Blastocladiomycota > Blastocladiomycetes > Blastocladiales > Blastocladiaceae > Allomyces > Allomyces macrogynus. Next base: position 45,599 of record GG745384.1, on the reverse strand, counting down.
CGTCGCATCTGTTGCCTTTCTCGTTCGTGCTGCCGTGGGTCGTCATGGTTACTCGGGTTCGGGATCTTGCCATGTCATGTCGTGCCGACAACCTGACGATCAAGCGACCACGAAAAGTGACCACCCACAATTCATCCCTCTCGCCCTCGAAAAATCCTCCCTTCAGGCCGTGCGACGCCGCCGCTGTTTGGCGACCTGGAAGCACAGCGCCACTGGCTCGAAATCACTTGGCACCTGCCGCCCTCGCAGTGGTACCACTACGACCAGAAGTTCTGGGGGCTCGACTACCCGCCCCTGACGGCCTTTGTCAGCTATGTGTTTGGCGCCATGTACGTTCTCGTCGTCGTGCCCCGTTCCACTTGTTGCTCGGCGTGTTCGTGCCTCTTCCCTCGCTCGACCACTCTGTTCTGATCCTATGCCTGCTCTCAACGACCATTCACAGCGCCCACTTCATTGACCCCTCATGGGTCGCCCTCGAAAAGTCGCGCGGAAACGAGGACCCGGCACTCATCGCCTACATGCGACTGTCGGTGCTCATTTGTGACCTGCTCGTCTACTTCCCCGCCGCACTCCTCTTTGTTCGGTCGCTGCGGTTGCCGTTGCGCTCAGCAAATGTACGTGTCAGAGCTCTCCACCCAATCCTGTCGGCATCCGGCTCACCGACCATTTTTCTTCCGCAGTCCACCGCTTGGGCGCTGATTCTGAGCTTCCCAGGCCTCATCCTGATTGACCACGGCCACTTCCAGTACGAACTTCGTCTATCTTTGATTGGCACGACCATCACGACTAATCGCTTCTCAACAGGTACAACCTCATCATGCTCGGCTTGACACTCGCGTCGGTCGCCTGGATGACCACTGGCCACCCACTCAAGGCCGCTGTCGCCTTTTCGCTTGCGCTCATGTTCAAGCAAATGGCCCTCTACTTTGCCCTGCCCGTCTTTGTCTACCTGCTCGCGCAGTGCTGGCGATCGAACCACGGGTACGGGGTTTAGTCTTTTTCGACACAGTTCAAGCCATTTCGGCTCACCAATCTCTTCATCGATTGCTCCAGGATTCGCCTATTTGTCCAGCTCGGCGTGGTCGTCTTCGCTACGTTTGCACTGCACCTCTATCCGTTCCGGTGCGCACGCACACTCCCGTCCGTTCTCGCCGATTCCGCTTCTGACCATGATCTCAAACAGCGCTGACCTCGGCCAACTTGTGCACCGCATTTTCCCGATCGCGCGCGGTCTCTACGAGGACAAGGTCGCCAACGTCTGGTGTGCCCTGTCGCCGGTCCTCAAGCTGCGTGACCGGTTCGAGTTGAAAACGTTGCTCCACATGAGGTGTGTTCCCTCTCCGCCGACGAGGCACTCTCCGCTCAGCGACGCTCATCCACTCCACCCGATCCCAGTCTCGCCACCACGATCCTCGCCTCGCTCCCCTCCCTCGTCGGCCTTTTCCGGCACCCGACACGCTCCACGCTCCTCGCGTCGCTCGCGGCCGTCTCGCTCGCGTTTTTCTTGTTCTCGTTCCAAGTGCACGAGAAATCAATTCTGCTCCCGGACCTGCCGATCCTGCTCTTGCTCGTTGTCGACCGCGTCGCCGAGAACCCGCGGTGGTGCGTGTGGGCGCACGTGCTCAATGCCTCAACGTTCTCGATGTGGCCGTTGCTCCGGCGCGACGAGCAGGCCGTGCCTTACTTTGTGCTGCTCGCGTTGTGGAATGGCGGGATGTGGTGGACGAGCCGTGGTGCGTGCGCGGAAAAGCCGCGCACGGGAGGAGTCGTGCGGATGGTGTATCGGTTGGCAGTCGTGGTTCGTTAATTCAGCTCCTCCTCTCACGCATCAACATGTCCTCATCCTCGCCGACGTGTATTAGGCCGCCTACGTCGCCGCTGCGGCTATCCACCTTGCCGAATTCACCATTGCTCCGCCGCCGCGGTACCCGCATCTGTACGTCCTCGCCAACCAAGTCCTGTCGTGCGGTGTGTTCATCTTCGCCTGGGCTGCGACCACGGTCCTGGCGCTGCAACCCGCATCCGAATCCACAAAGCACAAGGAAAAACGGGCCTAGTTGCTGTTTTCAAAATCATTCAATACACCGAGCCACTGGAGCGTATTCTCCTCCAACACCTTCTCCACCTCCTCCATCGTCAATCCCTTGATCGCCGCGATTTCCGGCACCACCCGTGCCGCATTTGCCGGAACATTATACTCGCTCCCCAGATCCGGCGCGAGCGCCGGCGCGTCCGACTCGACCAGCAGCCGCTCGAGCGGGACCAGTGCGACCAGTTTTCGAAACGCCGAACCCGGCTGACAAACACTCGGCGGAATACTGAACCACAACTTATCCCGCCGCGCGAGAGCGGGTATGGCGGACCTGCCCGGGGCGCCATCAAACGCGTGCATCGCCACGCGGACGTTCGGGTACTTGTCGATCGCAGCAAGCGCGTACTTGCCGGCGCTGCGAGAGTGCACGGTCACGGGCAGGTTGTGGGTAGACGCGATGGCCAGGTGCGCGTCGAGCACACGCAACTGGTCGGATTTCGCAGCGTCCGGGCCGTGCGGGTGGCCTACAAGAACGTAGGGCGTGTAGTCGAGTCCGATTTCGCCGATCCCGGCAAGTTGGCCCGTGCGCGCGAGGTTGGTGAGGAGGGGTTCGGCGGCGGTCCAGTCGGTCCAGGAGACGGGGCGGACGCTATTGGTTGGGTGGAGAAGAGGATTGGTTCGTTAAATGGTATGGCGATGATGGTCGGGCTGGCAACCTGCACGCACAGCGGCCACCGCGGGTTGCGGGTCGGATTCGCCGCCATGATCGCGTGCGCTTCGTCGGTGGACATGGGCTGGACCGGGTGGAGACCGCCGAATACAATCACGCGCGCTGATTTGGGGGAGTTTGCAGTCTCGGTTTGGTCGTGATCATGTTGTTGCCTGTAGGTTGCGACCAAGTTGGTCACGTCGTCGACGGTCTCGGACACGGCGCAAATACACTGCACGCCTGCAGCGTGTGCGTCGCGCGTGAGCGTCTGCATTAAGTCATTGGGTGCCGTGGTCGGGAAGCATCGCGGGACCAAGTGGCAATGTGTGTCGGTGATCATGGTGTAAGGGAGAGAGACTCGAACGAGACGTGTTTTTCGAACATGTCTGTCAGCCTGTCGTGCGCAAAACTGCACGACTCAGTCGACACGTCGTTTGCAAATGATCCGAGAGTTCTTGAGCATGTCCAAATCCCAGTCCCTCCCCTCCTCGTCCATCACGCCCGCGCATTCAGTTGCTTCAAGATCGCCTCGTCGAGATCCGTCATCCGGCCCTGACTCTTGCCACGCACGCGGTTCACAATCGACCGTCGGTCGCCGCCTACACGCACCCATCGCGTCAGTTCTCCCACCCTCCCTCGCAATCCTCCCCACCGTTTCTCAAGACTCAACGTACCCTCTCCACTGGCCATCGGCACCTGCAGCGCTCCTCCCGCCGTGGACCGCGCCGACGCCTCGAGCGACATGGTCCCGCCATTTCCGCTCCCGCGCTGCTTCCCGCCGGGCGTCGCGGGACCCTTGACTTGGAACGCGCGCCCGGACTTGACGTGGTCGATGAGCGCGTCGAGTTCCGGGCTCGTCGGGTCAGCCGACTCGGGCGCGTGCACTTCAGGCGACTTGGACCGTTTCTTGGCCGCAGCTTCCTCTTCCTTGCGCTACAAAGCAGAGGATCGGGAAGAGTTAGTCCGTGCGCCATCACTCCACCCGCGCGAGCGACCAGAAATACACCGTACCTTGCGATCGGCCTCCTTCTTCTCGATCTCAGCCTGTTTCTGCACCCACGCGATATTCTCAGCCGCTGCTGCCCGGTACATGGCGACAAACTTGGCAAATGTGCCAAAGAAGTCCTCGGCTGTGACGACTTTCGGGTCCTCGGCAAATGCCGTCGCCGCCGTCTCAAACTTGGCGTCCGCGTCCTTGGCAATTTGCTCGTAGCTGTCGAATTCGGCGGCGGCCTTGTCGTAGAACGCGGCCATGCTCTCGACAAACTCTTTGTCTTCCGGTTTCTTGAGCGTGTCGACGAGCGTCTTGACGCGGCGCAGTTCCACGCGCAACGAGCCCTGCGCGGCACGCACGATCGGGAGGGAGAGCTTGGACGCGGCGTCGACGGCCGAGAGTTCGTCAGCGAACGGCTGGGCCGCAGGGAATTTGGCGTCGATGAGCTCGACGAGGAAGTGGATCAGCGTGTGCTTGCGCCCGTTGACGTTTTGATTCGACTTGACGTCGCCGAGCTAGAGAAACGAGGAGTCAAGCACGAAAATATGTCAGCCAACACAGTCCACCCGGTCCTTCAAAACGAAACTGCGGCGACCAGCGCACCTTGAGCAGCGCCTCGACCTTGAACCCAAACGCGCCACCACGCGCACCAGCATTCATATAATTCCCGAGCGCGAGCACAATTTTGAGCACTTCCTTGAACGCCTTCGACTCGACGACTTGCACCGACGCGTCGCGCAACGTCGTGACCGCCGACTTGAAATCGCCCAACACCTCACTCGCCGCCGACCGAAACACCATGGCCCCCAACCGCTCCTGGTACTTTTCAATCCGCGACGCCTCAAACAAGAAACGGTCGGCCGTGGCCAACTTGGCCGGATCGTCGGTCGCCGCATTCAGTGCGGCCACTTCGTCCTCGGCCGGAACGTACTTGAGCATTTCCAAGACGACATCGGCGGGCAGAGCGGCGGTATCACCCTGGACGACGGCGCGCTTGATTTCGTCAATCTCGAGCTTGATTTTCTTGAGCAGGATATTGCAGTTTTGCGCGCGTTTCGCGTCGACAACCGAGATCAGTTGCACTTTGGTGGGCGTCGCCGCGAGATTGCCGTTCGATTCGGTCGTGTCGGCCGCGGCCTTCTTCCCACCCGCTGCGGCCGCCGCGAAGAGATCCTCAAACGCCTTGGTGTCCATGGTCGCGTGAATCTCCGTCTCGTTCATGCCCTTGAACACGGTCGCGGCCGCGGCCGGTGGCGGCAACTTCGACCAGTTGAGACCACGTAACGGTTTCGAGGACAGATTTGTCTTCTTGGCCGCGGGCGCTTGCGACGGGGCGGAATCCGCCGCCGGGTGGTGGGGGTGGGCCGCCGGGTGGAGGTGGCGGGCCGCCGCCAGGAGGTGGAGGTGGAGGTGGGCCGCGGAACCCGCCGGGCGGTGGTGGCGGTGGGGGAGGACCGCCCATACCAGGCGGCGGCGGGGGTGGGGGTGGACCTCCGAATCCGGGTGGTGGTGGAGGTGGGGGTGGACCTCCGAACCCGGGCGGCGGCGGCGGCGGTGGGGGCGGGCCGCCAAAGCCGGGCGGTGGTGGAGG
>GG745385.1:129630-140405 GCA_000151295.1 Allomyces macrogynus ATCC 38327 | reverse complement strand
AAAAAAAAAAAACACATATAGCACAATACGGAGAAACAGTAAAAGAGATAAGAAAAGTAACAAAATCAATTAGAATAAAATAAAAAAAATAAACAGAAAAATAAATATGTACAAACAAACAAAAGAAAATTACCAAAGACAAGGATGACTGAAAAACAAATTCCCCTGAACTAAATTTCAAAGACACAGACAAGGAATAGAAGCACCAGTCAAAAAAACACGAATCTAACAAACACCATTTAAGATTAACAACACCCGAGTAATCACCAAAATTAAGCAGCCACAAAGAGCCAAAAACTTACGATACTCCAGATAACGCTCCAACGTCCCCGCCGTCGGATCCGGCACCCCGACCGCGCGCCGCGGCGGCACCTGGCCCGACGCCTTCCACGCGACGCCCGACCGCCGCTGCCAGAGCGCGTACTCGACAGCGACCGGGTACGCGGTACCCTGCGAGTCGACGAACCCGTGGCCCGCGTACTTGCGCGCCATTTCCTGCACGTCCGCCGCGGTGCGGAACTCGAGGTAGGCCGCACCGGGCGTCGGGCGTTTCCCGGACCCGCCGAACCGGAGCGTTGCGCGGGGCACGTGGCCGGCGGCGTAGCGCGCCGAGAGAAGGGTCGTGTCGAGGGAGGCGCCGGTGATCCGCGCGAGGTCCGCGAAGAAGAGGGTCGCGGGTAACGAAGGGGGTAAGTGCCGCACGACGACTTTGAGTCGGGATCGGGAGGAGGCCGTAACCGGGGTGGCCGCGACGGGCGCGGCGGCGGGCGCGCTGGTCGTCATGGTGGTTGCGCGCACTTGGTGTCCTTGGTTGGGCGTCGATCGTTCTCGCGGTCGGTCGCAGTCTGGCAGACGCGTCCCGGACGGTGGTGGTCGGCTTTGTCTGGTTGGTGTGTGGGATGGGGGTTGGATGACCTCCGAGGGGGTGAAATGACAGAGCCGAGGGGGTTGTTCGAGAGCGATGCAGGCATTCTTCAGGTTTTTGAGATTCGGTTGGGGTGTTCATGCGTCCAACATCATTATTTGCTGCACATGGTTGGCAACTGAACATGGTCAACCAAGCGAGAAATCCGACAACGTGTCCGAGTGGTTAAGGAGATTGACTAGAAATCAATTAGGCTCTGCCTGCACAGGTTCGAATCCTGTCGTTGTCGCTGAAGACTGTCTCTAGACACACGAGGATAATCCCGACTGGTTCAATTTTTAGATGGCCGTTCGTCGGCCTTCATCGGTCCTCATCCGCCTTGTCGTTCATATTTCCGCGGACCTTGTGAATTGATGATGCTTTGGTGAAATCTAACTAGCGTTTGAGCTCACACTGTGCTCATTCTTTCTGCAACCCTATTACTTCTCCGCCTCCGCGTGCTCAAATCATCCCTTTCACCATGTCCATCATTCAGACGACGCACATTTGATTATCAAAGGTCCAAATAATCCCGGCCTACCGCTAGTCGTCCCCCCCTAATCCAGTCTCTGCACCCATCCACCTCCCAATCAGTCCTTGGCCCCAGCCCCACGCACCGGCAACATCCCCCGCGACGTATTCGCCGTCGCCAGCACCCCCTCCGAGGCCACACTCGGCAAGCTCGTGCCCGACTTGCCCGCCTCCTTGTTCCCGGACGCGCGCGGATCCTTGCTGCGGGACCTCGACACGGCCGACACCGTGGCCACGCTCGCCATGACCTTCGCCCACGCGTCGCGATCCTCGTCCTTTTCAAACTGCACGACCCAGCTGCGCCCGCGCGAGAGAATCGCCAGACAGGACGCGTAATTCACCGGGTTTGGATCAAACGTGGTCCCCGCGAGCCGCACCATCGTGCCCAGGTGCCCGGCGGTCTCGGCCGAATCCGGCACGAGGGCCAGGTACCCGTCGCTCGCGTACAGGTGCACCGCGTGCGTTTTCCATGTCGCAAACCACCGCGACGTTTCTTTCACGGGGTACCGCCCGTGCACGTGCGCGACTTTGCCCGTGTCGTGGTTGAGCGACACTTTCATTGCCGCTTGCGCGCGGGCCGTCGCCGCGCCGGTGGCCGTCAGGGTGCCGGTTCCGCCGGCCTTGCCCGCGTCAGAGGCGGACTCGACGTTGGCGGCGCCGCGGAGAAGGGCGATGACGAGCCGGCCGACGAGGGCCATGTAGGTGAAGAGGACCGCGTAGATGAGCAGCACGGTGCGCACGATGTAGGCGCCGAGCGCAAAGTCAGAGAGCGAGATGAGACTGAAGGAGAGGACGATGATCGCGACGAATCCGACGTTCTACGGGCACGAAGCGAGGACATTGCTAGTTGAGCGACGACAAGCACGCGCAAGTGAGAAAGCGAACCACGCCGTACCTGGCTCGTGTACATAATCCAGAGCGTCTCGCGGAACGACGACGCGACGTTGCGCGTCTACGATCGTGCTCACCGGTCAGTCTTGTCCCTCCAACTCTTCTCTGCGCAGTTCCCCCCGCGCGTACCTTGTACCCCAAGAAAATTACAAATGCGAGCAGCAGCGCATTGATCGCAATCGAGACGCCCGTGACGGCGGTCGCGCCCGTCGGGTTACTCGATCGGCACTCGTAGTAGAGGTACTGCTTGGAGGTGACTGCGACGGGCGTTGACGGGAACGCGCCGAGCCATATCGCGAAGATGATGGATTGCACGAGAATGACCGACCCGACGAGCCGGAACAGGTACTCGTTGTTGATGGCGCGCAGGCGGCGCATCGACTTGTCTAGCGAGCAGGGGGGGGGGGGGGGGTGGTGAGTGGTTGGCGGCGGGGCGCGCGGGGGAGGGGGTGGAAATGCGCGAAGAACACGAACTGTCTACAGAGTGGGCGGAGAGGGCCGGTGAGCTGGTGTTGCATCAGGATTCCATGTCGGAGTGACGAGAAAGAACGTACCGAAAATGCGCCAAATCTAGCGGCCGCGTGAAGAAGCAAACTGTCAGTACGTGTTTGGTCAACCACCAACGACAAATCAGCAACGCACCCGATACGTCTTGACCGCGGCACTCGTCATCGCCATCTCGTACCCGATCGTCAAGATCCACACGGGTGCATGGCACGTCACCCGCGTCGGCTCGCCCACCGTGACAAACTCGCTCACCAGGACCAGCTGGCACCCGACCGTAATGATCACCAAGAACGGGAAACTCAGGTTCTTGACCATCGGTTTCGCACGGTGTATGACGAGCACGCCCGTACCCGCGGAAAACAGGGCCAGGAGCAGTGCGCGCACGACAGACGTGGCCACGACAAACGGGTCGGACCAGGTCGGGTAGAGCGCGGTCTTGGGCGGGATGTCCGGTGGCGGGATAGCCGTGCCGGAGTAGAATTGCGGCGCGTTGATGAGCACGACCGACGCGTTCGAGTAGACGTTGTAGGCGACGCGCTTGGCGCCGGCGAACATGTTCCAGACCGAGAAATCGCTGCACAGCGCACGTGTCAGCGTCGCTCGCACCCTACCCAACCACCGGGAAAACGTACCCTAGCCGGTCGCCCGTATCCGTGAACGCCAGCGTGCCCGTGGCGCCATCAAACGGCGGCGTGAAGAAATGATTCACGAGCCACAGGTTCTTCATCGTCACGTTCTCTGCGCCGTACTTGACGGCGATCTGGATCAGGCCCTTGGCGAGCGCGAGCGCGCAGTCGTAATTGAGCCCGCCGTAGGCAACCGAGTCGGGCGAGGTGGTCTTGCCCATGGCCGCCCACGCCGCCTCCATTTCCCGGTACGGTGCCGATCCCGTGGCCAGCAGCGGGTAAACAAAGAAGACGCCCTGCGCGTTGGCCAGGTCGGTAGCGTAGGTTGGGGAGCTGGGGTTGAGAAAGGGGAGGTACTCGGACATGGCGTCGGTGCCGATCTGCGTGGAGCACGCGTGAGACGAGTCGCTCGAGTTTGTCCTGATGGCCATTGGCGCGCGCGTACCCAGACGTGGCTAGCGTCGAGCGCACCCTGCTTGCGCGCCTCGCGCAATAGCGTGGCGGCGTCGTCGCCAGACGAGATCGCGAGAACGATCACGTTCGACTCGCTGTTGAGAATGTTCTTGACTTGCACGCTCATGTCCTGCGTGCCTGACGGGTAGACGTCGCTCAGCGACAGCGTGATGTTGAGCACGCGCGCCGCCTCGGTGAAACTCGCACCGACTACAAGTGGACCGGTCAGAGGGTAGAGAAACGAGCTGAGAGAACGAGGGAAAACATACTCGAGGTCCCGTACGAATCGGTCGACGCGAGCAGGTTCACGTGTGTCCACCCCATCGACTTGACGAACCGCGCGATCGCGACACCCTGCTGCGAATCGTCGGGAATCGTGCGAAAGAAGCGCGGGAAATCGTCCTAGACAACGCATCCATTGCTCGTCAATCGACCACCACCACAACGAACCCGACTCGACACGCGCGCCGACGTACTTTGCTCAAATCCGTACTCGACGCCATGCCCGAACAATGCCAGGTCCGTATGCGGCTCTCAGCGAGCACAAGCGGCACGGTCGAGCCTGACGCGGCCTCGCCAATGTACGCGACCGTGTTGTTCTTGTCGTAGAGGTCAAACATGGCGGCGATCGCGCCGGACCGCGAGTCCATGGAATTGCCACGAATCAGGTTGAACTGGTAGTAGGTCGAATTGTAGGAATTCATGACGGGTAACGCGGTCGTGATCAGCTGGTAGAGCGTTTCGATCGAGGTGTAGGGCGTGCCGTCTATCCAGTCCGGTTGAGGTAAGTGCAGGGTCGCGGGATTCGCGCGGATGAGGTTCGCGCGAGCGTACCGGGACCCGTGAACGGCAAAACCACGCCGATATTGAACGTCCATGGAGTCGCGAGCACGACCGCCGGTGCGTGCACGGCCAAGAGGAGCAGCGCGGTCGTGGTGGCCATGATCACGGTGCGCGCCAGGCCCGAAATCGACCATGATGACCGCGGCCGGTGCGCGCGTCGCGCCGGCGGTCGTCGCGGCAGGCGCGGCAGCGGCATCGAGCGCGTCGGGTCCATGGCGAGGGGCGCGAGGCGGAGGGGCTCGACGATGGCGGGTTCCGTGTTCGGGATGCGCGATGTTGATTGATCCAAGGAGCGGCAGCCCTGCCGGATCGTCGAGAGGCTTGCGAGCGGGCGGGGTGGCGCGTGACGCGTGGCGATGGGAACGGGACGGGTCGACCGTGCCGAGCTGGAGATGTGCACCTTGGGCGTGGTGCGGGAGAGGAGAAAGCGATCCGCGGCGGAGATCCTGCGGAGCCCCAGGACGAAGACTATCACCAGCTTGAAAGAGCACGACTGACCGCGTGGCGTGCGAGGCCATCGCCCTCCCTTGGATTGCGCGCGGTCGTTCCGGCCAGTCGTGGGAACGCGCGCGGACACGGCCGTCGTCAGCCGACATCGTGAGGAAAAAGCTGAGGGTTGGCTGGGAGACACTTGTTTGATCCCAGCCGTCAGATCCGATTCAAGCTGGTGCACGATAAAGCCGTTTCGACTTGGTCGAGCATGGGACGGCGCGGCGCGAGGTGCAGCTGGCAATCGCGGGTGCAGCGTGTCGTTGACAACTATAAGTGCGTTGGTCGAGGGCTATCGATGGAGGCGGGATAACAGGAGCATTTCGAGGGCCGCTCCAGGTATGTTTTTGTCAGTGGCAAGCGCTGCTTCAGGTGAGCTTGCGTCCAACATCATACTCATACGTGTGCTGCACACAGTTGGCAAGTTAATGTGGTCAATTCTCGAGGAATCCGACAACGTGTCCGAGTGGTTAAGGAGATTGACTAGAAATCAATTAGGCTCTGCCTGCTCAGGTTCGAATCCTGTCGTTGTCGCTGAGAGTTGGGCACGGACGATGTTTCTGTTTGCCAGAAGACCTTGAGCCACTGCCTGCTTTTTAATCGTTCTGACTTTTTGGACGCGCTTCTTGCGCAAGGGCAGTCAATGACATTCTTCACAAGTTCTCCTCCTCACTCTCACGTTTACACATTTCGGACGCGCTACGACTGCAGTTACATCGAATGAAAACGGCATGTCCAATTAATTATTTGCTACGATCACAGCACGAGCGCCATGGCCGCCGCAAGCGCGCCCACCGCCCCCACGACCAGCTTCCCCGCCCCCTCCCCGTTCCTGACCGCGCCCGACTTACTCGCCGCCGCCGTCCCATTACTCGCCGACCCCGCCGACGACGCCGACTCGACAATCTTGACCGTCGGTGCCGGATGCTCGTACGCCGTCTTATCATCCGCTCCCTTGGGCACCTGCGTCCACTCGGCTGTCTTGTCCCCCTCGCACTTCTGCACCGCCGGGAAGTAAAACACTTTACCGGCGTCGGCCGCGGGCGTCTTCCACTGAATGCCGAAATCGTAGTACTGCCAGTCGGGCAGGGCGTTGCCCGGGCCGGCGGTCCAGGTGACGCTCGCGATTTTCCAGGTGTAGGTGGTCCCGCCAACGACGGCCGGTGGGGTCAGGGTCTTGTTGTCGATGGAGACGGCCCAGCCTGGGGTCATGGCGGGCTTGACGGTGTAGACGTCGTCGCTGTGAGATGCGGAAGAGAAGGGACGAGGTCAGTTTGGTGCGAACGTGCGAGAGCGGACAGCCGAGCGGAGGGAGCCGAAGGACGCACGGAATCTGCACGGTCACGGCATTCGTGGCCGCACCGGAACACCCGTGCGGCACGCGCAGAGCCGTCACCGTGTAGGCGTTGGCGGATGCGGTCGCCGGGTTCATGGTCGCGTGCGCGTGTGCGCCCGCGAGCAGCGCGAGGACGACGGTCAGTGCGAGAAGAGCGAGTGTTGGTGCTGGGAACGACATGGTTGCAGCGTGCGACAGGGGAATGAGATGTGGAGAGAAGAGATGTGGGGGAGCGCCCAGAGCCCGAATTTAAAGGCTGGTCGGGCACAGATGGGGGGAATAAATCCAGCAACGAAGTGCGCGAGTTCGCCATTGCGCTCCAGCTCGCGCAAAGACGGAATTCCACATGAGCGAGGCCGAGCGAGGCCGAGCGAGGCGCGACAGAGGCACAACGGAGCCGGGAACGCGTCACGTGCGCGTCGTTGACCGCTGTGGCGCGTCGTGCGGCTGGAAACACGTGCGGTGGGTGCATGCAAGAGTACATGCACGGCCGCAGGTCAGGGCGCGACGTGGCAGGCCGACAGGTGCGAGCGAGTCGATGGACGGGGACCGGGCGGTGGATGCGACATGCGGGTGTTTGCAGTCGATTTCATCGGCAGGGCGGTCGCGGCACGAGCGATGCCGGTCCTGGTAGCCGTCGTTGTTGTTGTTGTCGCCGAGGCGCTGGAATTGACGATCGCGCATGCATATTCGGGCGAGTTGGTCGGCCAGGTCGAGTTGACAGATCCGTCATGTCGGGCGTCGGGCGGAAACGTTCAGCAGCATCGGTGCCGGTGCGGTGCTGGAGTCGAAGCGGGAGCAGAAACTCGTCGGGCAGCTCGAGCTGGTCGCATTTCGAAGAGGCGCAGGGGAATGAGCAGACCGAGGCGAACCGCGACGGAGGGCGGCCCAGGCTTTTATCGCCGGCCGGGGACGGCGTGAGGAGCACGGCAACGTTGGCAAGTGCGCGATTTTTTGTTGGCGGAGCCGGCGTCGCTCGCATGGCAACGCTCCCTGGGGACCTCGCGTGACCGCGGCAACGCACCTGGCAACCAGCACAACTCTGCACAACTCACGCCCCGTCGTCATCGCGCACGCCCCGCCAACCAACGACCGTCGACAACCACGGCGCCAGCGTCTCGCCTCGGACAGTCCTGCCACTGAGAGCGTGCCGTTGCGGGTCCCATCCTCACCAGATCGACCTGCATCCCGCTGTTCCGTGCCGCAGCTGCCCTGGCCTCACACTCTCGCGCGCCGATACCGTTCCAACAAGTAAACCGTGCTCAGCTAGACCCGCAAACAGCAAACATGGCGCGCATCGATCTCGCGCACCTGGCCACTGTGGTCCTCGGCGGCCAAGTCCTGTCGGTCCTGATCGCCGCCTCAAACCTCGTCAACACCAAGCTCTGGCAAATCACGGCCGCCGACCCGGAGACGGGCTTTACGCTCAGCTTCACGCAACTGGCCCTGCACTACATGTTTTTGCTCGTCGTGTTTATCGGTGTGCACGTTGTCCGCGCCGCGCAGGGCCACTCGCTGCGCACCGACGTCGTCAACGCGTTTTTGAAGACCTGGAAAGTGTATCTGCCGCTCGGCCTGTTTGATTTCTACGCGAATTACTGCGTGACCAAGGCGTTTGGGTTCACATCGTCGCTGTCGGCGTTTTTGCTGGTACGCTCGCTTCGTGGGTGGGCGCGTTCATTTGCGATTGGAAGTTGACCTTGCACCCGACCACCAGAACTCGTCGTCGACCCCGTTCACCGTCATCATCTCGGTGCTGCTCTTCAAGGCCAAGTACAAACCTCTCCACTACTTTGCGATCCTCGTCTCGGTCGCCGGCATGGGCATCGTCTGCTGGCAGGACGTGACCGCGACCTCGCGGCTCGTCGGGGATGTGGCCGACGGCAGTAAAGTCGTGGTCGGCAACATTCTTGGGCTCGTCTCGGGTCTTTTGTTCGCTGCTGCGAATACGACCCAGGAGTACAGTGTCAAATCGCTCGGCGGACCGCTTGAATATTGTACTATGATGGGCCTGTTCGGCACGGTGGTCTCGATCCTCCACATGGCCCTGTTCGAACGCTCCGAAATCACTGCGCTCACGCACGCGCCCGCCGACCAAGTCGGGTCCATCGCCGCGTGCCTCGCCGGATTCGTTGCGGCCATGTTCTTATTGTACACGCTCGCGTCGCTTTACTTCACGACCGCGAGCGCGACATTGTTTAACCTGTCGATTCTCACATCCAACTTCTACGTGCTCGTCGGCACCGTGCTCGTCCTGCACTCGGCGCGCGTCACCGCGTGGTACTTGGTCGGGTTTGTCCTGATCGTCGCCGGGTTGGTCGTGTTCAATGGCGACCCGAACGGGTGGTCGGATATGTTCACGCGCGCGCAGGCGTCGCGGGATGTGGAGGGTGGCGAAGGGGCGCGCACGTCGGCGGATGGGTTGCTCGAGCGGGACGCGTCGAGCGCTGCGGGCGCGGGTGAGGGAGGGTATGGCACGACAAATGCCGGCGACGAGGGGAAGAACAAGGCGTAGATGGTTGGTGGTTTTGGGTGGATTGTGGTGTCATCTTTGTTGCTTTGCAAGATGAGTGGAGAGGGAGGGGGGTGTTCGCATGCGATGAATGGATGATACACGACCATTTTGGGTGGAGAAAGTTGGCCCTGCTCGCGTGGAGCGCGCGCGTCGTGAATACTCGGCTGCCTTCGTTGCGCGAGCGTGGCCAGTGAAGTTGACCGTGTCGATCCGTTGCGCTTTGGCACGAAGCCGCGAGGCGAAGCGGCATGAGTGGGCCGGCAACGGAAAATAGGTTGAAGCAACGGTCCACGTGATGGCACGCGACGGAGAGCGCACTCCCGACCGCGCTCTTCCGTGCACAGGCCTTGCGCTGGAAAACCGCCATCGCCACACCGCTCTGGTTCCTTCTCTCCATCCGCCCATTCCCAATTGGCTTGGTCACCGCTGAGTTCTCTTATCAACATGTCTCAAGTCGCCAAGTCTGCCGCGAACAAGCCCGGCTACGAGGAGTCGGCCGACGTCAAGGTGCACCGCATCCGCATCACGCTCTCGTCGCGCAACGCCAAGGCGCTCGAGAAGGTGGCCGGTGACCTCGTCAAGCGCGCCAAGGACAAGGACCTCAAGGTCAAGGGCCCCGTGCGTCTCCCGACCAAGCACCTGTCGATCACGACGCGCAAGGCGCCCAACGGCGAGGGTTCCAAGACCTGGGACCGCTTCGAGATGTCGATTCACAAGCGTCTCATTGACCTGATCTCGCCGTCGGAGATTGTCAAGCAGATCACGTCGATCTCGATCGAGCCCGGAGTCGAGGTCGAGGTCACGATCGCCAACTAAGGCGTCGGTGAAGCGGTTGCGTTTGCCGTGCCAAGTCGTTCGGCGTCGGACGCTCGCGTGGTCGTCGGCGACGAGTTCGCTCGGCCGGGTGCGCGGTGAGCGCGCGGAGCGCGCGTAGTCGGCTCGTTTCTTCAATATAAAGATGGACGGGGCGGCACGTCGCTTTCGCAATCTACATTCATTTGGTCGTCCGGCATCGTCGCCGCGTTCAGGGTCGCATTTCCGCCACCTCGACCTTCAATCGCACGCACTTGAGAGCAGCCGAACTAGATTGTGATTTGTCAGGGTACAAATGAGCAGGCAAACATGGAACAGTCGGCGCGTTGCCTGGTGTTGCCGTGGTGGGCTTGGTCGTTGGCGGTCATGGTTGCGGTTGCGGTTAAGTTTGCGTGGCGCTTTTCTGGCTGGGACGAAACGGGCGGCGTCCTTCCGAGTCGACCGCTCGCTGCGCGCGAGGCGGCGAAGCGCGCAAACGGCAAACCGCTGTCGCCCGCCCGGGCTGGTCGTTGGCCGTGTGTGTGGTCGGGCCGCCCTCGCTGGCCACGTCCTCCCCTGCGGCCGAGCATCTCTCCAGCACTCACCGCACAAACGTCCTCGCGACCGACTCCGATGCTCGTGCTCTCCTTGCTTGCTTGCTGCCCCCGAAGGCCCCGACTTGCTGAAACCGACGCCGAAACCCCGCGCTGGGGCCTGCCAGCCGGTTGCCGAGAGGCCGATCCAGGGGCCGGCCGGGGGGCTCGGGGTCCCCCCGAGGGGCCTCCGCGGCCAGCCGTCCGTTTAACAGGAAAACCGCTCCCTGCCGGGGGGGTTCAAATTCCCCCTTGCTGTTTGCCGAACGACGGGGCCCATCGTCCCCTTGCCCGA
>GG745385.1:94331-123343 GCA_000151295.1 Allomyces macrogynus ATCC 38327 | reverse complement strand
GCATGTTTGTTTGTAACGTTCATCCGGGGCTGCGCTCCGCATCGCGAGCCGCACGACGAGCGGCCAAGCGGTGGAAGCGCGAGACACCGGTGCGAGATACCAGAGGTACTGACATGGTCCCGGCGTGACTTGCGCGTGCACCGTGTTGCCAGGCCGCGGCGTGGGGCCGTGGTCTGGAACAGTGCGCTGGCGCTGGCGCTGGCTGGCCATGTCATGGCCACGCAGCACGGCCAGCTCTCCATCGCTGGCAACGCGCTGCACCATGGCCCGCGACATCGACATTGACTCTGACCCGGACACGGCTGTCCCCGCCGTCACCGTCACCTCCATCCACCACGAAACTCTCGCCGAACCGATGTCGTTCAAGGACCGCGCGCGGTTCCGGCTCTCGGCGCCCGTGTCCGACTTGGGCAGCGACGTCTGGGCCAACGACGCGCTGCTCGATGCATTGGACAAAGCGCCCGACGCCGACGCGTTGGAGGCGATTGTCGCGTTGCGCAAGATGGTCGGGGGTGGGGGGGATGAGGAGGCTAGCGATGGCGACGGTGATGTGCGCTCGCCAAGCTCCACCGACGACGACGAGAACGCGCCCGACGAGCCCGACCACGACGAGCCCGCAGTCGCACACGCGCACGTCCCACCGCGCCCGCCACGCACTGGCGACGACACGCTCCTCCCGCCCCCACCACGCCGGTCACGGTCGCTCCCGCCACCGTCGATGCGCGTGCCGCACCCGCTCGCCGCGCCACCCCTGACCCTCCCGGCCTCCCCGACCCCAACCGTCCTGACGGCCGTCGCCAAACGCACCGTGTCGATGGCCTGGACCCAGATCGCGAAACACATGCCGCCACCGCCCGTCCCGCCCGTGCCGCCGCTGCACGCGATCCCGCTTCCGCGCGCACTGCCCGTTCCGTCGGGTGACTTCACTGCGCCGCCCATCGCTCCGGTCGACCTCAACGTGCCGCCCGAACCGGTCGTCGTTCTCGACGACTTCACCGCGCCGCCGCTCCCGCCGGCACTCCCGCCGCCCGCGCCGCACCCGCTCCGGTCGCCGTCGCTCCCACCGCCGCCGAGACGCAACTCGTCGGTGCCGTCGTTGCCGCGCGCGCGCGTCACGCACCGGCCGGCCGTGGCCCCGGCGTCGTCCGAGTCGACGATCGACGCGTGGCTGTCGGACGCCGACTCGGCGCTGGTCAAACTGCATGCGATGCTGGACGCCGTCGAACGGCAGGTCGCGTCCGACGAGCGCGCGAGGGGGAGGACATGGTTTGGGGATGGCGGCGGCAGGTGGACAAGGACGACGTTGCCCCGCCGAGGTGCAGAGGGGGAGGGGGAGGAGGGGGGGCCGGCGTCGGCGCCGGCGGGAGCGGCGTGAGTGAGTGGGTGGAGAGAGAGAGAGAGAGGTTAGAAGATTTAGATGGAAGGGAATGAAACAGAATAGACGCATGTGTGGTGTAGGATGTGGTCCCATGGATGCAAGGCTGCGTCGCGGAACCTTGACGGTCAGCATGCTAGGTGGCGAGCAAACTGACGCGATTCTCCTGCTTCTTGGTATGTAGATTACGGCCTGCTTCTCGTCATGGATCACGGCCAGGTCATCGAGTCGGGGTCACCGCTCGAGCTGCTTAACCAGAACGGATCGATTTTTGCGAGCATGGTCGAGGATACGGGCGCGGCGAACGCGGCCATGTTGCGACGAATGGCCGAAAAGGCCGGCGTGGCAAAGCGGAACCGAGCGTCGGCATTGTTGTAGATTTCGCTTTATGTTGGTACATGGTTGAAGTACAGAAGCACACGCTCTTTTGTTTTGCAAGTGCGCTATTCAGCAGTTGGCCGGATCGCGCTGGCGTGAGCGCGCGACTCGGTTACAAAGACAAAACAACAAACTTGGTCGATTCGTATGCCGCGTGTGCGGCCCCTAAACCTATCCTATCCACCGACTATCCCGACGTACAGTCCCTCCGACTCGCCGTTCCGAGCACATCCGTACCAGTCTCTTACCCTGCTTCCAGTCCCCTCCTCTCTCGCTTCCTTCCCCACCCTACCGTCACTCAGAACTGCCGCGTCGGCCGCGTCGGCTGGATCGCCACGCGCGACGCGTTCACCGACGCCCCCGGCAGCCCCGCTTCCGACGAGTTCGTCTGCGCCGTCCCGGCGCGCGCCAGTGCCTCGACACTCTTCCCCTTGCCCATCTTCCCGGCCGCGGCCTCCTTGTTCGGCGCCGCCGTCGACACATCCGTGGCCTTCCCCGTGGCACTGCGCGACCGCGAACTCGAACTGACCGTACACGTCGCAGCCAGGACCTTCACCCACGCGTCGCGGTCCGGCTCTGACTCGAACTGCACGAGCCACGCGCGGCCGTGCGCAAACAGCTCGATGCACAGGGCCGCTCGCCCCGGGTGCGGGTCGAACTGCGTGGCGGCCAGCGGTAACACCACGCCGTCGCCCTGGTTGTCCCGCGAGTTTGGCACAAAGCGAGATGATCGCGTCGCCAGAAAACAGGTGGACCGCGTGCATCGTCCACGTCGCAAACCACGCCGACGATTCCTTGACCGCGTACTGGCCTGACACGTGCGCGACTTTCCCTGTCTCGTGGTTCATCGACACGTGGATCGCCGGGTTCGGCGCCCCGGTCGTCGTCGCCACGGCGCCCGCGCGCGCGGTGCTCGTCATGCTTGTCGTGCCGACGCCGCCGGCGGCGAATTTGGCGCGCGCGGCAGCAGCGGCCGCGGGTGGGTCGGCGGCTCCTTCGGGCGCGCCGGTAGTCCCGCGGAGGATCGCGATCACGACGCGGCCCACGAGCGCGGCGTAGGTGAAGGCGACGACGTAGATCATGACGATCGTGCGGATCATGTAGGCGCCGAGAAGGAAGTCGGCCATGGTGATGAAACTGAACGCGAGAATGATGACACCAGGCAAACGCAATATTCTGACATGCGAGGGAGCGGATGAGTCGCGGGAGAGCGACAGAGCGCGCAAAGGACGACGGGAAAAAAACAACGTATGTACCTGCGCGACGTACATGATCCAGAGCGTTTCGCGGAACGACGAGACTACGTTGCGCGTCTACGAACGAACGATCCGTCAGTTACCCGTCCCACTAACACCTAATCTCAAACGTCCCAATCCTGACCTTGTACCCGAGGTAAATCACCGCGACGAGCAACGCCAAGTTGAGCGCGAGCGTCGTGCCCATGACCGCCTGCTCGCCGACCTTGCTCGACGAGGTGCACGTATAGTAGAGCAGTTTCTTGCTGTTTGAGGCCACGGGCGAGCTCGGGAACGCGCCGAGCCAAATGCCGAAAATGATGCTTTGCAGCGCGATCAGCGAGGCGACCATCTTGAACAAATACGGGTTCTGAATTGTCTTGAGCCGCCGCATCGACTTGTTGTCTAGGGAGGCCGCGGTCGGGTCAGTTGGAGATGAACCGGACGGGTCGAGCTCGACAAGGGGGAGAACAGACCAAATATGCGCCAAATCTAGATCAGAGAAGCAAGTCCGTCAAACGGCGTTGGTCAGTCGACGATCTCCTCCCCACCACAACGGCATGGGCATAACGCACCCGGTACGTCTTAACGGCACTGCTTCCAATGATCATTTGGTATCCAATCGTCAGGATCCAGACGGGCGCGTGGCACGTGACGCGCGACGGTTTCCCCACCGAGACAAATTCGCCCACCAGCACCCAAATACACCCGTTCGTGATCAAGACCAGGAAGGGGAACGAGAGGTTTCGGACAATTGCCTCGTTGCGGTGCTTGAACAGGACAGCCGTGCCAGCCAAGAACAGGACAATCAGGACGGCGCGCACCACCGACGTGATGACCACGCCCGGGTCGGACCACTGCGGGTACAGAACCATCTTGGCCGGAATGTCGGGCGGCGGGGTCGACGAGCCCGAGAAGAATTGCGCGGGGGCCACAGACTGGACAGAGCCATCGGCGAACATGTGGTAGGCCGCAAACCGCTGCCCGCCGTACATGTTCCATACCGAAAACGACCTGTAGAGGTTGTTTGCGGTGCGGTCAGTCTCGTCACACGCGGGCGGTCTGACCAAAACACAGCCAAACGTACCCCGCACGATCACCCTCATTCGAAAACGACACCTCCCCTGAAGCCCCCGCAAACGGTGGCGGCAAGAAGTCGCGCTCCAAGACCAGATCCGCACGCGTCACGTTCGTGGGCCCGACGCTCTCCGCCGTCTGGATCAGGCCGCGCGCGAGTGCCACGGCACAGTCGTAGTGCAGCGCCGCGTACGGGACCTTGCTGATCGGGTAGGTCATGTTGATGGCCGCGTATGCGGCGGCCATCGTCTGGTAGGCCGTGCTGTTCGTGTCGGCGTACGGCGCCAGGTAGAGCACGCCATTTGCATTGGCCATGTCGGTCGCGTAGTTACTCGAGGTCGTGGGGATCCCGCCGGACATGTACATTTCGAGCGCGTCGGTGCCGAGCTAGAGGATGCGCGCGCGATCAGTCAAGAGAAAGTCGCGCGCCGATGCGCAGAGCCTGGGTCGGATCACGGAGCATACCCAGGCGTTGTCGGCGTTCAGCAAACCCTGCACGCGCGCCTCGCGCAGAAGCACGGCGAAGTCCTCTGCGTAGGCCGCGACAACGTGCACGTTCGAGTAGCTGTTGGCCAAATTGCGCACTTGCGGGCCTAGATCGTGGTCGCCCGGCACGTAGACGTCGGTGGAGCTAATCGTGATGCCAAGCGTCTGCGCCGTGGCGAGGAAACTGGAGGTGACTGCAGAGTAATGACAGCGGGACGGGTGAGTCTCTTGGAATGAGGACATGACAACGGGAAGCTAATAACGTACTGGTTGCGCCGTACGAATCCGTCGCCGCGAGCAAGTTGACGTGCGTCCACCCCATGGCGAACGCAAACTTGGCCATCGCCGCGCCCTGCTGCGTGTTATCCTACATGGCCCGGCCCCGCGCTCGTCAGCGACCTTTTTCCGTCATGTCCGCGCGCGCGACTAGAAAACGACGAACAGGGATTGTTCGAAAGAATCGCGGAAACTGGTTGCTGCTCAATTCGCTGCTCGACGCGCTGCCACTGCAGTGCCACGCGCGAATGCGCGATTCCACATAGACAAGCGGGATCGTGTTCTCCGACGTGTACTCGCCAATGTACGCAACTGTCGCGTTGTTGTCTGCCCGCGTTCTCGAAACGTCAGTTCTCCGCCGATGGTCAGATGCGGAAAGCGAATCAGTCGTACCGTAGAGCCGCCACATGGCCGAGATCGCGTAGGCGCGGTTGCCGCCCGAGTTGCCGCGCACAAACGCGAACCGGTAGTTTGGGTTGAGCGCGTTCATGACGGGCATCGCCGAGATGATCACTTGCCATAGCGGCAAGATGTTGGGGTTCACGACAATCGACGCTGGTGGGCAACGACGAGTTAAATTGGGTCAGGACATGATCCAACACGAGGAAACGGGCATCGATACGGCGATAAAAAACGGAGCACGTACAAAGATTCGTCGTTGGAAGCACGACTCCGATAACGTATGTGGTCACAGCGTGCACGGACACGGCAAAGAGCACGGACACGGCGAACACCACGCCGAGCACAGCCGCAACGGCAATCGCGACGCGGGTGGCACCAGATGGTTGCGCAGCGGCTCGAAAACGGTTATGGTGGGATCTGCCGGCGCGGCCCTTGTGCGGACACGCGGAAGGCATCGTGGCACGGCAGGAGACTGGTTCGGGCTTTGCGGAACGTGGAACGGGGGTCGCGCGGCAGGCTCCAGGAGAACCGCGGTGCGAAAAATTGGGTTGTGGGCGACCGGAGGGCACGACAAGGAGTCGCACGGCGGGTAGGGGCGGTCGCTGATCGGCACGCAGAACGTGGCCGTGGTGCACCTGAGAGCAGGCGCGGTACTGGCCGATCGTCGTGCGGCAAGTTGGGTGCGGACTGGATGGTTACGCTGCTGGCGGGAGATGAAAAAGATTGCGGCTGGGGCGTGAAGAGAAAAGGGGGAATGATCGGCAGCTTTGTGATCACAGAACTGGCAACGTGACCGCGTATTGTCCGTCTTATCCGTCTTTTCCGTCTTTTGTCGATTCACCAGCCGACCAGACCACACTAAACAAACGTCGAGCCCGAATGGGCGTCTTGCCACCGCAGCGCCGCATCGCCCAGGATGCTAATGTTGTCGTCAGAGACCGAGGTGCAACGGAGGGGCGCAAAGACCGGACTGTTCGCAATCGCTTGCAAACGCAAGCGAGAGCAGGCGCTGATTGAGGCAGAGGGAACAGACATGTTCGAATTGAGATAAGCATTACAACATCAACGGCAAGATTTGGATCCGTTTCAGCGGCGGCTGGCATCGGCTTCCTCAGCCAAACGCCGCAGCACGGCAGCGCTCGCCGCGCCCGTGTCCTCGACCATGCTCGCAAAAACCGATCCGCTCTGGTTGAGCAGCTCGATCGGTGACCCCGACTCGATGACCTGGCCGTGATCCATGACGAGAAGCAGGTCGTAATCTGCCAAGTAACGCGAGAATCGAGTCAGCTTCAGGGTTCACGACTTGCTCCACTCTACCAACAAAGCATAACAGACCAATGATCGTGAGCAGCCGGTGCGCAATCGTCAAGATAGTGACCCCATTAAAATCGCGTCGAATCGACGCCTGGATCGTCTTTTCCGTCTCCAAGTCAATACTAGCCGTGACCTCGTCCATGACGACGATGCGCTTGGTCCCGACCATGGCGCGCGCTAGGCACATGCAGCACCGCTCGCCGAGCGAAAAGTTCTCGCCATTCTCGGCCACGTGAGCGTCGAGTTTCCCGTCCAGGCTCGCGATTCGGCTGGCCAGCCCGGCGCGCGTCAGGCAGTCCCACAGGTGTTGGTCGTCGTGCTGCAAGAAACGGTCGAGGTTGTAGCGCACGGTGCCTTCAAAGAGAACGGGGTCCTAGAATTGTTGTCCACTGTGTCAAAGTTGATGGGGATGAGTGAAAGAGTGGTGGAAGAGTGCGGACCTGCGGAATGATCGCGATGCGGGACCGCAAATCGTGAAGCGAGACGTCGCGCGTGTCGAGTCCGTCAATCGTAATCGAACCCGTCGACGGTTCAACGAGCCGTAATAGCGCGGAGACGAGCGACCTAGGTGTCGTGGATCCGAACTTGGTGAGGTCTTGGTGCTACACAGAAATATGCGACAAGGATACACACGTCTTCCCTGCGCCGGTGCGGCCCACGACACCGACGTGCGTCCCTGGCACAATCCACGCATTGACACCGTGCAGCGCCGCCACGTCGCTGCCACCATACTTGAGCTCCAGGTCGCGAATCACAATCTCGCCGCGGCTCGGCCAGTCTGCCGGCGTCTCAGCGATCAACTTCCCAGACCGCGGCTCGGCACGCTCCACGCCGCGCTCCTGCGGCATCTGCGTCGCAAAATAGTCGAGCCGCTCAACGGCGTTCATTTGCGCCTCGGCGTCGGCGCCCTGGAACACGCAGCTGTTCAACAACATCGTGATCTGCAGCCCATACGAGAGCGACAATCCGAGCAACGCTGGTGCCATGGTGTGCCGCGTCGCCACTCCGAGCGCGCCCGCGAGCGTCGTGATGCATGCGGCCATGAGCTCGAGCCGCACGCCGAGCCATCGCGCCGCCGTGATCGTGTGAAAGTACGGCCGGTTGTTGCGGTCCATGAGCTGCGCGTTGTGGTCCATGAACCTTGGCTGCGCAGCGTACGCGCGAATCGTGGTCAGGCCGTCGAGGCATTCGCCGAGGTGCGCGTAGAGCGGGGACCGCGTCAGTGCGTCGAGCCGCTTCAGCTCGCGCGTTGTTGCGCGGTAGTACCGCTGCACGAGCATGTAAAGCACCAGCAACACGACGAGAGCGATGGCCAGGTAAGGCGTCGCGACGATCATCAAGACCATGACGGAAATCACCATCGTGAATGACCTCATAAACATGCGGAACACGTCGATCAGCGTGTTGTCAGTCATGTCAACGTCCTTGGAAAAGCGCGCGAGAATCCGGCCGAGCGGTGTCCGCTCAAAGAAACTGAGCGGTGCGAATGCGACGCGGTCGAGGGCGAGCTGGTGCATAATGCGTGACGCGTGGACCCCTGAGGAGACAAAGGCGACGTTGGAGATAACTATATTGATCGAACTGGTCAGTCATGAACCATCGGGGTAAAAATGGAGGAAAACTGAGCCGCACTTGTCAAAAGCCCTTGCCCGAGACCCCACGCCGTATAGGTGCCAATGTACGTCGACAACGACCACGAAAAAGTGTCGTTTGTCCACCAAACGAGCCACAGATCGGCAAAGACGCGCACGGTTTGCGCCAGCGCCACGAGAACCACGACAAACGCCGCGTACGCGTACCCACCACAGTATTGGAGGTACCGGCTATAGTATTCGCCCTTGACCGCACCCGTCTCGCGCTCCTCTTGTGTCATGAGCGCGTTGGGTTGAGCGGGCGGTGCCGATGCCGTCGCCGCAGCCGTTGCAGGGCCCAGCGGCGTGCTAGCAAGATCGACGTCGTGCTCCGACGCCGATGAGCTGCCGTGATCATCGTGCGAGCCCTTTTCGTTGCCAAGGTACTCGCTCAACATGTCGGCAACAGCACCGCCGCGCGTCATGCACTCGCCGGTCGCGCCGTGCTCGGCGATTCGGCCGTTCTCCATGAGCACGATATAGTCGCACTGCGCTGCGTACGAGAGCGAGTGCGTCACGAGCACGCGTGTCTTGCCGTGCAGGCTCGACTTGATGCACGCGTGAAACAGGAAGGCGGCAACGTGCGCGTCGACGGCGGCGAGAATGTCGTCCAGAAGGAAAATCTCGGCGTCCGAGTAGAGCGCGCGGGCCAGGTTTACTCGTGCCTTTTGGCCACCCGACAGCTGGAAAATTCGGGTGGAGAAGGTTGATAAGCTCTCCGCCTACCCATCGGAGAGGTAAGAATGGCGCGTGCGTACGTTGACACCCTTCTCGCCAATCTCAGTCGCGTCGCCTGCTGGCAACCGCTCGAGATCCTTTCGCAGCGCGCTCAGGTAAATCGCACGGCGGTAGGCCTCGTCGTCGTAGTCGGCACCAAACAACACGTTTTCCTTGAGCGACGCGTTCTGGATCCACGGCACCTGCGGGCAGTAGGCGAGCCTGCCATCGAGCACGACTAAACCCGACGTGCGCTTCATCTCGCCGACGATTGCCGAGAGCAGACTCGACTTGCCGCTGCCGACCTTGCCAATGATCGCGACGAGCTGCCCCTTGGGGATGGCTAAGTTGATGTCGCACAGGTAGGCGTCGTCGGCGTTGGTGCTCACGACGGGTTCCACGTTGACGAGACTGTCGTCGCCATCGTCATGGGGCAAGAGCGCTCGGTGCGCGCTCAGAAGCTGCGCCGTGGGCTCCTGCTCGCTGGCGCCAGCGCCGACGGGCGCCCCATGGTGCCAGTCCCACCGAAACGACGCGGCATCGATCGCAATCGCGGGTACCGCAGCTCCACCCATTCCGTTGCCAATCGTCGGCACCGCATCGACCTCGGGTGCCGCGAGCAGATCGGTGATGCGCCGCGCCGACACGCCCGCATCGACAATGAACCCATACGCCTGCAGCACCTGCCACAGCGGCATCCGGATCAAGTTGAGCAGCGACAGCGTTCCAAACACGACGCTCGGCACCATTGTCCCCTCGGCGGTCGCGTACAGCGCAAGCATGATGACGCTCGCGAGCGATGGCGTCGCCACGGCGAGCCCGACCACGACCGACTTCAAGACGAGCACGCGCGCAACCAGCTTGAGCTCGTTCTGCCGCTGCTCGCCAATTTTGGCGAGTAACGGCCGCTCCCACGCGAGCAGTTTCACGACCTTGATCCCCTGCAGCAGCTCGTTCACGAGCCTGACGCGCCCGTCCGTGACCTGCTGCGACGCGCGACGCGTGCGTGCGACCACCCGCATCGTGCGCGACTGTAACGGGACAAACAGGACGAGCAGCGCGATCCCGGCAAGCGCGGCCGGGCCAATGTAGTAGACCATGAGCGCCGTCGCAACAATTATCTGCAGCGCGCACGTCCAGAATATGTGAATCCACGGCATCACCACGTCGAGCCGGTTCGTGTCGGTGGTCACGACGTTGACGACCTTGCCTGTCGTCCACTCGCGCACGCGCGCGGCGTTGCTGAGCCGCATCGATTTCGCAAACGCGGCCGTGATCAGCGCCGTGCGCACTTGCAATCCGGTCAGCATCGCGCGGTGCCAAAAGTAGCTGGTTGCGATCGTCGACACGACCTGGCACGCCAACATCCCAGTGACCCACCCGAATCCCTCGGCGGCAGAGCACGGCGTGTCGGGAGATGACTGGCACGCGGTCAAGAACGCGACGATTTGCGCGACGTAGACGGGGATTGCGAGCGCGGCCGCGTCACCAATGAATTTCGCGGCACCGGCTACGATCCTATCCAACATTGGTCGTGCAGACGTGATCATGAGCCCACGAGCCAAAAAAGAAACCGACACTTTATCACCCAATCTCGTACCATGGACGCCCAAGCAATTTCCACAGCGCACGGTGCAAAGCGCGGGTCGGGACCGCGCAGGTGATGGCGTTACGGCCACACGCGGCAAGCTCAGCGTCGAAATGCTTTTGGAACGTGCCGCGAACCGTATTGGCGGCAAAATCGTGACCAAGTGCGAAAAGGTCGCGTTCTTGGAGCGGGTGGTCATAGCCGCGCTTCATCATTGGCGTGCTCCATGAGAACAAGCTGCATGTTACATAGTCAAAGCGTGCTCGGCAGCGTATTCCAGGAAAAGTCGGCACAATGTAACAGCCGCGCGTACAGTTTGGACATCCAGTTGGCATGATCCATCGGGCATACTTCCGCAGTACTTTCGTCATGGCACGCAACGGAATCGGAAGAATCGTGTGCGGCGAGAAGCCGGTGCTGGTCCTTGTTGGATTCTAATCGATTGGTCGCGACTGGCCCTGCAACATCAGTCACGGCCATCTTCGCTGGTGAGTTGATCAGGGCAGAGGTGTTGAAGGGCTTGGTTGGTAGGTGTTGGTGGTGGTTCGAGCTTGCCGCGGCAGGGATCCGTGGGCGGCGCGCCATAAATACTGAGCGCGCCTTCGTCACAAATGCGGGGTTCGGCTCATGGTTTCCCTGCCAGGGACCTCCGTGGATCTGAGACTGCCCGAGACCAGAAGCGTGGCCACCGACTCCGGGTGTCTGCGCTCGTACGTGTCAGCCGCTGTTCGGTCCGAGAACGGAACACGGTTGCTCATCAGGGTTGGGCCGGGTCGAAAAGTGATGCCTCCGCGCTGCGCCTGAATCAAACTACGACGCCCCATCAAGACAGAAGTGTGGCCATGTTGGCAAATGCAAGCTGTTGGGTCAGCGGCCTGGCAGACAGAGCGTCGGATGCTGAATGGTAACGAGGAATCTTGAGAGATAATAATGATTCGCTGACGCGCCGGAAGTGCGTGAGAACGCTTATATTTCAAGTGCGCCAAGTTAAGTAGGGGTGATGTCCCGTGCTTTTTGCTATTTATCGCGAACTAGAGCGCGTAAAGGTGGAGAATGCAAAGGGCCTGTCGGTCAATGATCAGGCTACGCTCCCACTGGTTCCGGACAAAGACTCGGAGAGGAAAAAATGTCTGATTGTATGTGCACGGCATCATGTTCTTCTCTTCAGCGACAACGACAGGATTTGAACCTGTGCAGGCGTCGCCTAATTGATTTCTAGTCAATCCCCTTAACCACTCGGGCACGTTGTCAGGTTGCGTTTGGGTGTGCCGGATTTGGCTTATAAGTCACTTGCAAGCACACAATGCATGAGACGAAGCATGGAAAGACGACGCTGCCAACTTGCGTCAATATTGCTCCAATCAGGTTGGTGTCTGGCCGAAAACGTGGAACAAGCGTGGGAAATCTTCGCGCGGCACGAACGTAGGTATGCTTGTATTTATATGGAAAGCAAACAGCGTCGTCAAAAATTATGTGAAGCCGAGCCAACGTCGACTTAACAAGGCGCGGCCAAATCATCGTCCTGATCATACAAACAAAACGCGCTCTCCACACTACGTATCCAGGTCCCCTTGCTCCATCAACGGCACATGCATTTAGGCCGACGCCGGCAGCTGCGCGACCGACTCCTCGAGGTCGAACCCCTTGGTGCTCTCGTCGTC
Source organism: Allomyces macrogynus ATCC 38327 (assembly GCA_000151295.1). NCBI lineage: Eukaryota > Fungi > Blastocladiomycota > Blastocladiomycetes > Blastocladiales > Blastocladiaceae > Allomyces > Allomyces macrogynus. The sequence goes on along the minus strand of GG745385.1, from coordinate 111,203 downwards.
CTCGTCGGTCCCGGCCGCCATCGAGTCCGACACCTGCTTGTCGAGCGTGATGCGCTCCTCCTCGAGCGACATCGACAGCGCCATCGCGAGCTGCAAGTCGTAGTCCGTCAGCAGCGCGCGCTCCTCGGGACTGAGCGCATCAAGGTCGACACCCTCCTCGCCCTCCTCGGCGTGCTCCTCCTCAGCCGCAGCCTCCGCCTCCGCCGCCGGCGCCTCGGCAGCGGCGGCCTCGGGCTCCTTGTCCTCGGCCGGCGGCACGGCGAGCGCCTCCTGGAACCACCGCGACAGGAACTCGATGGGCTTCTTGGCCGTCGCGGCGATCTGCTCGAGCCGCTGCTGCGAGACGAGCTGCGCCTGCTGCTGCTGTTCAGCGGCGGCGGCCGCCTGGGCGTCCTCGTCCATGGCACGCAGCGCCTGCTCTTGCGCCTCGAGCTCGGCGACGCGCGCCTCGATCTTGGCGTCAAACTCTTCCTGCGAGATGGAGAGCGACGTGTAGTCGACGTTCTGAATGAACGAGACGGCGCCCTCGAGGTTCGTCAGGTAGTACCCGGCCTCCGAGTGCAGCTTGTGCGGGTTGCGGAACCGGTTGATGTACCTGGAGGTGGAGGTGGGAGCGAGATGGGTGGTGAGAGACCGTGCGAAGCAGCGACGAGGAAGGGTCAAGCGGTGAGCACGCACTGAATGTTAGAGATGAGCTGCGGCGGGTTGGCTTGCAGGATCACGAAAATGAGCAGCGGTAGGAAACTGTCGGCCGTCTCCGACTGGCCTGACTGCTTGAGGAGACCTATCAAACGAACGGCATGGTGAGCGACGACGAACGCACAAGACGAGCAATGACAAACCTTGCGCCAACGTACCGAAAATGACCTTGCACGCGTTGAGAATGCAAATGAGCTTGTCGCGCGGCGCCTTGTACTTGTTGATCTTGAGCAGCTCCTTTTGCGCGACGCGCAGGAACGGGCCGGCCACGTCGGCATCAACCTTGATGTCGAGGTGCTCGAGCTCAATCCACTGCAGGATCAAGATCTTCTTGGCGAGAATCTCGTCCTTTTCGGCGTCGTCGGACGTGTCGGGCGAGAAGGTGCTGGTTGCGAGGAGAGCAGCGAGAGTCAGTCTGACTGCACCGAAGGAGAAGCAATGCATGTGCATGCCGAGCAAACACGTACTGCTGGTAGAGCTTGTTCATGAGCAGCTTCTCCATGCCCTCCTTGGCATTGTCGAGCTCGCCGTCCGACGCATTGGCAAACAGCTCGTTCTGTGCCATTTGCGTCGACATAAAGTCGAGGAAGTCGTGCACGATCTTGGTCTGCTCGGTCACGGTCCATTGACGCTTCGTGAACTCGCGCAAGAAACTAGCGTTGGGGAGCAAACGCATCGCATCAGCATCGAACGCATCGAACACATTGATGCACCAGGCATGGGGGCGCGCACGCGCGCGCCAAGCAGTCGTACCTGCGGAAGTACTTGGTCAGCGGCAACGCACGGCGGTCGCGCATCTGGTCGAGGAACTTGGCAAAGTCAAACGTCGGGGTGGCGCCCACGGGCGGCACGTCGCGTTTGGCTATGGACCCAATGCCACATTTCACGCCGCACCTCCGGTCAGGTCGGTGGTCGGTTGCGACGAAAACAAGAAATGAACAACGAAAACGCGTGTACGCGCGCGTCTCGCAACGGTACCTTCAGCCGCGGGCGCGTCGCCTGACTCGGCGGGTGCGGCCTCACCGCCCTCGGCCGCCTGCTGAGCCTCGCCGGCCTTTTGCGCCTCGGTCTTGATGAAGGTGATGAGGTCCTGGATCTTGGACCGCACAATGTTGCGCGCATCGGTGATGGAGAAGGCCGGGGTGCCGTCCGGGTTGGTTGCGCTGTCGGCACAAATGTTCGTGAAGGGTGAGCGTGTGCGCTTGAAAACGGGAACAAAACACCTTCAACGGCGACGTCGACGTACCCCTCGGCACCCTGGTAGTACTGCACGCCCGGGTACCCGGCCTGGCCCTCCTCGGCAGACGGCACGACGACAGCGTCGGCGAGCCGCATCTCCTCGTCAAACTCGGCCTGGAGCAGGCTATAATCGGCGACCACCCGGTCAGAACAGCGTGCTCAGGCGTGGCCATACGGTCCAACGGATGGAAAAGCGCATGGTCACTCCCATACCGAGCGATGGTCTCGTCGTCGACGGTCGAGGGCACTTGGTCGTGTTCCATTTCGGTGACTTGCTGAACGATCGTCTCGTCGTTGGGTGCGCTCATTCAAGGGGTGGTAGTGGTTGCAGCTTTCACGTCGGGCAGTCGAGAACGACGACGTGGAGAGGGCGCAGCGGGTTGATGCTGGAGAGAAGCGGGTCAAACGGCAGCGTTGAGGCCAGGCTGCTGGTTGACGCGATGGGACAAAGGCGGGACCGCTGGTGCGCGTCGGTGCGAAGTGTGCAGGCGTGCGGGGAGGCGCCGGGGCGAACACGGTGGTGGTCGTTGGCGAAAGCGAGAGCGAGGCGCGGCACGTGTGTACGCCGCGCAAGGACAGGCGCCGCGTCGACGAGCAAAGTGAAAGTGGCGCGTGTGCGTGCATGCCGGCGGGCGTTCAGCTTGCGTTTGGTGGCGGCAGCGCGAGACAAGTCGTCGATAACACGTGCCTGGCACGCAGGTGCTGCGAGACGTGCGCTCATTTTCTCTTGCTTGTCAGCGAACATGCACCCAACCGATCACGGCGGCCGCTCGAGTGATCAGTGATCACGTCGGCATTCACTCTCCACGGTCGCCACTCGCCACTCGCCACTTGAAGAGTCTCATCGCAAGTGCCGCCCCGCTGGTCCCCTTTACCAAGCACCAAAATATGCGCCGGGAGTGGCGCCTTCTTCTTGTGGACATGGCATCGTCTCTTCGGTTATTTGGTGACCAAGAAAATGCATCCGCCGGATGTCGACGCGAACCATGACCTTCCACTTGGGCTACTGGGGACACCGCAGCGCAACCGGCGCTCGCCATCCGATATAAAGCGCCGTGCGGCCCTCGCCCCAGCTCGAACCATCAGCATCAGACGACCGTCATCGAGACCCGACCAAACCAGCCTGCTGCACATTCAACCGACCAAACGATGAACAACCCCGTTGCTACCGCGGCTGCCCTGGCCGTCCTCGCCGTACCCGTCTACTATGGCGGCAAGCTTGTCTCCTCAATCACCAGCGCCAAAACCGCCGAGCGTGTGATTTCCACGGGAGCGCTGGGCGGGATGCCGATGCCGCACGATGCCGAGTCGTCGCACTGGCTGTGGGGTTACGGTGAGCGAATTGCGACCAAGGGCATGGTGCGAGCGTTTGGCCAGCTCGCGGAAACACTCGGCCCTGGTGCGTTTTGTTTGCGACGCCCGGCCGAGCGAGATGGTGGAGAGTGCAGCTGACCTCCGGTTCGTGCAACAGTCTATGTTTTCCGCGGGCTCAACGAGACCATGGTCATGGTGTCGGGTACGCTTTTGGTTGCATTTAATGCGTTTTGACGCTCTTCGACTGACCTTACCTTGCTGGGCCGCTAATCGCACCATGAACAGACCCGGAGATTGCGCGAACCGTCATGGTCAAGTATAATCTGCCCAAGGGCAAGTACGACTCGGTCCATGAGCTTGTTGGCGACTCGCTGCTCACGACGAGCGGCGACGTGTGGGCGCACAAGGTAAACACCAATTTCCCGCGCTCGTGTCGAACGTCGCCGTCATTTCTTTTACCATCGTCGCTCTTTTGAATGCACATGCAATACGTAGCGTAAGGCCGTGAACCCGGCATTCCGTGTCTCCTTCCTGCAAGCCGTCGTCGTCCCGACCGTGCTCGAGCGTGGCACCTACCTGTTCGACACGGTCCTGCAATCGTCCGCGGCAAACGGCACGCCTGTCGACCTGCAAGAATGGTTCAGTCGCGTGACGCTCGACGTAATTGGGATTGCCGGATTCGGCCACAATTTCGACTTCACGTCGCACCCGGACTCGTCCGTCTCGGCCATGGTCCTGACGGTGCTCGACGAGCCCAACTTCCGCGCGACCAACCCGCTGCGGCCCATTTCGAACTGGCGCGAGACGCGCGCGTACCACCACGCGCTCGCCGAGTTCCGCGCATTGGGGGCCAAGGTCGTGGCCGAGGCGCGCGCGCGGCAGGCGAATGGCGACACGGACGCGAACGCGCCCAAGACGATTTTGGACCTGCTGCTCGCGCAGTCAGACATGTCGGAGCAGAGTTTGCGGTCCGAGATTATGACGTTCTTGCTCGCCGGGCATGAAACAACGGCGTCGACGCTCTCGTTCATGATCCAGCTGCTCGATGCGAACCCAGAGTTCAAGCAAAAGGTGTTTCATGAAGTGGACGACGTACTGGGCCGCGACCGGCTCCCGACATTCGAGGATTTGTCCAAGCTCAAGTGGGTCACGGCCGTTATGAAGGAGACGCTGCGGCTGTTTCCGATTGGATGGGCGACGGGTGCGTTTTGGACATTCGAGCGTCGGCCAGTGGATCGCGAAGCTGACCTCCACCTGTCTCCAGCGCGCAAGACCGTCGAGGAGACGCAGCTCGGCGAGTACATTGTTCCGCCCAACGTACGCCCATCTTGTTCACTCATTTCTACCCTGGCGTTCGCCAATCCTAACCCGCTTGCCCGCCCTCCTCAGGTCTCGGTGATCGTCGACTTCATGCACCTGCACCGCAACCCGCGCATCTGGCCGAACCCCCTCGCCTTTGACCCGTCGCGGTTCATGACGAGTCTCGATACGTCGCCGTCCGAATCGGTCGACGACAAGGCCACGGGCCAGGTGCCCTACTCTTATCTGCCGTTTGCTGGTGGGTTGCGGTCGTGCATCGGCAAGCCCTTTGCCGAGATTGAAATCAAGCTGCTTGTCGCTATGTTTGCGCAGCGGTTTGACTGGAAGGTGCAACGGCCCGAGGAGTGGGGCGAACGCCCGCTGCATGATCTGTACAAGGACGGGACGACGTTGCGGCCGTTGCCGCACACGGTCGTGCTGGTGCCGCGCGCGTGAGGCGCGGGAAGGGAGGGAGAGGAGGAGCAGTTGATACCTGTTGCGTTGTGGATTCGTTGCGCGTTGAACATTTTGTAAATCGTTGAACGATGGGAATGCAAGAAGATTTGATCAAATTGTCGGCCCACACCTGGCACGCCCACCAAACAGCGTCTTTGCGGATCTCCAGACTCCGGGATAGATACATGTTGAAACGGTATCGGAAACGTGATCTTCTCCTTCTCCACCGACTCATGTTTCGTTCGTCGCTGACTGAAACGGACTGACGAGGTCAGTGTGCAACGCACGTTGAGGCTTTCGACATTGATCTCAAAGCAAGCGTCGCCGACGCTTTCGCCCATGAAATAATAAGTGAACTTGCAAATCTATTGAACTTGACCTTCCTCTTCTGCGGCCGGCCGTTGGCCAAGAAACAAAATCAATAACTACAACGACGGCTGCAACCTTCTCCGCTTGGCAACGTCTGCCTCTTCAGCCAGACGTCGCAACACGGCCGCGTTGGCAGCGCCCGTTTCCTCAACCATGCTTGCAAAAATAGATCCGGTGTGGTTGAGCAGCTCGAGCGGCGCGCCAGACTCGACGACCTGGCCGTGGTCCATGACGAGAAGCAGGTCGTAGTCTTCCACCACCCGCACATCCCAGATCAGTTGCGTGCCCACAATCACCTCCATCTCTCGCCAAACAACCAAAACATACCAATAACCGTATGCAGCCGATGCGCAATCGTCAAGATCGTGACGCCATCAAAATCGCGTCGAATCGACGCTTGGATGGTCTTCTCCGTGTCCAAATCAATGCTCGCCGTGACCTCGTCCATGACGACGATGCGCTTGGTCCCGACCATGGCGCGCGCTAGGCACATGCAGCACCGCTCGCCGAGCGAAAAGTTTTCGCCATTCTCGGCCACGTGCGCGTCGAGTTTCCCGTCCAGGCTCGCGATGCGGTTGGCCAGCCCGGCGCGTGTCAGGCAGTCCCAAAGGTGCTGGTCGTCGTGCTGCGAGAAACGGTCGAGGTTGCTGCGCACGGTGCCTTCAAAGAGAACGGGGTCCTGGAAAAGTTGTCCACCGTGTCAGATGCGTTGTGGGCTGGTAGAAAAAGTGGTGGAGCGATGCGCACCTGCGGAATGATGGCAACGCGGGACCGCAGATCGTGAAGCGAGACGTCGCGCGTGTCCAAGCCGTCAATCGTGATCGAGCCCGCGGACGGTTCGACGAGACGCAGTAGCGCCGAGACGAGCGATCTGCGGTTGCGAAAAGGCACGGATCAGCACCAGACCTCAAGCAAGAACTGATGCGACATAGCGTACGTTTTCCCCGCGCCAGTGCGGCCCAACACCCCGACGCGCGTGCCCGGCGGCACATACGCGTTGACCCCGCGCAGGACCGCGACGTCATTCCCGTACTTGAGCTCCAAGTCGCGAATCACAATCTCGCCGCAACTCGGCCAGTCCGAGGGCGCTTCGGGTGGTGCAACCAACTGCCCGTCCCTCGGCTCCGGCTTCTCCACACCACGCTCCTGTGGCAAATGATCGGCATAGTAATCCAGCCGCTCAACCGAGTTCATCTGCGACTCGGCGTCGGCGCCCTGGAACACGCAATTGTTGAGCAGCATCGTGATCTGCAGGCCGTACGACAGCGATAGGCCGAGCAGCGCCGGCCCAATCGTGTTGCGCGCGAGAATACCGAGTACCGCGCACAGGGTCGTGATGCACGCGCCAATCAGTTCGAGCCGGACGCCGAGCCACCGCGCCGCCGTGATCGTGTGAAAGTACGGTCGGTTGTTGCGGTCCATGAGCTGTGCGTTGCGGCGCAAGAACCGCGGCTGCTCGGCGTACGCGCGGATCGTGGCGAGGCCGTTGAGCGACTCGCCGATGTGCGCATAGAGTGGAGAACGCGTGAGCGAGTCGAGCCGTTTCAGTTCGCGCGTCGTCGCGCGGTAGAAGCGCTGGATGACGAGGTAGATGCCGAGCAAGATGACGAGCGGGATCGCGAGGTAGGGCGTGGCCGCGACCATGAGCGCCATGACCGACAGGACCATGGTCCCGGACCGCACGAACATGCGGAACGCGTCGATCAGCGTGTTGTCGGTCTGGTCGACGTCCTTGGAAAACCGTGCGAGAATGCGGCCAAGCGGCGTCTGGTCAAAGAAGCCGAGCGGGGCAAACGTGATCCGGGCGAGCGCGGCGTTGTGCATGACGCGTGATGCGTGCACGCCCGAGTAGACGAAGACAATGTTGGACAAGACTGGCGACGGTGATACCGTTCAGTCAGTAATCGCGCTAAAGAGATCAAAGTGTCAGAAGAACAGTACGTACCGGTGATCACCCCCTGCCCGACACCCCACGCGACATACCCCCCAATGTAGACGCCCTGCGACCACGGGTACGTGCGGTTTGTCCACCAGACGAGCCACAAGTCGGTCACGACGCGCACGGCCTGCGTCATCGCGACCAGCGTCAAAATCCACACGGCGTGGAACACACCGCCGCAGTAATGGATGTACCGCGCGTAGTACTCGCCCTTGACTGCGCCCGTCTCGCGCTCTTCCTGCGACATGAGCACATTGGTCTGCGCGGGCGGAGCTGCGGCGGCCGCTGCAGGGCCCGGCGGCGTCCCGGCAATCTCGACATCGTGCTCCGACGCCGATGAGCTGCCGTGACCATCGTGCGAGCCCTTTTCGTTGCCAAGGTACTCGCTCAGCATGTCGGCGACGGCACCGCCGCGTGCCATGCACTCGCCGGTCGCACCGTGCTCGGCGATGCGGCCGTTCTCCATGAGCACGATGTAGTCGCACTGCGCCGCGTACGAGAGCGAGTGCGTCACGAGCACGCGTGTCTTGCCGTGCAGGCTCGACTTGATGCACGCGTGAAACAGGAAGGCGGCAACGTGCGCGTCGACGGCGGCGAGAATGTCGTCCATGAGCAAAATATTGGCGTCCGAGTAGAGCGCGCGTGCGAGGTTCGCGCGCGCTTTTTGACCGCCCGACAGCTACGATGATTGTGCGGAGAGCGTTTGTAAGTCCTCTGCTGTCTTATCCATATCGAGAAAAAGGCAAATCGTGCGTACGTTGATGCCCTTCTCGCCAATCTCGGTCGCGTCGCCCGCAGGCAACCGCTCGAGATCTTTTTGCAGCGCGCTCAGGTAAATCGCACGGCGGTAGGCCTCGTCGTCGTAGTCGGCACCAAACAACACGTTTTCCTTGAGCGACGCGTTCTGGATCCACGGCACCTGCGGGCAGTAGGCGAGCCTGCCATCGAGCACGACTAAACCCGACGTGCGCTTCATCTCGCCGACAATTGCCGAGAGCAGACTCGACTTGCCGCTGCCGACCTTGCCAATGATCGCGACGAGCTGCCCCTTGGGGATCGCGAGGTTGATGTCGCGCAGGTAGGCGTCGTCATCGTCGGCGTCGCTGCTGGTCTCGGACAAGTCGGACGGCACGTCGACGAGACTGTCGCCGCCGTCGTCGCGCTGCGGGACCGCTTGGTGCGTGCTTGAAGACCGCGCCGCAGGTGCGAGAGCTGGTTCCGAGTCGTTGGCGCCCGCGTCGACCGGACCTTGATGGTGCGACTCCCATCGGAACGACGCGCCCTTAACCTCGATGGCCGGTACATCCGCGCCACCCGACCCGTCGTGGATCAGCGGCAACGAGTCGACTTCGGGCGCCGTGAGCAAGTCGGTGATCCGGCGCACCGAGACGGCCGCGTCCATGATGAACCCGTACGACTGCGGCACCTGCCAGAGCGGCATCCGGATCAGGTTGAGGAATGAGAGCGTGCCAAAGACAATGGACGGCACAAGCGGGTGGTTGATGGCGTAGATCGAGAACAGGAGCACAGCGGCGAGCGACGGCGCGGCAATCGCGACGCCAATCACCGTCGATTTCAGAACCAGCACGCGCGTGACAAACGTGAGCTCGCGCTGCCGCTCCTCCTCGATCTTGGCGAGGAACGGCCGCTCCCACGCGAGCAGCTTGACGACCTTCATCCCCTGCAACAGCTCGTTGACGAGTTTGACGCGGCGGTCGGTGATGCGCTGCGACTTGCGACGGAAGGCCGAAATTGCGCGCATGGCGCGCGACTGCATTGGCACAAACATGATCAGCAGACCGATCCCCGCGAGCGCCGCCCACCCAATGTAGTTGATCATGAGAATCGTCGCGACGACGATTTGCAGCGTCGACGTCCACATCGTGTGCACCCACGGCATCACCACGTCGATGCGGTTCGTATCTGTGGTCACGACATTGACGACCTTGCCCGTATTCCACTCGTGCACGCGCGCGTGGTTGCTGAGCCGCATTGACTTGGAGAATGCCGCGGTAATTAGTGCCGTGCGTGCCTGCAAGCCCGTGAGCATCGATCGGTGCCAAAAGAAATTGGTTGCGGCGCTCGAGATTACTTGGCACACGAACATGGCCGCGACCCACCCGAACCCTTCGCCAATCGAGCACGGCGCGTCGGGCGCCGCCTGGCACGCGCTGAGGAACGAAATGATTTGCGCAACAAAGACGGGGATCGCGAGCGAGGTGCCGTCGCCAATGAGCTTGGCGAGGCCGGCAATGGCCCTACAAACACCAAAAGGGTCAGGAACAATCATTGCAACACTCTCCACCCGGTCGAGCGTCATGAGTAGCGCACCATGAGCGCCCAAACGACTTCCACAGCGCCCGGAGCAAGACTCTGCTCGGCACCTTGTCGTCGGGCGACGCCGACGGCACACGCAAACGGAACGCCGCAACCTCGCCGTCAAAATGCCTCTGGAACGCATCGAGAATCTCGCGCGACGTGAATTCGTGGCCGAGCGCAAAGAGGTCCGGCTCCTGCAACGGGTGGTCGTAGCCGCGCTTCATGATCGGCGTGCTCCACATGTAGTATCTGTGTCAACGACGGCGCCTCCATTGATCAGCATCAACGGCCCGTTTCGGGGTGGAGTGGCAAAACCGTACAGTTTCGAGAACCAGTTGGCTTGGTCCATTGGGCACTCGACGCGTTCCGGCACATCGTCGCTCGCCGAGTCGTCGAAACTGGCATCGTCGCGCTTCTCGCCCTTTTTCTCACCACCCAATCGCTCCAAATCAATCTCGTGATCGTCGTCGATGACAGTCGCGGTCGCAAGCAGGCCGCGGGCATCCCCCGTCTGCTGCTTGTTGGACGGTGCCATGCTTGCCGGTCGTGAACGTGAGGGCGCTGGATCAAGGCGCAAATGCGTGTCGCGTCGCCGTGAGGTCGTAGAATGTGATCAGGCTAGCGTCGTAGCGTCCTTCGTCGAGCTGCTAATGCAGAGAGTCGTCGCGGCGACATGCACGATCGGCGCGAAGAGAGCGGTTGGTGCAGCTGGGCGACGGGCCGTTTTTGTTTCGTTTTGGATCGCGGGTTGCGATCGATGCGCGAGGCGCGAGGTCGCTGCATTGTTACCGGCGGCGGCAAGGGAGGGACACACGGATCAGAGCGAGGTTGTAATACCGGGCGTTGGCCCGGATGCAGAAATGTCACGCGGGTGACTGCGCGCAAGTGCGGGACGCGTCGGATCGCTTGACCAGTCTTTCCTCAAGTGGAACGGTCCCTGCACGTCTGCAGCTCGATTCGCGCCGTGGGCGCCGATGCTGGCTGAGGTGCGCGGCACGTCGCCTGCCGCGACAAGAACAACAGGACCGAGGTGGTCACGGATGTGAGCTGGGTTATGGTGGGCAACACCAGCAACGCGTCCACAACAACAGTCTCCTCCAGCACGACGTGGAGGACACCAGGACGTGGTTGGCCGCACGTTCGTTTCGCGAAGATGTTCTTCTCGCGACCACGAGACCAGGGTTATTCTGATCCCTGGCTATTCCCAAGGCCCGGCGGCACCACAATGGCGACAGCGACGAGGACAATGGCGGTGGCGCTCCAACAACAATGACTGCGGTTGGGCCGCGACCGTGACTGAATGACCCGCGAACGCCAAGGCCGGAGAGTATCTCGAAGACTCTGAGGCTGACTCGAGTGTCAGGGACTGGCGCGCCACACGTGAAGCAAGAGTCGCTGGTCTGACGACTCTACGATGCACAGACTTAGAAGTTATGGACCCTCACGCGCGTCCGGAGTCGTCAGCCCGTCGACGGGAGCAAATCGAAGGCATATCGAGGCAACGGGGGCACTCTGGCATAGCGCGCTGATCGAAGGATAAACCAACTTGCAACGTCATGAGCGCGCTGTATGCCAGATATCAGACAAACCGCGACACACCAAGCCGCAACGGGACACGCCAACGAAACCAGCACGAAACCGGAACGAAACCGGAACGAATATCCAAAGAAAGCGGGCACAGACAACGAACGAACACGTGCAACGGGATCGTGCAACCGCCGAACCGATGGCGCCGCCGACATACTTCACTCGCCTGGTGCTGACGAGAACCCCTTGATCCGGATCTTGAGGGGCCCCACGGGCGTCCCTTGGCGACTCGAACTACTGGCCGACGCCGCGACCGGCGTCTCCGGGTCCGGCAACACGACCGTCTCGCCACCGCCATCCTGGTGCATCTGCTGCTGCCGGTACTGGAGCGGCGACGACCCCGCGGGGCTCGACCACGACGCGCCCGCCGAATCCACGTCCATATCGTCCCCCAGCGCAACCGGGTCGTCGATCCGCGGCCGCTTACTTGGCGGGGACCCCGTCGTATCGTCGTCCTCGCGCGTCCGCGTCACACCGGTGTTCGGCTGTGCCGCAAGCCATTCGGCCGACGCAAGTTGCGCGAGCGACCGCTGGTGGTCGACGTGCGCGCGCAGCGCCGAGGCGACGTGGTCGAGGAGCGCCAAGTCCGGGTCGATCCCGGCGAGCCATTGCGCGACGGGCACCGTCACGACCAAGTGCCGCGGGACGCCGTCGGGGCCCATGGCCTCGATCGTGACGCGCGTACTGCCGCCGTCGACGACGGCTGGGACGGCCGCGGGCAATTGCATGGCCGGCTCGGCGTGCGCCTCGCTGGGCACCGCCGACGCGGCGACTGCAGCCGGGTCGCGCCGCGACTTGCGAATCCCGCGGTTGCGCGAGCTGGTTGTAGTCGTTGGTGTCGCGTCCGGCGCAGCGGGAGCAGCAGCAGCCGCACGACCGCGACCCGCAAGCGCCGTGGTCGGCGTCGCGGAACCCGACGCGAGCCCACCGCCCACGACGGGCGTCGCTGGCGGGACTCCACCTTCGGTGTGTGCCTGGTTCGCGGCCGCGCCGCTGCTGCCGCCATGGCCCGGCAAGTCTGTGAACGGTGGGTACGCCTCGACGAGCGGCGGCGGCACGTACCCCGGCGGCGTATACGACGAGGGGTCCCCCTTGAACACATTGCGCGACGCGACGAGCGTGCACAGTGTTTCGAGCCGCTTGGTGATGATCGTGTCCTTGGGCCACGGAAGGCCCGCAAGCACCGTCAAGTGCGACTTGCGATCGGGCGGGGGCGGCGGGTCAACGTTCCCGCCATTGGCGGCACGGTGCTGTTCGGCGATTTGCGCAAACGGGAACGCCGGGTCTGCAACGAGTGACTCGTACCGTGAGTACCCGTGCTGCGAGATGCCCTGCAGGAGGGCCTTGTCGTGCGTGCCCGGGATCCACCAGTCGGGCAAGCCGACGGCACGCTTGGCCTGCGCGAGGAGCGCATCAATGTGCGGCGACGGCAAGACGTGCGTGCGCAAATGTTCGAGAAACTCGGTGCGCTTGAAGAGTTTGCGCGCCTTGTCGAGCGTGTACTCGTCGTCGCCGTCCAGCTTGTCGGCGGGGCGCAGGCACGGCTGGCCTGTGACGCGCGACAGTTCGGCATCGAGCAAAAACTTGCACTGTGCAACCATGTGGTTGTAGTACTCGTCTAGCACTTCGTCGGGCTTGTGCGTCAAGTGTGCCGACTCCTTGATCTGGTCCCAGTCGATGACGAGCGTGCCGTCGCCCTCGTCGGCGGGGCGCAGCAGAATCCCGAGACAACAAATCGTGCGGAAAAAGTCGGTGCGCTCGCGCTTGTTCCACCGGTAGGACCGCGCGTCCGGCTGCTCGTCGACGACCGTCAAGTCCGTGACCGAGGCCGTGGTCGGGTTCGCGGCCGCCGCGGCCGCGGCTTCCAGCAACTGTGCCTGCTGCGCCTGCTGCTCGAGCAGTGCCGCCTGCTGCTGCCGCTTCTTGTTGTCGCGCATCACGGCCTGCACGACGCGCCGCAACCGCGCGCCAATCTCCGACTTGGACGGCCACGCGTAGAGCGTCGGGTCATCGGGTTCCGGCAACGTCGGGTCAACCTCGTCGTCGTCATTCTCCTCGTCGTCCTGATTATCCGACTCGTCGCCGCCGCCAGCCTTCTTGCTCTTCTTGCCCTTTTTCTGGTTCTCCTGGAACGTGGTCGGATCGTACCGGCGCCGCGCAAACACGAGGTCGCGGTCGCGGCGCAGCGGGCGGAAAATATGGTACCCGTGCTTGACGATGCCAATCAGCATATCGCGGTCCTCGTCGGGCCCCCACCAGGGGGCCGGCGGCCGTGTGAGCGGCGGGACCTTGATCGTGCGCTGCGCGAGTTCAAAGTCCTCGTTGGACACCATGTCGTGTACCTGTTTCAGCAACTGGATGCGCGCGACCATGAACCGCGCCTTCTTCTCGACCGAGTCCCTATACTCTTGCGGCGCCTGCACGAGAAACGACTTGTACTCGGCGGCCTGCTTGGCCGTGGCGCCCGGGTAGGGCAGCGGCGACTCGGGCGGGTTGCAGAATGGGTCGCAGTGCTCGGCGACGACGGCCTCGAGGTCGGCCATCGCCTGTGCGTCCTCGGCCGGGTTCAGTGTCGACACGAGGAACCGGATTAGGTCGCGCGCGCACACGCGCAAGTCGGCGACCGACCGGCGCGGGCACGCGGCCTGCACCTTGGCCCATTTCCAGACGCCGTAGACCATGAGCCGCCGCTCAAAGTAGAGCTTTTCCGTGGGCGACCACTTGAGCGCGGCCGACGCGTCAGTCGGCTCACCCTCGTCGTCGAGCAGCGACTGCGACCCGCCACGGTCGGAGCGCCGGTTCGCCGAGCCGGAGCTGGATGCGGGCTCTGCCTGCTCACGTAATTGCTCGTAGGCGCGTGCGACAGCACGCCGCTGCCTTGGCTCCTCCATGATCAGCGCCTGCGTGCGGGCGGTTTCCTCGTCCGTGACGGTCAAGCTGCGCGCGCTCGGCAAACTTATCCCAGAAGAGCGGGTCATTCACATCAATATCAGCATGGTCCTGGTCGGTCGCAAAAGAGGCCTTCGAGAAAATCGACCCGGCGTTGGCCGAATTATCGTGCTTGATGACGGTCGCGCGGCGCTCCAAAATCTGGTCAATGTCCTCCGAGCAAAACGCGTTAGCCTCGGTATCATCGAGAAACGCGCCGTAGGCGCCCTTCTTGAGCAGTTCCTCGACCTCCTTTTTCGAGAGCTTGCGCTCGCCCGGGTCGTCGCCGTAGGCCGCCTGCGCGTCCATTTTCTGCAAGACGGCCTTGTCGAGCCCGAGCTTGAACCCGGCGCGGTCAAACATTTCCTTTTCGTACGTGTTGCGCGTGATGAGCCGGTAGATCTGGACGGGTTTCTTTTGGCCGATGCGGTGGCACCGCGCCTGCGCCTGCAAGTCGTTTTGCGGGTTCCAGTCTACACACACACGAGGAAGGACGAGCGTCAGTTTCCGGTCATTCGTGCCGCGCGACCGGGTCATGGCGCGCAAGTTCAACGTACCGCTGTCGAAGATAATCGCCGTGTCGGCGGCCGTCAAGTTGATCCCGACACCCCCCGCGCGCGTGCACAGCAAGAAGACAAACGACTCGGACTCGGGTGCCGAGAACCGGTCGATCGCGGCCTGCCGCTCGGACCCGCGAATATTGCCGTCGATGCGCTCGAACCAGTACGACTGACCGCGCAGGTAATCGGCGAGAATGTCGAGGCACTTGGTCATTTGCGAGAAGATCAGGACCTTGTGCCCGCCGGCCTGCAGCTTGCGCAGCAGCTTATCGAGCAGCACGAGCTTCCCCGACGCCTGGACCATGCACTGGTACTGCTGTTCCGGCGAGTTCGCGCTCGCGTCGGCCAAGATCAAGTCCTCGGCGCCGGCGAGCAGGTACGGGTGAATGCAGCACTTGCGCAGTTCCATGACGACGTTGATGAGCGACGGCAGCGAGTCACGTCCCTTGGCGCCCTTTTTCAGCATCGAGAAGTTGCGCTCGAGAATCGCGCGGTACCACTTTTTCTGAATGTTGGTGAGCTCGACTTCGACCACCGTCTCTTCCTTGATCGGGATCGATTTCTCGACGTCTTCCTTTAGCCGGCGCAGCATGAGCGGCTGCAGCAACTGCTGCAAGCGCTCCACGTCGGACGACGTCTTGAGCGACCCGTACTGCGCCATGAACGACTTCTCCGACGGGAACTTGTCAGGCTCGAGAAAGTGCAGCAGCGCCCACAGCTCGTCGAGCGAGTTTTGCAGCGGTGTGCCCGTCTAGATTCATCCACGGCGTTCGTGTTAGTTTCACGGCACCGATACTCAAACCACACGGAAAGGAGGCAAAACGTAGGTACCAAGAGCACGCGGTGGTCCATCGAAAAGCCCTTGAGCAGCTCCGAAATCTTGGACGACTTGTTCTTGAGCTTGTGCGCCTCGTCGAGCACGCACGCGCGCCAATGAATCGGCCTTAGCTGCGCGACGCCCGCCATGGCCATTTCGTAGGTCGTGATGAGCACATCAAACTTGAACACGTTGGGCACGAGTGCGCCGCGCGCGTCCTTCCAATAGTACTCAGTGTCGACAATCAAGTTGCGCGACGCGGCGTTGCCATGGTAGACGATCACATTCATGTCGGTCCAGTGCTTGAACTCGCGCTCCCAGTGCGGGACCGTCGAGAGCGGCGCGACGACGAGGAACGGGCCGCGCACGCCGAATTCGCGCCACAGTTGGTAGAGGAACGAGACCGACTGCACAGTCTTGCCGAGGCCCATTTCGTCGGCCATGATGCTCGACTGGTTGCGCAGCCAGCAGTGCAGCAGCCAGTTGACGCCTTCGAGCTGGTAGGCGCGCAGCTGATTGCCGTTCTTGAACGCGGGCGACGCCGGGTACTTGGTCCACTGGTCGACCGACGGCTTCGGCGGCGTCGGCGCGTGCTTATACGCCGGCACGTCGCGGAGCGCGTGGAACTCGGCGACTGCGTCCGGATTCAGCTCGTCGCACAGATCCTTGGTCTCCCAGGTGGCCTGGTCATAGCTCAGGTTCTCCCACTTGACGAGGTAGTAGACGTCGTCGGTGCCGCGCGCGTCGCGCACTTCGCCCTCGTCTAGGATCCGGTCAATGCGTAGATAGGCCGGGTTGAACCCGTCGTCGCCCCAGGCCGCATGGTCGACGGCGTTCTGCTTGTCGAGGAACCGCTTGATGCGCTGCCCGCCGTTCACTTGCGCCTCGATCGTCGCCTGCGGCACCCACTCGCGGTGCAAGTACGACCAGTGTTTCCACTTGACGAGAAACTCGCGCGTGCCCGGGACGCTCGGGTCAGGCCGGTGGGCAAGCAGTTTTTCCACGACTTTCGGCTCAAAGTGCGCAAACGGGATCACGACGCTGTCATACGGCACGCGCCACGAGGTGCCCGACGCGCCCGACGAGCTGCCGGTCGGCGTGCCCGCGGCGCGACGAGCCCCGCACGTCGCCCGTGTTGGGGGCCACGACGTTCCACTGGGTTGTGATTTTTAAATGTCGCTCCCAGCACCTCATGTTCGACAGCTTTGTCTCTACCTCCTCAGAATCTCCGTACAAGTCTTATAATAGGGTATTTATCTATTTTAGCGAGGCTGCAATCAGGGTGCTTAGTTAGGCGTGTTGGATCGTTGGCCTTCTTCGTTGTTCTTTTTTTTTTTTTGTGCTTC
>GG745385.1:72391-86142 GCA_000151295.1 Allomyces macrogynus ATCC 38327 | reverse complement strand
TTCGCGTGTTACCGGCTCGCGTCGACGCTCGTGCTCTTGATCGATACGCTCGACGACGCGCTCCTGCCGTACCACGAGACCGTGATCGCGATTCAAAAGGACCTGCACGCGCTCGCCGCGCAGGCGCACCCACCGACCACCGCGATCCTCGCCGTGCAGGACCGGCTCGTTGCGCTCGATGCGAAACGCGTGCAGGCCGAGTTTCGCGACCCGGCCACGAACAAGGCGTTGCGCGGACAACAGCTGGTCGTCGCGATCATGGACCACTGCTACGACCTGATCACCGACCTGTGCAACAAAAAGGACAAGGTGGCCCCGATCCTCGTCCCGCTCTACGACCACCTCGCGTCCCTGCACCGCCGGCTCGCCGACCTCGTCGACCACCGGTGGGATGTGCGCCCGCAGGACCTCTATCCGTACGAGCGCGCGCTGCACCGCATCGACGCGCACCGGCACGCATCGGGCGTGTTCTACTCGTCCCCGCCCTATCTCCTCACGAGTTCCGGCCAGTCGTCGGCGAATTCGTCGACCGGGCACTTGCCGGACTTGGACGACCATGCGCCCATCGAGGGCGGGGGCGCCGGACCGGCGCCCGCGGGCCAGGCGGCGATTCATTATTTGCTGTATAAGTGCCACTGCCATGTGACGACGCTGCAGGCGACGATCGAGCCGGTGGATCCGGCACTGATGCACTTGCACCATCATTTGATTGCCGTGCGCAAGTGTTTGGTTGAGTTGCGGCGGTTGGGTGGGCCGTTTACGCCGCAGGAACTGTACCCGTTCCAGCTCAAGTTGAAGAGTTTCGGTACGTTCTCGCTGGCGAGGTTCCGGGTGGAGAAGGATCGAGGACTAATCGTCGCGGGGGTATTTAGACGACCAGCGTGTCGACGGCAAGTTTATGGTGGACGGCGAGATTCCGGCGGGCCAGGGCGTGCTGCACTCGTTGCTCAGCGAGTGCTACGATATCTTGAACGAGCTGAAGGCCGAGGTTGAGTGGGATTGAGTGCAGGTTTATGGGGACATCAATGCATTGCTCTTCAACGTCAATCTTTTCTCGTGTGGTGGCTTCCACTCAACCACACCCTTTACATTTAAACTGGGCGTCCGGTTCGCATGGCCGGATTGGAAATGGGGTCGAAAAGCAAAACAAAAAAGAGAGAGGCTGTTGCTCAGCAGTGCGGCAAGCAGCAATGTTTTGAAATTTGATGTGTGTGTTGCATCTCATGTCGTGAGCCAAGTTCCAACTAGCAACCATTGAGGTGCAAAGCACGCATAGACATTTTGCGCTTGGCCTGGTCGTATAGGAATTGTTTGTTGTTCCAGTGAGCGAGCTGGAGGCGGAGACAGATGGCCGCCGTCGAAATTCGGTTGTTTGGTTCGGAAGAACATTGGACCTCGAGCAAGAGCAAAATTGGGCTCTGACGAGTACGATGCGTGAGCAACGATTTTCTGCGCGTTTTCCGCATTCAAGTCAGCGTCAACGACCAGATTGGAACTGGCGAGCTGCCATGCATTCGGGCACACACTGACAACTTGCCCTGGAAAGGCTTGGAACAATGCCAGGCAGGACTGCAGAGTGATTGACCCCCTCCCCCCCTCCCCCCCCCCCCTCCCCCACCACCACCACCACCGCTCCGTTGTTGATGGCAGAAGTACTGGCCGCCTTTTTAAATGCGCCAAAGTCACTGTTGGCGGTATAAAGGGCAGATCGGCATTTGCTGTTCTTTAAGACGACGTTGCTGGCAATGTTGATGAAATCCATGAGGCCATTTGGGGTTGATGCACCCATCAAGCAAGTGTATGAGGCGCGGCGAGACTGCGGCAGGCCAGGATGGATGCCTTGTTCTTGCCCCGATGCCCATCAAGATATGGACAGCAGTTTCCAATCATGTTCATCATCACGACAGCTATTCTCCCTGCTGCCAATCACTCCATCCCATTCCTCAACCGTGGAGGCGCTTGCTCTTGATTGGTTGGTATCTATCTGTCGTGAGCTGACGTGAAAAAACATAAAGAACGATATCAAAGTCCACATCCAAAAACCACGCGACGATCCGCAACCACGCGCACCAAGATTGAGCGTCAACGGTGGCAGCAAAGTATCGCCGCATTGACGCCAGCAGCCATATTCGAACTGGCAGCATTGGAGCGGGGAAGGAAATGTTCACGCTGGCAAGCTGCTGGCAGTAAACCCGATTCGGTCGAAATGCCCGCACTTCTGATCCTTCGCCATCCCTGCATTGGTCAGCCATGCCGGCCAACTGGACGTGGCAGCTGAGAGCAACCCGGTCATCATGGCATCACGACGACCGCCTTCCAAGACAGTTGGTGTCGAGCCAATGGCAAAAAAAACTTGTGACGCCGGCCCCAGCTACGTGCGTGACCCTGGAGCTTGGGGAGCGGTGACAAACATGCGTTGTGTTGATGCCAGCAGCCCAGATCGAACTGGCGCCCTTGTGCGGCTCCACCGCGCTGACAGCCTGGCCCCGGTCACCAGTGAGCCTCTCCTGAATGGCGTCGTCATGGCGGTCATCTCTCCCGCCCGCCAATGCGCACGCCGAGCCGAGCCAAAGGTCGCTCAAAACTGGGACTCAATCACAACCGACCAAAATGTACACGCTCCCCACCCATCATCAGCTCGACTTGGCGCCCGTTGCTGCGCCCGCGGATGCTGGTGGCCGCACCGCCGCCGGCGCAAGCTTGTCAGCAATCGACCGTGGCAGGATGCGGCCGTACATGCGGTGCAACACGGTGCGGAAGTAGGCACCACGGCCGGAGAGGGTCCCGAGCGTCAGGAGAATCAGCGAATACCTGGAGCCGCGTTGAAAGGGTGAGTTGTCCACCACACGGATGAGCGAGGAGGAAGGTTGAGGTCGGGACGTACATCGGCAATCCGCACACGAGGTACGCGGCACGCCACGAATTCGGACCGTCGCGCAGCGACCCTATCCCACCAAACCGTCGGTCAGCACTCGTCCCGCTGGTTCGGGTACTCTCCACCGGTCTAGGCCGTACCTTCAGTGCCCAACGCCTTGTTGATCCCCTTGCGCACGACCATCATCGACGACGACCCGGTCACGGCAAACACGCCAAACACGATGCTTACTTCGGTCCAGAACCCGGCCTCGCCCGGCTTCTTGCCGTTCGCGAACCTGGCCAAGCCGTACATCCACCGCGGGTACGTGGTCGGCGTGGCAGCGGAGGGTGGTGTTGGGGTGGGCGAGGTCGACATGGTGCGCCG
This sequence comes from Allomyces macrogynus ATCC 38327, assembly GCA_000151295.1. Classification (NCBI taxonomy): domain Eukaryota; kingdom Fungi; phylum Blastocladiomycota; class Blastocladiomycetes; order Blastocladiales; family Blastocladiaceae; genus Allomyces; species Allomyces macrogynus. Next base: position 82,901 of record GG745385.1, on the reverse strand, counting down.
GAACAGGGCGGAGAAGGCGCCGGTGCGCGCGCGGAGGGCCGACATGGTTGAATTATGATTGGTGCGGGGCCGGAGAAGACTTTGGGCCGAGAACTGGCGTTCTGTTGCCGGTTGATGGTTAGGTCGGCGATTGCTCGTTGTTGCTGGCGGGTAAGCCTGGTTCAAGTCGGTTCCAGTGCGCGGTCCAATCCAGCTTATCGATTTGCGACCAGCGATGGAGGAGATGCGGTTGGTCGGCCGTTAAACAGGCCGCCTGGAATCGTTGGAAACGGGCTGGAAGCGGGTTCGAGCTGGTCCCTGATCAGATGCGCGTAGATTACGTCAAGATTCGTGAAAATTGCTCCCGACACGATTGAGACGGCTTGAGAAAGCGTGCGGTTTGCTGTGAGCGGATCAGTGTTTGCACACATGACCGCGACGCTGATCGGCACACGTTTGTCATCGTATCTGCTCTGCAGCAGCTTGATCTGTTCCCATCAACTCGCGCTGCAACTTGTCAAATCGTCCAATCTTTCCTTCTTGTCGTCAACAAACCCAACTACCGGCAAACCCACCCCGATTCTTGGACCAGCAGAGCGCCAGCGCAAGCGACACCTGACCACCAGCATCAAGAAGTGCCCATGCGAGATGTTGAATGCACCCGTTGTCCACGACGATCACGTTCGACCAAGTCCGGCTCCGAACGCCGCCAAGACGATGGGTCAATGGGATTTGCGCAAGCTCGAACCAGTGCGAACCAAGGCCACACCCGACGCTAGGCACGAGGACGTACTCGATGCACCCGTCATTTCGCCGCGCACTGGCAGCTCCTTGATCGTGGTTCCGTCGACCAGCGACTGTCAACTGCAACAGCAGAAACTGTACCTGTTTGGCGGCGCGAGCCCCGAGGAAGGGCTCTCGAACGCCGTCTACTCGCTTGCCATTCAGGGTGCGCTCTCGTTGTTGGTTTTTTTTCGTCAGCTTCTCCGCTCACCCCGTCTTTCCAGACAACGACCAGGACACGGTTCGGTGGACTCGCATCGAATCCACTACCCCGCCGCCACCGCCGCGCTACGACCACGCCGCGATCCCACTCCCGTTCGCGCCCGGCGGCTCGCAAAACGTGCACGGCGCGACCATGGTCGTGATTGGTGGGGCTGGACCTGATGGCGCGTGCTTGAACGACGTGTGGGCGTTCTCGTTGCGTAAGCATTTTGTCGTTCTCACGAAATCGCGAGCGCGCTTTTGTTGACCGTCGAGGACGCTGCTAGGCTCGCACATGTGGACTCAGCTCGCAACGACTGGGCCCGCACCGAGTCCACGCACGACCCGCGGCGCCGTCGCCGTCGTTGTGAACCGGTACCTGGTCGCGTGGAGCGGTGGCCAGGACGGCGCGAACGCCGTGCGCGACGACGCGGTTGCGATTTTAGATTTAGGTTCGTTTGTTTTCGAGCAGTGCATATCGCTGCTCCGCATACTGACGATGTCCATCATGTTTAGTTTCGCTCACCTGGAGCACGCTCACGACCGCGTCGTCGGCACGACCCACCTCACGACTCGGTCACCAGCTCGTCGCCGTATCCCAGTCGCGACTCGTCCTGATCGGCGGCATGGACGGCGCGACCGTGTTTGACGACGTATGGGCGCTCGACCTCGGTAGGCTCCACCCCGTCTCCATCGCACTTCCGCACCGCGCCATCTCACTCTCCACCCCGACATCAGACATCCCCACCCGCTCGGCATCCTGGACCCGAATCAACACGTCCCCGCGCGCCGCTCGTGCCGGTCACGCTGCGACCGTACTCCCCTCGGGCGCCGTCCTCTGCAGCGGCGGAATGACCGCCAACCACCAAATCGCCGCATCGTGGATCCAGGTTGATGGCGACCGGGTGGAGATGGTGCTCGCGGACTGCCCACCGCGGCTCGACCACGCGATGGTCGTTCTGGGCGATGCGATAATTATGGTCGGCGGGATGAACCACGAAGGGATATACCAGGACGTGCATGCGGCGCGCGTCAAGTGAGGCTGGTGGAGAAGGCTGAGTAATGGACGGATTGAATCGGATCGCTGGGTTTTGGCTCGTTTGGGTAGGCTTTGGAATTGGTGTGTTTCAGGGCAATTGGATCGCGGACCTGCAAGCCGTGCTCAGTGCGGAAAGAGGGTCTCAAATGCTCCTTATTCGCGCATAATCCAGGGTCATTTGAATTTCCTCTGTATCCCGGGAACTTCGCTCACTTCGTGTTGGTTCAGGGAAGACAAACTATTCGATCCACGACAAAGTCGCCGTCTCCTCAGTGCGAGCTCGGCGCTCTCTTCTCGACGTTCGGTGGGTCGCCAAACATGCGCGGTAAACCACATTTGCGATTAGTGGGGTAGGCGCGACGGGCCATGCTTGCATGAGATGTGGACGTTCTCGTTGAGGAAGCACTCTCGCTCCACGCATCCAGAACCTCACTTTTGCGCAGCCAGTCTAGGCCGCATCTCCCACGCCGCATCCACATACTCTCCAGGCCGATCCCACGCTTCTCCACCCTCTCGGTATCATGGGCCATGTCAAGGTTGCCATCCGCACGGCGTTCCGGATTTACTGTGACCGCGCTCGCGTCGGTCGTATCTTATGCATCAGCGGCATGAGTGCCGTCGGTCGCCGTCCGGGTGGAGATGGCTCTCCACAATGGCCCACTTCGGTTCGATTACTTCGTGCCCGCGAGTGACGACGCCGTGTTCTTGGTCGCTGGCATGAATCATGACGAGATTGACCGAGTGTACTTGCGCGTAACGCGCGTCGAGCAAGGGGCAGAAATCGAGCTGGACATCGTGCCGTTTGAGTGGTTGCGCACGATTCGTCTAGTTTGGGTCTCGTCGCGGCCTCATCTGCCCCAACTGCACACAGCGTGAGCAGGTCGCAGTCAGCGGAGATGGATTGTCCCCGTCGCGAGGCCCACACGTGTGTCATGAGTGCGTACTTCTCTTCCACGTGCGGGTGAAACTGAACAGGAGCAAATGGAATCGGCCGAAATCGGGCAGGTCTGCACGAGCTGGCAGAAGTAACTGTTGCACCAGCGCATGCCGCGTCGCGGCCAGTCGCCAGTTTCCTTCGAGAGCTTTCCAGAAATCAGTTTGGTGGCGGAACTTTTGCTCGAAACATAATGGAACGCCACATGTTACACAAACAGCGTCGTTGGCGCTACGCAAGCCAAGTCGCCACATCGGCGCACTACCTGGCCATCGCTGTCCGCTCTGGTGTGATCGAACCACAGCCCCACAACGGACATCGCGCACATTAACCGGGTGCTGAAAGTGAGACGCACGGTGCGCGTTTCCAGCACCGCTGTTATCCGCCGAGCAAAATGAATGTGCAACTGGACCGTAGCAGTGCGCAGTATTGCTCTGGGGTGGTACTTCGAAGGCACGAGCAACATGGCGCACGATGCATTGGTTTCGGGCCCTCCTGAGTTTTCCTCACAGAATGAGAAACGGCAAAACACGAAGTCCTGGGTGCTCATCATTGCGCACGCCAAGAGTTTTCGAAACCACCGAGTCGCCAACCCGCGCGGCCACGCCAAGTGTTTTCGCGTTGTGCAAAGCTCGGCCGCAGCGTGCACAACTGACGGCGGCGGGCGACAGCGGCGTAACACCGGCGCCAGCCAGCGCGCCGACATATGATACGATTTGCACATCGATACGTTGGCACCGTTACGCCAGGCGCCGATGGGGGTTGCGCCAGTTTCGCCAGGCGCAAGCGCCAGTCATACGACGCGGACGGTGCCGTTACGCCAGGCTCCGCCAGGTGGCGGGATACGATCTCGCCACGCCGTCAAACGTGCAACGTCAGGGTGCGCCAGTTTGTACGCTCACATGACAAACAAGCGGGTTGCAGCGTGTGGTTCGCGCGTTCAGCTCACACGCATCGGAAAGTTCTTGGAATGGCCTGTGTCACGCAATGGAAGGCGTCTGGAAGTAAAATCATTACGACCGATGCGCGTGCTGGTACTTTGGAAGGGGATCATGCTCTCTCTGGCAATGGCGTGTTTTGTGGCGAAGTGAATCGTACGAAGATGGAGATTGCCGGCACGGACCTGAAACACATTGGCAACTGGTCGTACATCATTTGATCCACGAGATCCGATCACTGGTCACTGACCAACCCGCGCGCACGGTGCGAGATCCGCAATGGTGCTGGTCGCCATTGGCGATCAGGAGGGCCATGGTGGCCAACGTGCGCCAGGCGACGGTGGGACCAAACACTGCGGCAGCGATCCGCACGGACCACCTTGGTCGAGCTGTATTCGCCATAGATGGAGGGGACACGGTCGCGCACAGAGGAGGCGAACGCGTCGGCGTCATCCTTCTGATCCCTATCGCGCGGGCCCATGATGGCCGCACACCAGCAGCGGCTGTATAAGAGCACGCGCGTCCCCCGCACCGGCTCGACCGTTTGGAGTCACGAACCGCGACCGTAGATCAGCGCCCTTGCATAGACCTGCCACCAACATCCCAGTTCGTTCATCATCGCCCTACTCGCCATGGCCGCTTCGGACGCCACGGCCGAAAAGGCCTCGCCCTCGCAAGTCGAGAAGCAGAAGTCAAGTTTTGTTGTCGACGAGCAGTTTGAGCACATTGTCGCCGAGATCGCGCCCACGACCGACGTGCGTTTGGCCGTTCACGCGCGTATCACGCCCAACCACCGAAATGATTTCGAGCTGATGCGACTTGTCCCGCCCACCAACTCCAGGACCAATCGACGCCGTCGCTCACGTTCCGCGTGTGGGTGCTCGGGCTCTTGTTTTGCGTGTCGCTGTCGTTTATCAACCAGGTGTTCTCGTTCTCGACCAACGTACGAATGATTGACCCATTTTCGGGACTCCAACTTGGCCAGCAATTGACATTGAAGCCCTTCTTCCACTCGATTACAGGGATTTTACGTGACGGCATATGTGGCAACGCTGCTTTCGTTCCCTTTGGGCAAGATCATGGCCGCGACGGTCCCGCGCGTGCAGTTCAGCTTGCTTGGGCTCAAAATCGACACCAACCCGGGCCCGTTCTCGATCAAGGAGCACGTTCTTATCGGTATCTGGGGTTCTACCGGTGCTGCCGGTATTTACGGTACGCGATCTCAACCCATTCGTGAATATTGGAACTCGTGATGTTAAATGACATTCTTATCTTTTGGAAACGCCCACTCCGCACCAAAGGGACCGACAATCTCGTACATTTCTTTTCATTTTTTGAACTGGCCGGTCTTTGAGACTGTGTGCATGATCCCTGACGCTTGCTCTTGCCACCACTTGCCACCTCCAGGTCGTTCAAGAACTCTTCTTCAACCTCGACATCGGCCATGGGTGCGTGCTGCTCGTTTATATTGTTTTGGGAGCGCGTGTTCATCACTGCGGAACGTCGCTCACCACCACGTGTCCGAGAATCTGTAGTTGGTCGATTCTGTTTTTGCTCGCCACGTCAACGCTCGGATTCGGCATTTCGGGCGTGTCGCGCAAGTTCCTCGTCCGTCCCGCGCACATGATTTGGCCGACCGTCCTTCCGTCTGTTGCTCTCTACACGGCCTTTCGTAAGTATCTCTCTTTTCGCTCACTCTGATGGTTTATTGATGTCGCTCATGTACGCGGTAATTCCGCCAGACGGCGTGCACACCAAGGCCGAGGAGGACGCGGAGAAGGAGGAGAACGCCAAGGGCCAGCACGGGTGGTCGCGCATGAAGATGTTCACGATCGCAGCCATTGCTGCGTTTTTCCTCTACTTTATCGGGCCTGGCTACATGGCGACGATGCTCCAGGTGCGCGATATCTTGCAAACGTATCTCCTCATCGTGACTATCACTGATAGATCACCATCGCATCCCGGCAAATCCAGTACTTCCCGCTGCTCTGCTGGTTCGCGCCGAACAACCCGGCATTGAACCGTATTGGCTCGCCCAAGTGGGGCCCTGGCCCGCTGTCGTTTACGCTCGATCTGACGGCATTGCAGCCGTCGCTCTGGATGGCGCTGCCATTCTGGGCCGCTGCCAACCAATTTGCCTCGACGGTGCTGTTCACCTGGATTTTGACCCCTGCGGCTTGGCTCGGCGAATGTACGAAGACTTTGACCAGTTCCCTTGACTGTCACGTCGGGTGTCGGACTGACTTGGCCGCCAACTCTTATACAACAGGGTACGGCCAGCCGCCCACCGCGCTGCCCTTCAATACCTCGGCTCTGTTCGACAAGAATGGCCTCAAGTTCACGGGCAACAAGAAGATTACGCTCATGAATGACAAGAATGAGTTGATTGATGCCGTCTACGATGCGCACAAGCCTGGTGCGTTTGCTAACTCAACATCGTTGCCCCTTGATAACGTTGAAACTAACAAATGGGCTTCTCCGACCGCCAGTTTTCATGTCGACCGTACGTATCATTCTCCTCTCCATTCTTATTAGAGACGGGACCCGAGTGCGCCCTTGAGATCAACCATTATCACGGAAACCGACCCCGCCGTTGCAAACACTGACCCCGCCGTCGCTCCCCATCCTCCCCCAATACCCAAATCATGCGCCAGTACTTCATCTGGTCGTACTTCGGAAGCATGGGACAGTTCACGTCGTCGATTGTGCACTCGATTGTGTGGTTCGGGAAGGATATCGTGTCTCGTTTCTCAGCTGCGCGGCATGATCGCGACGAATACGACATCCACTGCCAGCTCATGGACAAGTATCCGGAGGTACGTGCGCACTGATACTCTTTCGCTCTCCAGTGCGCGCCGGAATCTTCGCAGCGGCGATCCAGGTCATTTGCAGACTGCAGTTGATCGGTACTGACCCATGCTTCCACTCTGCCGACTCTCCCCGCTCTCCCCCACCCCCCGCTGATACTTTTTAGGTGCCCGACACTTGGTATTATCTGTTTTTTGCGTTGACGGCGACGCTCTCGATTGTTACCTGTCACTTTTCGGGCGTCAACATGGCGTGGTGCGTGTCTTGTCTTGGCCTGCCCGCTGATCCCCGATTCTTTGATGCTGTCACTCACTTCTGTTCTCTCTCTCTCTCTCTCTCACCCATTCCCTAGGTACTACACGATCTTCGCCATCGTTGTCGCGATCGTGGGCACCATTCCGATTGCGATTGTCCTCGCCACGGCTGGCGTGTCGTTTGGCATGAACGGTACAGATTCTTCGCGTCGCTCACACAGCGCGGTTTTTCCCGCCATTTGGTGCGGAATTTCGACCGGAACTATCAATTTGACCCGTCGCTCCTCTGCTCATAGTCATCTCCGAGTTCATTATCGGGTGCATCGAGCCGGGTAAGCCCATCGTCATGATGGCGTTCAAGTGCTTGGCCGTGACGGTCACATCGCAATGTGTAACGCTGCTCGCGGATCTCAAGATTGGCCACTACCTCAAGGTGCCGCCGCGTCACGTCTTCATTTCGCAGCTCGTGTCGCAGTTTGTCGCGGCGTTTGTCGCCTACTTTTCGATGCGCTGGTGGCTCTCGAACCCGGACCACCGCGCGTGGGGTATTGACGAGCCGCAAACGGGCCCAGGTGCGCCGTGGACGATGCGCAACTACGTACGCTACTCTCTCCACCGCGTTGTTGATGTGTCGCAAAGCTAACGGCTAACTCTTTCTCGCAACCCAGCGTATCTACTACAACGCCAGTATCATTTGGGGCGCCATTGGTCCGATCCGCTTCGTACGTTTCCGCTCCCGCTGATACTTTCAAGAACGCACGCGCTGATGACGACCAAATTGGCTGACCACTCCACCCACCACCACCCACCCACCACCTAGTTCTTCGAGTCGGCCTACTCGCTGACCATCATCCTCGGCCTCGTGCTGGGCGCCGTGCTCCCGATCGTGCTCAAGCTCGCCGACATGTACCTGCCCGGCTCGTTCTGGAAGTTTATCAACGTACCGATTCTGTTCTCGGCCTCGTCGCCGGGCGGTAACAACGCCGGTCTGCTCTCGGGTTTCGCGACTGCCGTTTTCTTCCAATGGTTCATGTACAACAAGCGGCAAGCGTGGTGGAAAAAGTACAATTACGTGCTCGCGACGGGTCTCGATATTGGCACGGCGCTGTCGGCGCTGCTGGTGACGCTGGTGCTGCAAAACAATGGCTTCAGCTTCCCCGAGTGGTTCCTTAACGACCCGAACGGCAATGTTGGTGCGTAGATCATGGCCGTCCGCATGGTGTTCGAGCTGCTTTGATATCGTCACTCACATTTTGTCGTCGTTTTTTCGTGTCAACAGAGCGGTTTGGCGAGTACGGCGACTGGTGCTTCCTCGGCTTGCCCGAGAAGCTGCCGTAAGTGCGCGGGAGGCAAGCGACGCACAGTATGGTGGTGCGGTTACGTCGCTGCGCGTCGCACATCGGCACGCAATTGGCCGTCATCCGCGCATGCGCGCGTGGGTCGCCGGTTTGCTGCGGGCATGTTTGGCGTAACCCCGATGTGACAGCGGCGACGCTTGTGATGTTTTGGTGCGCGCTCGCGTTGGAATATTTGGTTCATGCTTCTTTCACATTTGTTTCACGGCCCTCGAGCATCCGCTTTTATGTTCCGTGCTCGCGGCTCTTCTTGTGTTTTTCCATAACCGAACGAGCTTTGTTGCGTTTTTGAAAGACGAGAATACACATAATTGGATGAGAGCTCAGATTGTTTGTGCTTCTGTCTCCGGCCGTCGACGGTCTGGATCCAGGGTGCCGCATCCTCGAGCATGACAACCACCCCTACTCCTTGCCCGCGTCGGCCATATCCTTTCAAAATATTGTGAAGGGCAATGAAATCTCACTTCTCCACCTCGTCGTATTCACGGTGTGGCATTTTCTGACTGCTAGTCTCGTGGTGCTGGCGATTACAAACAATCTGAGCTCTCATCCAATTATGTGTATTCTCGTCTTTCAAAAACGCAACAAAGCTCGTTCGGTTATGGAAAAACACAAGAAGAGCCGCGAGCACGGAACATAAAAGCGGATGCTCGAGGGCCGTGAAACAAATGTGAAAGAAGCATGAACCAAATATTCCAACGCGAGCGCGCACCAAAACATCACAAGCGTCGCCGCTGTCACATCGGGGTTACGCCAAACATGCCCGCAGCAAACCGGCGACCCACGCGCGCATGCGCGGATGACGGCCAATTGCGTGCCGATGTGCGACGCGCAGCGACGTAACCGCACCACCATACTGTGCGTCGCTTGCCTCCCGCGCACTTACGGCAGCTTCTCGGGCAAGCCGAGGAAGCACCAGTCGCCGTACTCGCCAAACCGCTCTGTTGACACGAAAAAACGACGACAAAATGTGAGTGACGATATCAAAGCAGCTCGAACACCATGCGGACGGCCATGATCTACGCACCAACATTGCCGTTCGGGTCGTTAAGGAACCACTCGGGGAAGCTGAAGCCATTGTTTTGCAGCACCAGCGTCACCAGCAGCGCCGACAGCGCCGTGCCAATATCGAGACCCGTCGCGAGCACGTAATTGTACTTTTTCCACCACGCTTGCCGCTTGTTGTACATGAACCATTGGTCGCGATCATGCCGCGCAGCTGAGAAACGAGACACGATATCCTTCCCGAACCACACAATCGAGTGCACAATCGACGACGTGAACTGTCCCATGCTCCCGAAATCGGACCCCAAATAGTTTGTAACTCTTGTTTTGGCTCGCTCCTTGACGCATAGGCCGTTACGCGACCAGGAGACAGCTCCACCAACGCTGGGTCACGAGCTCATCTATTCCATCGACGCGACCGTCTCCGCTCCCGATCCTCCGTCATCGTCACCAACATCAGAGTCCCCACCAGTATCCGGGCTGTCGTCATCATCGTCTCCATCTTCCTCGTCCTCTTCCTCCTCGTCTTCGTCCTCACCCCAGTCCTCGTCGTCCTCATCTTCGTGCTCACCTTCCCCACCCACCATCTCCCGATCCCGACCTTCCTCCCCCTCCTCGCCACCATTCTCGCCCTCCATCCCTGCAATCCCCCCGAGCGCATCGCTTAACCCACCACTTACGTCTTCCTCCTCTCCACCGTCCTGCGCCCCGCTCTCCTCCTCGACTCTTCCTCCACCTCCGCCCCGCCGCACAGGCCCATCCCCCTCAACCCCATCCTCGCCCCCCAACGGCCCACCCAACACCCTGACCGCATCCCAGACCGACCCACCCGTTCCCACTTCGTTCCCACCGACCGCGCTCGCCGGCACCGCCAAATGCGGCAACGCATCGGCGACCGCGCGCGCGGGCACCGCCGCGTACCGCACGGCGCGGCCATCGAACGCGGCGCGCGGCGCGAGCGGTTCCCAGCCGAGGACGCCGTGGCCTGGCAGGGCGGACGTCGCGGCGACAGGGGTGGTGGGCGCGAGGAGTCGCGCGCGCCGGCGCGCCGGGGTCCATAAGTTCCAGTCGTCGCGTGCCGCGACAGCGGGATCAACCGCGATCGCGTCGGTCGTGGTCGGGATTCGTGTCGTGGTGCGGGGCATGAACTTGTGCCGTACGCTGTATTTCGCGCAGAGTGCGTCAATCCGGGTCTCCGGCGCTCGCCTCCCGCC
>GG745385.1:55378-66412 GCA_000151295.1 Allomyces macrogynus ATCC 38327 | reverse complement strand
AGTGCTAGTCCGCGCACGCCCACTGGAAACTGTACTGGGCTTGATCATCTTTGTGATGTTGCTTTGCTTGGTGAAGCTCGACGCAGGCGTTCTATGAAATACATGTTTGAAATTGTGTCTGAACGCGTACTTGGTATGGCCTAGGACCCAACCGACCACTTCATTCTCGCGTGGCCCGTCGACGAGCCGTTTTCCATGACGCGGTGCGCTGTCACTCAGCCCTCTCGTCTCTCCACCCGATTCCGACCGCGGCTGACCCGTGCCCGACCTCAGCGTCGACGAGTACCTGACCGCCGTCCGGCAGCACCTCCCTGGCGCGCGCGATCTCGACCAGTACGCCCCTCACCCTCTCCTTCAAATAGCCTCCCGCAACCCTCGCATCTAAACTCGCCTGCCGGATCAACAGATTCGTCGTCGCCGTCGTCAGTTCCGACAGCGCCTGCGTCTACTTCCACGTGCGCCCGGGGCTACACCTGCCCGAACCGGCGTCATGTCGCTGAATGAATGTACATATATTCTCACGGCTTGCCGTGCGCCTCGGCAATCGGATTCGCGTGAATCGTGACGCGCTGCAGCCGCAATTGCTTGAGTGGTCGGTTCTTGCCGTCGACGGGCACTTTTTCGAATTCGTCGAGCACGTCGATGCCGTCGATGACCCTATCGAGCAATGCGTCAGACATGAGGGTGTGGGGGACGTGCAGAGAGGGGCGCGCGCTACTTACTTGCCAAACACCGTGTACTTGGCATCGAGGTGCGGCTGCTTGGCGTAGGTGATGAAAAACTGCGACCCTGTCGGCAACGACGCGTGAGTGTCCTGCTTCCCGCGCAATGAGGGCCAGAGACGAGCGCGTACCGTTTGTGTCGGGTCCGGAATTGGCCATCGACACGATGCCGCGGGCATTGTGCTATTCAGGACGAACAAGGCTGGTCAGCGACCGAGCCCCTCTGAACCGATTATCAGATTATCACGCGTTGGTCTTGGTTCATTACCTTGAGCGTCGACCGAATCTCGTCCTCAAACTTGCCGCCCCAAATCGACTGCCCGCCCTTACCCGTGCCCGTCGGGTCGCCCGTCTGGATCATGAACCCCTTGATGTTGCGGTGCCTACAACCGAGCACGTGGTGAGCGCGCGGACGGCGATATGGAGGAGCGGGTTGGAGGAAACGCACCATAGGCACCCGTCATAGTACCCGGACGCGCACAGCGCGAGAAAGTTCTCGGCCGTCTTGGGCACGCTCTCGCAGAAGACCTCGATCTACGAGTTGGCGACCGGGTCAGGATCGACGTGGTCGTGGTTGGCGCGTGAAGATGAATGACGACAGGCGAGCTGGCAAGGCCCAGCAGCGTGGCAGTGGTCGGAGACCATGCACGAATCACCGTTGCCGAGTCTCTCCACCGCTTCTTCGGTCGCTGATTGTCGGCCAGCGGCACAGAGCTGGTGTGCACAGTGGGCGGGCCGGACTGTCCGACCACGACCCTTCCGAGCATTGCTACGGACGTCCCATGCGGCCCGTCCGCATCCTGTCGACACGCGGCAGTGCGCAAAAAGCGGTTTGGTGGTGGAACATCTTCAGACCGGCCAGAATTGCCGGTTCAGGGGTGGTCCCGACCATTCACGCGTTGCTGACGCTGCCGGGGCCCGTCTGGTCGTGCCGCATGGCGCATAAAATGACCTTGATGTCGCCGAGATCCGTGTGCAGTGTTACGCTCATGGTGCTGGTTTGGGACTGAGCTGGAATGGACACGTCGATTCTGACGGCGGATTGCTCAGACACGGCAGCGCGCAAGCAGCAAGCCAAGTAGCCTCCACCGCAAACGATCGCGGTCACGTCTCCTGAAGCAAAACTGGCGACAGAAGTGGCAGTCGAAATTGCCCAAACGTGTTTTCGGACTCACCACCGCACATTGAGATAACCTCGACTTTTCATCGCGGCCAAGTCCGCCGCGTTTGGATTTGCCTTTGCCCTCGGCACCATCACCACCCACGACCTCTCCGCCAGCTTGCACGCCAACCAACCGCAGGAAGGGACCGAGCTGCAAGGACACGACGACGCACGACCGACGACGGCAGCAATATCGACGGCCAGCGGGGACCAAAACGCTGCAACGGCAACCACACAAGTCGCCGACCATCCATCACCAGCAGCAGACGAATCCAGCCTTGATCCGGCCATTTCCGGAACTCGAGTCGCCACCAACCCCCAACCAGTCCTGGTCCTCAACGCCGTGACGGCGACCACGACGACGACCGCGCCGTCCGCAACGACGGCCGCCAACGACAACGACGTGGCCAACCTCGCTGCCGCCGCCGTGCTCCTCCTCGCGACGTCCCTGATCCGTCGCGCCGGTGCGCCCCCCGCCCCCTCCCTCGGTCCGTCAATCATGCAACAGCAACCACCAAGGCCCCTGCCGCTCCTGCTCGGCGGCGTCATGGGCGACCCGGCCGAGTTCCTGCACCGCAACCGAACGTACGGCCGCCAGTGCCGTCTTTCGCGACTGCGCTCCCCGCTCGCCAACTGATATCTCCGACCTCGTCCATGTCACCGCCGTCTCCATCTTCGTTCTCGCATCCAGCGTCATCTCCGCGTCCTCCGCATCGATTGTCGGCACCGTCGCGGGCTTCCCCGTCCGTACACCCGCTCCTCGCCCCCGCCCGTGTGCCCTGCTGCCGTCGCTCTGACCGCTCTCCCGTGCCGCACTCTTTGCAGTTCGACTCGGTCAAGACGCGCATGCAGACCTTTTCCTACCCGAGCATGGCCGCGTGCGTCTCGCAAACCTACCGCGCCGAGGGCGTGCCAGGCTTTTTCCGCGGCATGGTCCCGCAACTCATGTCGGTCGCGTTTGTCAAGTCGGCGTCGTTTTCCGTCTACGTGAAAACGCGCGCGCACTTGAGCCAGTACACGCCCGACCCAAAGCATTCGGCTGCCGGGTTGATGCTCGTGTCGATGGGCGGCGGGTTCACGAGCGGAGTACGCTTGCTCCGTTCGCGTGAATGGCGACCGTGGTTGGCCGAGACTAACAATGCGAAACGGTAGTCGATGATGGCCATCCTCACGCAACCGCTCGAACTCGTCAAGGTCCTACGCCAGCTGCAGGAACTGATTCGGAGGAACCCGACCTCTGCGCCTGCCTCCTCTACCGCGGCCCCGGTCCCGCTGCGACCCATGGCCCCGACCTCAACGCTCGGACTCGCCCGCGAAATCGTGCGCGTGCGCGGGATCACGGGCCTCTACCACGGATTCGCGTCGCACTACTTGCGCGAAGCCTTTGGCAGTTCCGTCTACTTTGCGAGCTACGAGCTGTCCAAGTTCGCGGTCGTCAAGGCGTCGGGCGTTGAGGCGAATGTGCTCACGCACATGCTCGCGGGCGGCGCGTGCGGGGTCGTCGCCAGCACGTTTGTGTTCCCGGCAGATGTTGTCAAGAGGTACGTTTTCTCGCGGCTCGCGACTGGCCGAGGGTGGAGACTGACCTGTGCCTGATTATGTAGTATTTTGCAAAGGGAAACGCTCTCGCCGACACCGCAGTACCGCGGGTTCTGGCATTGCATGACCTCGCTCTACGCGGCGGGCGGCCTGCGACCGTTCTACCGCGGCCTGTCGGCGACGCTGGTCCGTGCGGCGCCGATCCACTCGCTCAATTGGGTTGTCTACGAGGGCGTGCTGCGGCTGTGCACCAAGGTCGAAGAACGGCTTGCCGACCCGTAGTTTCGCACGGCTGTCCGGTCCTTGCTTTTTGTTGTTTGGTTCTTGTGCTTTGGTCGGTGTCACCGTGTCCTGGTCTATTTTGCCGCAAATGTCCTCTCTGCTCTTCCTTCGTTTTTTTTTTCTCGTTCGCGCGCGCGCACTGGTTTTCCGCTTAAGCTCGGCCGCGCGCGAAACAGCCCCGTGGCGTATCATGATTCCCACCCCACCCTTCATTTCTTCCTGGTTTCCTTTCTGCTTTGTGCTGGATTGGTGGGCGTGCCGCGCGAGCGAGGACCAGCATATCGGTCGCGCGCCGTCCACCAACCTGATTTCCGTTCTCTTGATTGGGCCTGCCCACGACTCTCTTCTCTTCTCCAGTATAAATACATGGCTAGAAACGTTTACGTCGAACGAAAGCCTGGACAAGAGCAAACAATGTATTCCAAGACGGGATGCAAGCAACGCGCTGATGTCGCGGTGACCCGCGACTCTACCGACCCATGCTCGCGCAGCGCGGATCCGACCCGTGCCGTGCCATCGCTTAGTCGACCGTGACGAGCGCATCGACTTCGGCGAGGTTCGCAAAGAAACTCGTGAACAGCTTGACGGCCGCGCCGATATCCTGGACCCCCGCCTGCTCGCGAATCGAGTGCATCGACAGCTGCGGGTTGCCAATATCGATCGTGCGCAGACCCAACTTGCCCGACAAAATCGGCCCAATCGTCGACCCGCACGGCGAGTCGTTGCGCACGACAAACTCCTGCAAGGCCACCGGCTCGCCCGCCTCCTCGCCGTCCAACTCTACCGCGGCCGCGCGGGCGGCAATCTTGCGCAAGATGGCCGTTGTCGGCGCGGTCGTCGCGTACCGCTGGTTGGCGTTATGCTTGATGACGACGCCGGCGTTCATCTGCGGCTGGTGCAGGTCCTCGTGCTTTTCCGCGTAGTTCGGGTGCACGGCGTGCGCCATATCGGCGGAAATCAAGTAACTGCGCTGCACGGCCTCCTCGAATGCCGACGACCCGGCACCGTGCACGTCGTCGGCAAACGCCGACGTGATCCGGCGCAGCACCGACTCGAGCAGGTGCGAGTCGGCGCCGTACGCCGACAGCGACCCGACCTCCTCGTTGTCGAAGAGCGCAATCACGGAAACGCCCGTGTCGGCGGCGACGGCGGCCTCGGCCTGTGCGTGCAGCGTGAGGGCTTCGACGGCCGTGTACGACATCATCAGGTTGTCGCAGCGGGGCGCGAACACGTATTCGGAGAGCGCGCCGCCGACGACCGCCGGGTTCGTGTCGAACAGGCACAGCTCCAGGTCGGTGATGTGGTCCGGCGCGCAGTCGAGTTCCGCGGCGAGCGCCGAGAGAAGGACGCTGTGGTGCTTGGCCGACTTGGGCGTCGCCTGCGCGTTCAGGTCCGCGGCGGCGGCCGAGCACAGGATCGGCGTGAGGCTACGATCCAATGGGAGCAAGCGTTAGTTTCCGCTCGATCCCGCTCGAGGAGGAAGGGGACAAGAAACACGTACTGCGTCTCCTTGTTAAACGTATGCCCGTCCCCGGCGCCACGGTCCAGGTGAATCGCGAGCGTCGGCACGCGCAAGATCGGCTGCGCAATCTTCACGAGCTTATGCTCGACCTTGCCATCCTCGCCCTCGACCATCACGCGGCCCGCGACCCCCAAATCGCGGTCGAACCAGGTACTCCACAGACCGCCGCCGTACGTCTGCACGCCGACCTGCAAGTACCCCGCGCGCTGTTTCTTCGACACGGGCTTGAGCTTCAGGCACGGCGAGTCCGTGTGCGCGCCGACGAGCGCAAACCCGTTGCCAGGCTTGTACTCGCCGCCAACAACAAATGCGATCAGCGCCGACCGATTGCGCGTGAAGTAGTACTTGCCGTTCGGCGCGAGCTGGCCGTCCCAGCAGTCGCGCTCGCGCAGGCGCTGGAACCCGACGGCCTCGAGCCGGGTCACGGCCTCCTCGACCTAGGCATGAACGCGTCGGGAGTCATGAGCCAGAGCTTGTGTGAACGAGCCGAGCGCGATCGGGGCCCGAGCGTACCGCATGGAACGGCGACGGCGCGGCATTCACAAACTCGAGGAACCGGCGCGCGACGGCGGGGACTGCTTTGCTCTAAACAACGCGATCGGCCGGGGTGGGAGTGAGGTGGCGGGTCCGTTTTGGTCAGCGTTTTCGGCCGCGGATCGGATCGGTACGTTGCGGAGCAGCTGCCGCGCGGGAGCCGCCGCCGCCGCCGCCGCCATCTTCGACGCGACCACGTCGTCGGCGTCAGCAACATCGCGCGCATCGCCGTGGACAGAGTCTTTCTCGTCGTCGTCGTCGTCGTCGTCGAGGACGAGCACCCAGCTCTCGCTGTCACTGTCGGCGGAGGCGGCGGCGGCAGCGGCGTCGGCGTGCGGGTTGGCGCGCACCATGGTGGATAGTTGGGTTGGGATCGTTGTGCGGGGAGAGAGGGAGAGAGGGAGAGAGGGAGAGAGGGCGAGCGCGCGAAGGTCGGCGACGTTGTTGGCGACAAGGAGGAAGCAAAGGCAGGTCGGGTGATCAAACGGAAGCATGGCAAATGCATGTGACCGCGACTTACAGCAACGAGATGAAACAACGGTGCAGAAAAACGACCCATCCCTGGTCTGCTGTTCTTGCTCGAGAGGAAACTCGATCCAATAGCACATTTTGGACCAACTTGTTCTTGCGCCAGAAAATGACCAGAATGGTTGCAGGTCGTGACGAAGAGTTGGTGAGGCTCGCTCCACCTGTGAAGCCTGGAGGAGGTACACAATGCTGTCATGTCAACCAGCTCATGCGTGACCCTCCTCATGCATCAGCTCTCTGAACCGACACAGCGCACCCGCCAAGTAATCAGCAACACCAGGATCACCACCTGATCCGTTTCGGGCAACGCGTGTTTGATTTAGGCTGACAAGACACGAGACCAATCGAACCTGGCTCGATCCAAAACTGCGCCATTCTATTGTCACACCTGCTCCACGCCACGACACACCTCCTCCACGCCACGACATACCTCCCTCGCCGGCCCTGGCGACACCACGACCGTCTCCGCATCCTCTCCTCCTCCGGCCGCGAGCGCCGGCGCCGTCACGATCGGCGGCACCCGCGCGGCCGCGGCCGGCCTGACATGCTTCGGCTTGGGCGCCGGGTTCGTGAGTGTCGCCGACGACGACGATGCGCCCGAAACAACATTGGCGTGCGTCGGGTGATTCTCGTCCGAGTCCGAGTCCGGGTCCGGGAGCTTGACGTCCGGTACGGCTGGCGGCGGCGGCGGGAACGGCGGCCACAAATTCGGCAGCGCGGCGGCCGGTGGCGGCGGCGGGATCTCGACGGGCGACGTGGGCGGTGGTGGTGGGGTCCGCGGCAGCGGCACCCCGTCCTGCGGCATTGACGACAGCGGCATGAACCCGGCCGCCCACGGCGGCACTTGCCCACCTCCACCTTCCACTCCCCACGGCATCCCGCACCACCCGGCGCCCGCACCACCGCCCATAAACGGCACGCCCGGCGGCGGCGCGTACTCGTCCTCGGGCCGCAGACACACCAGCGGGAACACGCCCTGCACGTTCCGCGTCAAATTGACGCCCGCAGCCCATCCGTCGCGATACGCCACTTCCACCCACACCGTATCCCCAGGGACCAGCGCAATCTCATCGCGCATCGTTGGCGTGTGCGGATACACGGCGACGGCCATGAATTCGCCCCACCCGGTCTGCGCGAGGTACGGCCATGCGGCCATGGCTGCGGCCGCGTCGTCCGGGTCGACAGCGGCGGGTGGGACCGTGGGGGTTGATGGCGGTGGAGTCGGCGCGCGGGACGTCCATGGCGAGGTCGATGGGAGGGGCGGGACGTCGGTGATGGGCGAGGACGGCGGCGGCGGGATCACCACGGTCGCGACGGTCGCGGCACTCGGGTGCCACCCGGTGATCAAAGGGTGTACTTTGTCGGCCGCGGCGGGAATCGGCGGCGGCGTCGGCGCGCGTGACGTCCATGCCGACGGGAGCGGCGGCGCAGAGTCGGTCACAGGCGACGACGACAGGACGGCCGTCGACACGGACCCCATGCTCGGCTGGAACCCGGCGATCAGCGGGTGCACTTTCCCGCCGCAATTGGCGCCCGCGGTCGGCCACGCCATCGGCGCCGCCGTCGTGAGACTGAGCAAATCGCCGCGCGGTCCCGCGGACGGAATCGCACGCAGCGCCACCTCCTCGCCCGCAACTGCCGGCCTTGGCTGCGGGTACATAGCCCACGCGCGCACGACCGCCGGCGGCGGCGGAACGGGGACGTCATACGCGACCGCGTTGGGTGACACGAGTTCCAGCTCCGAGTCCGAATCGAGCGGCGCAACGACGGTCGGCGCGGCGCCCGACAAGATCGGCGGCGGCGGATCGAGTTGGAACTCGGTCCGATGCGTCGCGCGGTCGAGCTTGGCCTTGATGCGCCGCGTGCGCCGGTTCTGCCGCAGAATGTGCATGACGAGCAGGACGACGACGGCGAACAGGACCGAGACAGTCGCGGTCAGGATCACGGCCCACTGGCCGGCGTTGCCGGCGGTGCCGGAATTGGTGACAACGGAGGGGAGGCCGGTGCCCGGATCGTCGCCCGACGCCGTGGCCAGGTCCGAATCGAGCCCGGTCGGGTCCACGGTCACGCACCGTTTCGCAACGTTGCACAGTTTCCACAAGTAGATCACTTTGCCCATGGGCGTGACCGTGGCCCCCGCATCCGCGGCGTTCTCCACCGGATCCGCACCCGCACCGCCGGCCACGAGCCGGCGCGTCGGCGAGCTCGCGGCATCCGCGTCCGGCGGCGACGTCGGGGACCGCGTCGCCGTCGTGGCTCCCGCAGCAGGCAGCACGGCAACGTCTGCGCCCGCCGACCGAATACACGCGGTCGCCGGATCCACCTGGCACGTGAACCCAGGCGCTTGCGGGAAGGGCACGGCAGCGCGCACGCCGAAATGCACGGCCTTGACCTTGCGCAGGTCGAGACTGGCCAGGTCCTTGAACACGGTGTCGCCGAGCCGCACCGACAGGCGCGGATTGTCGTAGACCGAGACGGATTTCAAAGTGGTGGCCCAGGTTTCCAGCGCGAGAATGCCCGTGAGTTGGTTGTGCGCGACGTCTAAGTCTTGCAGGGTGTCCGGCAGAGTGTCCGGGTGCAGGTCGGTGAATTGGTTGTTGGCGAGGTGCAAGGTCTGCAGGGTCGCGAGCGCGCGCAGGGACGGGACAGTGCCGGTGAGTTGATTTTGCGCTAGGTCCAGGCTGCGTAGGCGCGGGAGCGAGGACGCGAGCGTGTTGGGGATGCGGCCGACGAGACGGTTGCTGGCCAAGTTGCTATCAACGCGGCATCAAAGTGATCAATTCATCAATGATGCGTGCACCGGATCGCAGCAAAACGACAGAAAAAAGACGTACAGCAACTGCAACTGCCCCTTGCCCAGTACCCCCTTGGGAAACTCGCCCTCAATCCCGTTATTCGACAAGTCCAATTCACGCAAATTCGGCGAACTCGACAACGGGCTCTTCGACTTGCCCGGATCGAGCACCAAATCCACATTGTTGCTGAGCACGAGCCGGCGCAGCGTATCAAACCTCGACACGTCGACGTGCCCGCGCAACGTGCCGTGCACTTCGAGCACATCCAGACCAGCGACCGAGGCCAAACTCGTCGGAAGCGCCGTGATCGCCTGCGCCTGCCGAATCGTGATCGAGTCCGGGCGGCCGCAGGACAGCGACGGCGGGGTATCCTCACCGGCGGATGGTGATGCGGACGGGGCGAGAATGAAGGCTGATGAGGTCGAGCCGTTGGTGAGGATCGGCGCGACGGTCGGGTCGAGCACGGGCGCGGCCGCGATAGGTGCCGCTGCCGAGGAGAGGGGACCGGCGGAGACGGAGGCATCGCAACAGGAAAATGCGGAGCCGAGTGCGGCCAGATCGGGCGAGGCGAGCAGCTTGGCGCACGGCGGGGAGACCATGCGGCGCAGGTCGCGGCGGCGCGTCGGAGCGGGCGACGAGCGGGGCCACGACGAGGACAGGGGGGCGCAGGGAGGCAGTCAACTGGGAGCGGGGCGCGGCGCGGCATGCGGAATTCGGGCGGGGCAGGTGCGGCGGCCGCGCGTGCCGGCGGCGGCGGGGGTGTGCCGCGGCCCAGGAGCGTCTATGGTGGTTGTGCGCGAGCTGGCCCGTGGTGCGCGCCAGCAGGCAGCAAAGATCCTGGCGCGGTCGTGGTCCTCTGCAACTGCGGTTCGGAGCGTTGAGTCGCGAATTCAGAGAGAAGCCGTGGCGTTGCCGCTGGTGGCGAAGGGTGGCGGCCGTCGTTGATTGGTTGGTTGGTTGGCTGGCTGGTTGGTTGGTTGGTAGGTTGGTTGGCTCGGATCGCTTGACCGTCAGCGTCGGGCCCCGGCGCGTGGTGGCAGCGAGCCGTTGAAGGTGGATAGAATCAAATGCAGCAAGCGGCGGCGGCGCGCGCTGGCGCCAGCGTCGTGGGCGCGAGTGCCGAGTGACGATCACGGCGACGGCGGCCGAGGCGACCTTGGCAAACCGACGATGGCGAGCGGCGCGATGGTAGTGGCAGGCTCCTCAGGCGCGACCACGTCAGCCTTCCGCCCTCCCAAACGCGACCAACTCAGCCGTCGCCAGCCAGGCAAGCGAGCGGTCGGCCGCCACGACCGCGACGACCAGAGCCATCCACGACCCTCGACGCGCGCATGGCCTCGCGCGCCGCGACCGACCGCACGACGACGGCACTGCACCGCGCGGGTGCCCTGCGCCGCCGCCCCGTGCAAGATCGTCTCGACCGCGCGGCGACCTCGCCAACAACCATGCACACCGCTTCCAGCACGCGTCGCGGCCGGCACGCGCACGACCCGGCGCCGCCATGGTTCAGCGACGACGACGAGGAGCACACGAATGGCGCGCACGGCCATCACCATCACGGCCACGACGCCGACGACGATGCCGGCAGCGGCAGCGACGCCAACGACTCGGACGAGGACGACGGCGCGCACCCGCCGGCGCCGCGCCGCGGCCTTCTCGTTTGCCAACATGCCGCCCGACGCCTGGCAGATCCTCATGATGGGCAACGACGGCGACCACCTCGACGGCAGCAGCAGCGACGATGACGGCGACAGCGTGCCGGACCTCGACACCGACAGCGAAAGCGACGGGAACCCAGACACCACCACGACGCGACCGCGTCGGATCACGACGACCTTGACTCGACCGCCGACTACAACGAAGCGCCCGAGCCCGCTCCGCCGCCACCAGCAGTAGCTGACGGCGTGCCGTCCTCGCCCTTGCCCGCACCCATGACCTGGGAACCGCCGC
>GG745385.1:32966-53457 GCA_000151295.1 Allomyces macrogynus ATCC 38327 | reverse complement strand
TTCGCCCGACCGGCACCTGTTTCTCGCCGAAGGACGCCGACTTCGTGACGATCGTTGACACGACCACCTTCCGGCACGCGCAGGTGCTTGATTTTTTGGCGATGTTGCGGGCATCGCCGTATCGCCCGACGCATCGAGTCTGTTTGTGGGCAATGCCGACGAGGCGTATGGGTCGATCCTGGAGTATGCGAAAGTGGAGGAGGATAGTGGGGAGCACGAGTGGGCAAGGACCGGCGGGTTTGCGGCGGGCGGGAGGGGGTCGCCAGTGGAGATGGGCTCGGGGAGGGGGTGGATGGCCGCTGCGGCGGCGGGCGGGGTGTAGATGTGGAGAGAAGGGAGCGGAATGTGTAAATACGTATAGGTGCCAAGTGCGTCCGTGTGGATTGTGTCGTGTCATGTTGTGGGCAGAGGCTGCACTGATTTGTGGAGATGTGGATGTGGAGATGTGGAGATGTGGAGATGCGGAAAGGTCGTACACGCCACACACACTTCACTCCCGTTCGGTTAACTATTGATCGCGACCGAGACTAACGAAGCTTGTTGCATTCGCATTCGCGGAGGTTACTGCCTTGCCGCCCGGCCAGGGCACGAGGAATCGACCCCTTCGCTGTCTCGCTGACCCGCTGCACATTCTCGCATGCTGGCCGTTTCGACCAGTACCGGGCGATGACCCTTCAGGCCAGCAAAGAAAAACTGGGTGCGATCCTTGATGTCCTCGAGGAGCGCGGCATTGGTCGATTACAGCACGATCCGCGCCGCAGGGCCGTTCCAATGGTCATGGAGCGAAGACGACTGGGAGAATATCAATGGTCTCGATCAGCTTCGGCACTTCGTTTCCAGCCGAGCGCTCGTTGTTGGCAGCCGCGGACGAAGCCGAGGAATCCATGACGGCGTTGAGCATTTTCGAAAGCGGGCAGCGTCGATGCAGCGAGTTGAGAGCGTAGATCGGCTTAACTTTGATACAATGGAAGACGATGCTCAGGTGTGAACAAGGACGGTCGGCACACGTCCCGAAGTCTCAACTTTGTAACAAAGCCAACTTGAACCCCCCAAGCAACCGCTCAATCCTCACCATCACATCCAGCACGTCCCCGGCCTCTGCGAGATTCCAATCCAATGCGCTGCACCAAGATTCGCCCTCATTCGAAAAGAAGAGCGGTCATGAACAGTATAACGAACGATGCGCTGCCATTTTCTGTGTTGCATGGTAATCCTCGATTGAGGAAGTGGAATGATTTCCAATCCGGTTGTAAGTCAGCATTGGATCGTTGTCCTCGAGATTCGCCGACACCAACTGAATCTGACCCGGACAGCTTGCATGCTTGTCCGACATCATCCAGCTTCTGCACTAGAAGCTCTTTGCTTGATGTTCTTGTTTGACAAAAAGGTATCATAACCGCAGAGCTGAACCGCGAAGAGCAACCTCGACGACCCCGACACGGGCTCAAGGCCTGATGCGTCGGAAGCTTTTCAGCACTTCCACGCATTCCTGGCAGGCTGGCGCTCAGCAAAAAAGGTCAGCTCGGTGAATAACGAGGTCCATTCCGATCTGATCGTTTCAGTTTCACCTTAGCCCATCAACGAGCGACATGCAGCAACGGCATATGAAAATGATGAAAATCCCTATGTATAGACAAATGCAGGTGCAAAAACCAGGCCAAACTTTTTCGCGGCGGCAATGACAACCTGAACACAAAATACCAATCCGACAACGAGCCCTTCGTTCCACGACCGTGGTCGTTCTACGACGAGGGCGACGCCGACGCGGATCCGCTCCACCACTCGCGGAACGCGGAGCGCATGCGGTCGAACGCGGCGATCGGCGAGTCAACGGCTAAAACGGCGAGCCCATTTTCGGTCAGTTCCGGGTCCTCGATGCACGAGAAAACGTGCGGAAAGATAGCGTACCGGGCCGCACATCGAGGAAGAAGACGGGCGTGTCGCCTTCGTCCGGACCCGAGTAGTAGTCGATCACGTAGCGCACTTGCTTGCCGCACCGGTCGACAAACCAGTCGTGCCGGTCAAACGGCCGCGGCGACCCGTGGTACCACCCGGCAAACCAGGCCTTTGGGCTCAGGTCGTTTGGCCGGCCGCGGAGGCGGAGCAGGCGCGCGTTCTTGCACTCGCTATAATCGACGAGGATTCGGTCAGCCAGACGTGCGCGAAAACAACGCCGCCGACGGTCGTAGCGATGAGCCACCACATACTCCTTGTGCATCGCCTCCCACTTCAAAATCTCGCGCCAGGCCTCCTCGTTCAAATGGTTGTGAATGTCGACCATGACCTCAATCTCGCCCTCTGGAGTTTCCCACCCCTTGCGGCGCAGCGCATTGTAGAACTGCTGCGGCGATGGGTAGACCCACGCGTCGCCGTCACCGTTCGGAATACTCGACGAGACACGCTCCGTCGGCAATTCGACCGTCTGGTCGGGCTGCCGCGTCTGCGCGAGGTCGGGCATGTTGTTTAGCGGGTTCAATTCGCCATGGTTGACGGGACACTTGGCCGCGGACGGCGCCGGTGCGGCCATGTTGGCGTGGTCGACGGGACACTTGCCGGCGGTGCGCGTATCGTGTGCGGGACTGGAAGCGGCGGCAGCGGATCCGTGGTCGACGGGACACTTGCCTGCCCTTGGCGCGGAATCGGCCTTGGCGGCGGCGGCGCGGGCGTGCATTGGGCACTCGGCGGGCGGGACGCTGTGCGGGGCGTCGTTGGTCATGATGTTGCAGCTGGCGTGTTGGTCGTGGTCGAGCGGCTTGGAGAGGAAATGGAGAGCTTGCGATGGCAGCAGGGCCAGAGAGAGCGATACCTAAACAGCAAATTTGCATCGGCAGCGGCACAGGCAAGTGCGGTGGATGCATCACACGAGCGCACGGGACCGGACAAGGTGGGGGACATGAACGTGACTCTCACGTGAGGGTGTTCACCGCGTCTCGCACAACCGCGCTCCTGCCGGCGACCGGCCGGCCAGCGCCGCACCGACGACGAAGTCGCGACAGCAATTCCACCACGACGACGCCAGCGCACTTGCTTCAAGTACCCGCAACACCCGCGCAAGACTTCTGCGCAGCGCTTTGGGCCGCTGGTCTCGCGTGTTCACGATCCAAGGGTCGCTACCCCGCGCCGACTCCACGACCACGACTCTGCCTTTGCTCTGCCCTGCTCCGCCCCGACCAGTACTGAAATGGGGTGCAGGCCAATGATCCTACCTCCGAGCAGTGCGGTGAGTGACGCCAGTGCCTACCGTGCGACCATGGCGTCGACACGATTGTTCACGACCACGCTCGCCGCTGTGCTCGTTCTCGCCACGACCGCGCTGTTGAGATCTGCCCACGCTGCTCCCATCTCGTTCCCGTCCGCGGCACCAATCGCAAGAGCGCCCGTGCACCCGATCTCGACGCAAAATGTGCCCATCGCATGGGCCGGCTCCAACTTCACGTTTGTCTTTGCCAGAGACACGTTTGCGCGCAAAGAAAATGACGTGACCAACTGTTTCCCTGTCGGGTTTCCATCGTGGCTCGCGCTCAACGACAAGACGCGCACGTTGACCGGATTGGTGCCGTCGAACATTGCGCAGAACCAATCGTACGATCAGGCCAACTGCCGTCGCGGTGGTGGGCGCGCTGCGTCTGGTCTTCCGGAGACTGACTGGTGCTCTTGCCACGCGTAGTCTCTCGCTTGGCATCGGGTGCATTGTCGGCCAGCCGATGCGTGCGGTCGTTGACCAATTCACCCTCACCGTCGCGGTCTCGCTGTCCGCCGATATGCCAATCTCACTCCCGTCGACCTCCACCGTCGACCCTGCTCTCACGGATGACCCGACCGCGACCGTCGCTGCTCCCTCGGCAACTCTCACGACACCGGCGCTTGGTCCTGGCAACGACATGCCGCTCCAGTACAATACCGCCTTTAACTACACGCTGCCCGCTTACACGCTCCCGCTGACCATTATCAACTCGACCACCGTCTCATGGTTCACTGTCGACCCGATCACCGGCACCGTCGCCGGCAGCGTACCCTCCACCGTCCCATGGTATCTCCGCAGAACTGGCGGGATCCGCATCACCTACCTCGACGCCGCCGCGAACCCCTTGACCGACGCGCCCACGACCGCGCGGCTCTCGTTCCCACCGAACCGCGCCCCCCTCGTTTCCGGCCCGCCGATCTCGCCAATCCAGGCCATGCCCGGACAACTCGTCAATTGGACCCTGCAGACTCCACCGCCCATCACCGACCCGGACGGCGACCCGCTCAAATGGGCCGTTTCGAGCTGGACGATTGACGAGGACTTGGCCCCGTGGCTCGCGTGGAACAGCGGCCGATTCACGCTCACGGGCCGCACGCCCATGTCGACCGCGGCGTCCATGACGCTGTGGGTCTCGGCCACGGACCCGGCAGGGGACACGGCGTACATGGCCGTCGACTTGGTTGTCGGCGGCTGGTTCCCGCCGCGCCCGCTCGTCCCGGAACTGCAAGTCACGGCCGATGCGACGGGCACGGAAATGGCACTGACCGACGTGTTTTCGCTGCCGAACACGACCGCCACGACCGCCGCGGCGGCAACGAATGGTGGACAGTACAATGTCACGTTTGTTCCGACTGACGACGCTGACGCGCAGGCGGCGACCTGGTCGTTTGACGCGGACCACCGGCTCGTGCGCGTCGTGCCCGCTAGCCACGCGTCGGACGTATCCGGGCGACTCGTCGTGACCGATACGGCCTCGGGCGCGCGCGGCGCCGTCGCCGTTGCCGTGCACGTGAACGGCGGCAAGTCGGTCGTCGACGACGCCGTGCCGGACCCGATCGACCCGGATCTGCCGCGCACGGGTAAGGATTTGCACTTGGATACGTCGGGAATCGGCGCGTTTTTCCGGTCCCTTGTCGCGCAGCCCGGCATTTGTGCGGCGATTGCCGGCGGCGGCGCGTTTGTGGTCGCGGCTGCGGTGATGCTGCTGGTGGTCGTCGCACGCCGGCGGCGGCAGAAGTTGCGCGCGCGGTGTGACCGGGACGCGATGCTGGCCCGCGCGCCGGTCGTGATGGGGAAAGGCGAGTACATGCCGTCGACGGCGAGCTTTGAGGCGAGCACTACGTTGCGGCCGGGGATGCATCACCGGTTTGATTTGACTTCGGCGGATGAAGATTGTGAGGAGGGGGATCGGCTGTCGGAGAGGACGGTGACACGGGGCGTGTCCGGGACGCAGCTGAGCTGTACGTACTCCTCTCGGCGCGATTTCCATTATTCTGAACGACCGGATATTGACCCGGTCTCTCCACCCTAGCGTTCGGCAACCAGCCTCCGACCATGCTCACGACCAGCGCCTCCGGGATGACCTTGACCCCACCCGACTCGGCCGACCACCTCGTCGACATTTCCCTGCAACCGACTGAACGGCACCTTGCGCCCGTGCACGAACCCTTCTCGCACACGCCCGTCCCGCCGGAGCTCTCGCTGGTCCGCGGCCACGACCACGCGATCCAGTACACGGCCATCACCAGCGACCCGACTCGCGAGTGGCCCAGATGGCTCCAATTCGACCCGGCGACCGCGCGCGTCTTCGGGATCCCTCGCAAAAACGAAGAACCCTGCGAACTCTTGATTTTCCGCGACGAGTTTGACGGAGTCGTCTGGCGCCCGACGGGCGAGGTCGCACGGTTCAAGGTTGTGGTTGTGGATGATGGGAAGACGGTCCCGCCGCCACCGCCGCCAAGGCCGCCACGTACGGCGTCGACGAGCTCGCGCGGACCGTCGGTCGCACCGCCCGCGCGCCCGCCACGGGATTCAGTCGCGACAGCACCGCCGCGCGTCACGTTCCGCGCCGGCACGGGCATCTGGTCGTGGAATTCAGCGGCGACGCCGTCGATTCAGTTGTCGGCGGGATCCTCGGGCGGGGAATTGTCGACGAGCTCATACGGGCCCGGACCGGCATCAGTGCGCGGGTCGACCGACGCGGCGGCGCAAGAGTCAACGGCGAGTGACGCGGCCGCGGTAGGGAGTCTGTTGGTGCCCCGCGCCTCGGCGAGTGACGCGGAGGAGCGGCTGTCGGTGCCGCGGTCGTCATACAGTGGGCCCTACCGGTCGGTTAACTCGACGGCGAGTTCCGCGTACGGCCGGTCGCCGCTTGCGCGGCTGTTGAGCGGAATTGTCGGCGGCGGCTGGTCGCGCACGTCGTCGCCGCTCACGCGCGTCGTGCCGGGGCCTGGACCAGCGGAGGAGGATGGGGTCGTGATGGCTTTGGACTTGGATACGGGGCGGCGCGTGCCGTTGCTGTAACGGGGAGCGGGACTGAACCAGAAGAGGGACATTTGGAGTGGACTGGGGTGGGTCGAACTTGGGGTTGGTTTCTTTCGTTCAATTCGCGTAGGATCGATCGGCTTTTCTCTCCGCATCATCATCGACATCGTATCTTGGCACTCTGTAAATAACCATCAATTCGATATGGTCGCCGACAACCACGGACAAAGCTTCAGACTTGGAGGGGGGAGAGGAGAAATTGCTGGTCTTGGTTGCAGAAACTGCGCCTGTCATCACCTGCAAGTTGATTTTGGCATTCAGCCCAGAGGACCCATCAGATATTGACCACACCCACCTGCTTTGCAAGTTTCAAATGAGACATGCTTGAGATAATATAATGGCTGCTTCTATTTTCCGCCCATGCTTTCACCTGGCCAGCACCTGCAACCCATGCGAATCCTTGCTGAGTGGGCATGGCAATACTGTCTCTCTATCAGGTCACCCGTCTCGTGATACTGCTGGTGCACAGCCAGAGGCGGTTTGGGGTCAGGAAGCAATCGTGAAAATGTTTAAGTCATTGTAGAGAGTGCTAACTGCCTGTGCTGGGGTGGAGTATATCACGGTTGAAGTCTTCATGCTTTACTGGATCAGACACTCTGTTCCACACGCGCGCTGCTTCTCCACCGCCATCTGGTCCTCATCGTCCACGGTCGCCACCCCATCACTCCCCGCATCACCAGCCCTCCTCCCCTCCCCATCGCCCTCATCCTCCCTGAGCCTCCACCCCGCCCGCACCCGCAACCTCTCCCCACCACCACCCATTTCCACCGCCTGCAACACCGCCATCAACCGCTCGCGCATCCCGTTCCCCTCCCCCACCGTCACCCCCAGGGCGCGCTCGATCTGCGCGACCACCTCGCTCGCCCCATCGAGTTCCGCAGCGACCCGATCCAGTTCACGCTGCACGAGCAACCGCTCGAAAATCCCGACCGCGCGCGTCAGCGCGCTGTGGGACTGCAAGTGCCGCAGGACGGCCCATGCAGATTGGAGCGCGCGCGCGGTTTCGCGTGTCGCCGCGTCGAGGATCGCGAGGTCCGAGTCTTCCTCGTCGTCGACGGCCGCGGCGGTGGCGAGGAACCCGGCCGACGGGTCCGTGGAGTCGGTGGGGAGGAGGTCGTTCGTGTGCCCGGAATCCGGGTACCGCTCGAGCGCCTTCCCGTGCGGCCCCGCGCCCGCCAGGACATCGACCACCTCGCCGGCCTGCAAATCCGCCGGATGCGTCTGGACCAACGTGCGAAACTGCGCGAGCTGGGCCGAAAACACCATCGCACCACCGGTACCGGCTCCGGCCGGTCGCGGCCATGCGCGCGCGATATTCGGCGGCACGAGATCCCCGAGTCGGTCGAGCACCTGTACCTGTGCATCACGGTCCGCGGCACGCAAGTGCCGCACGACGTCGGTGATCGATTCCGCGGCGCCGGCGCGCGAAGTCAGGTCCGGCCGGTACACGTCGAGCAAGTCCGTGAGCAGCGCCGAGTGCGGGATGCCGCCGAGACCCCATGCGGAGCGGTGCGGGGATGCGGAGCGGGATCGGGATGATGGTAAGGTGGAGCGGGACCGAGATGGGGATGCTGGCCGCGGATCCTCAACCTTCCCGGCCAACTGCGCCGGGAGCGGGCACGTGTCGCGCAGTTGCGCGAGCGCCTGCGCTGCCGTCAGGTCGGCGACGAGAATGTCAGACGTGATTTGGCCGGCAATGTCGCGTAGAGTTTCAGCGGCGGTCGTGAAGGAGTCGAGCAGGGCGCGGTACCGCGTTTGCATCGGGTCGTCGTCGGCGGGTGGAACAGCGGTGGCACCGGAGGAAGAGGGAGGCAAACCGGGTGGTGCAGAAACTCCCGGTGTTGCTGGTGATGGAGATGGTGCATGAAGTTGCGCGCGAGAGCGTAGTTGTTCGAGTTCGGCGCGGTACTGCTGCTCCTTGGCGGCCCATTCCGACTCTAGATAAATAAGCATCGAGCTGGTGAGGTGGGTGAAGACAGCAGCGAAAAAGGTCGCGCGTCGGTACCTTTCCGCTTCAGCGCCTCCTCGAGCTCCTTGGCCAACTTCTCGTGGTCCACCTCGACATTGACGCGGGCGTGCGTCTTGATGCGCATCGCGCGAAAACCAAACAGGAGCGTGCCCTTGGTCTCGGACAAGTCCTTGCGCGTCGGCGAGACGCAGACCTATTCGTGAACGAGGGCGCATTAAGTCGAGAATAACGAAATCCAATCCGATGCGACGATCAAACGTACAATCAAACTCGTCAAACAATTTCCGCCGAGGCTCTCCTGCAACAACCGCGTCAGCGTCGCGTTGCGGAACGGAATGTGCTTCTTGGACTCGGCCAGCGCCTGGATCACATTGCCGAGTTCGAGCAGCGACAAGTTGATGTCCTTGGCCTCGTTCAACTGCTGCCCTGTGGCCAGCGTCTTTTTCACGCGCTCCGACCCGGCCAAGTCGCACAGTGTGAGCCGTCCGCGCACAACCACGTCCGGATCCTGGCCGGCAAACATGTCCTCGGCGACGTGCGCGTCCTCGTCGAGATCCATTTCCAGGTCGAGATCATCCTCGCCGGGCGTGTAGAAAATACTCGGTCGCGGCGCGAAAAACGACGACGGTGCGCCCGCGGTCGGTGGGGACAGGTTCGAACCGAGCGCGGTTGGCTGGCGCAGCGCCGACGACGATCCGGGCGACGTGGCCGTGACGGGGGACGTGGGCGACGCACTGCGCTGCTGTAAACCCGCGCTTGCGCCCGCGACCGACGACGACGCCGAGAGCGAGTTGAAGGACGTCCGGCTCATGGACGCGGCGAGTCCAAATGCGCGATTCGGCGCGCGCTCGACGGTCAGGAAACAAATCGCGTGCGACCGCGACGAGTGGCGGTTCATTTTGGTTTCGGCAAAGATGAGCCTCGACTGGCCGAGCTGCAGCATTGCGTTAACGTCGTTGATCGACCGCACGGCGTGTTCCGTCAGGCCCTCGACAAAGATGCCGAGTTCCGGGTGCTCGCGCAGCGCCAGGCCGGGTGCGTCTTGTAAATCGTCGGGCATGTCGGGTGCCAGCAGGTCGTAGATGCGCTCTTGGTAGATTTGCATGTAGGAGAGTCGCACCTTGTAGACGTATCGGTGCTGGTCGCGCGCCATGGCGCGGAACAGCTGCCGGAGCGCGCGCGGGATGACGCCGTCGGACGCCGAGAGCGTCGTGGTCTTGCCTGTGATGAAAGAAAGATCGCGTGAGCCTCGAGGAAGACATGCGGGAGCGATGCGACGAGGGTCAAGAGCACGGACCGGTCCCCGTCTGGCCATACGCGATGAGAGTGCCGTTGAACCCGCGCAGGCAGGCCTCGACCAAGGGTTTCCCGACCTGCGCGTAGACGGCGCGGTTGTCTGTGGCCGGCGGGAAGACGTGGTCAAAGACAAAGCTGGCCGGCTTCTTGACATTGTCGAAGATTGTGATCTGGTGCACGGGGAAATGGGCCTGATCAGTCTCGTCGCGGGTGAGAAACGAGACAAAACAGGAGTGATCCGAACCTGGCTCGCGCCCGGGTCCGTCGTGACGGTGGGCGTGTCCTTTTCGTTGGCTTCGTGCGCGAGGACGGGGCGTACGCGAACAAACACCTTGATCCGGCCGGATTCTGTCGACCGAAATGCATGGAACGCGGTCAGGAATTGGTGAAAACGGGCGCGCCACCTTCAATATGACGGTACCGTCGCCCATGACGGATCCACCGTGACTTGGTGCCGCGCTCGCCTGGTCAAGGTGTAGCGTGGAGGTTGGGCTCGTGGGTGGCGGGCTGCCCTTGGCCGAGGACGCGGCCGACGAGCTCGACATGACCGAGGGTGCCGGGCTTTGGCCGCGCGGCAGCGAGTAGACGTTGTTCATGGGCAGGTCGCGGCGGTCGAGCCCGTTGAAGAGGGATTACAGTTGGCGGCAGTCGCGTTGCAGATGGTTGGGTTCCCGAGCGAGGGCCGTGCGACCGTTTCCGCGATCAGGTGCTGGCTTGGTTTCGCCGCGGTCTTGTCGTGATCCACGCGATATTCGACGAGTGCAGCGAGTCCGGCTCGCGATTTCTTTGGATGTCGTGGTTCAAAGCGCGGTCGACGAGGTTCATGAACGAAAAGACGCTGGCGGTAGAGAAAATAGAATTGAAGTTGACGTGCCATTTTTGCGGTGCAAGCTCTGCCATAACCATCGTCTTGCGAAGACGCGATCAGGCGCTGCGGTGGGCTCCTTGTCGAGGGCCAACGCTTAGTCGCCAACATCTCGCGGCCGGCGAGCTGGCGCGTTTCGCGGCCACCACAAGTCAGAAATTCTTTGGCAACGACGTCGCCACGACGTTCGCAGTCACCTCGGCTCCCGCCCGACCACCCGCACTGCAACGCGCAAACCGCCCCTGTTCCGGCCACCATGGTATTTGTCGGCTGCCAATCCAATTCGCGACCCCACAGCCCCGTCAAAACCAAATGGCTGCCCGGACACGCCGGTAACACGATACTTGCTCGCGGGTGACGGCAGCAGCAACCCCACAGCAAGTAGTCGGCACTGCTCGACCACGATGTGCGCCTAACGCATCCATCCGACGCGCAATTCTAGGCGACCGCTCAAGACAAGGCCGTCGGCGGCCTCTTCCTCTTCATTGCCGCCGCCGTCTGGCTCTACTACACGGCATGGGTCTTCCTGCTGGTGCGCTGCGGTTTCATTTTCCTGATCGCTCATCGTCAGCTGGCTGTTCTGATCGCCACTCGTGGAATTACGTAGCCGTTTGTCGACGCCGACCACTTCCTGCACGCGCTCTTCCTCCCGCGCGAGTACGCGATCCTGATCCCGACGGCGCTGCTGGTCGTGGGCGTCTCGGGCATCGCTGGGTTCATTGCACTCTCGGTCGCCAAGAGCAACGCCAAGAAAAAGGCCAAGACCCAGAAAAAGGCCAACTGAGCCGAATTGGTTGGGTAGGGGCGAAGGCTATGTATATCCAGTATGTTTCTTGGATATTTTTGGATGGTGTGGTCGAGATTCGTTGGTCAGAGAGAAGGGAGAGAGGGCAGGGGGGAGAGATGGAGATGCACTTCGAACCCACAGTTCATGGCCCGCAAACTGGCCATGCCACAGACGGAAGAAGAAGTTGAAATCGATGGGATATCAAAAAACAAAAAACAAAAAACAAAAAACCAAACGACAAAACACAGCACGGCCAGCCGCTGCTCGAACGTGCGCACTCGACCGGCCCCAAACCCGGAGCTTGCCGAGCATCGCTCGCTCGCTCGTCACAAATCCATGTCCGGCTCGTCATCGTCCGACAGCGACCCGACCGACTCGGACTCATCGGACTCGGATTCCGACTCTTTCGACGCGTCGTAGGCCTCCTTGGACGCGAATCGCTGCACGTAATCTGTTCAATCCAGCTCGCAAATTAGTCAAACGCCATTCTTGCTCCAACACGAACAGCGCAGCGCAGCAACGCACCCTTGACCTTGGCCTCGTACGCGGCCGGCTCGCGCATCATCAGCGCCGCCGCCTCGCCGTTGAGCGGGTCGGTCGGGTTCGGGTACCGCAACAGTTGCGGCAAGAACACTTCGAAAATGTTGATCATGTCTGGACGTTCAGCGACGTGTCAGCCTGGTGCGGTAAGGGCGAACCGGGATCGCAGTGCGTACCAAACATCGGGCTCCACGTCTGGTTGATTACGTCGAGGCACACCGACCCGGACCGCTCGTCAATGTTCGGGTGGAAAATCTTGTTGGTGAACCCGATCGACGGCGACCGGTACGGGTACTGGTCGGGCAGCTCGACGCGGATTTTCCAGACGCCGCCGGCAAATGGCGCTATCAAACGGACGGCGACAGTCAGCGCTCGGCTCATCTGCGTGCTGGACAGCAACGAACAGCGAGAAAGCGTACTGTCGGTCGGGCCCTCAAACTTGACGAAAAACTCTTGCATGCTGTCGTTGATCAGGTTCACCTCATAGTCGCCCATCAACCTGAACGATACGAAGTTGGTCAGCGCCAATAGCCGATGGATGCGCGACGGAGTGCCGCTTGGCGACGTACAGCTTCATCACGTCCGTCTCGATGCGCCGCCGTGGGGACGACATGGTTGGCTGTTCTTGGAGAAAATAGACCGCGGATGAATCGGGGCGGCACGCTCTTGCAGGAACAGGTGGAGGTTGGCGGAGTGCGGAAATCAACGGAGCAGATTGATGAATTGAGAGCCGCGCGTCGATGCTGGCCACGATGTTGATGAACGGTCGTTGGCGGATCCTGTCGCACGGTTGCAGCAAGTTGGGTTGGATGGGCGAGGGCCCGTGAGGGTGGGGATAAATCGTCAAAATCGATGGAGGAGGTCGAATGTTGGCACGTATGCAAGCGTCCCCCGCTTGCGCCCTGCCAACACGTGGTCCTCACTTTGACACGTAATATGAGGCGCCCTACCTCTTTACGACAAACGCTGCTGTACTCAATACATCCTTGAGCAATCCTCCCCGAAATATCAGCCAGGCCCCCGTCCGCAACGATGCGCACGGCGCAGGCAAACGCAAGCGAACAAAAGAGGATCACGGCAATCACGGCACACCAATTTCTCCCTGAACTGGGTCTCTTTGCCGAGTGGCGTGCGCAAAATTGGTGATTGTATTGCTATAAGTTCGCTCACTTCGACCCAACGTGACCCGTCTTGCCGTTAGCGGATGACCTTGCGGGCGGCTCCACTGCCGTTGCGCCCCTGTCCGCTGATGGCCGTGCCAACTGCGGCACAGCCTTGGTCTGCGGCGTGTCCTTGCCCTGCTGCGTATCCTTGGCTTGCTGCCCGTCCTTAGCCTGCTGCCCGTCCTTGGCCTGCAACCCAAACGCAAAGTACTTTTCGCGGAACCCCTTGTGTCCCGGCGTCTTGGTCGGTTTCGGCTCGCTCTTCACCGAATCCAAAGCCCCCGGCGCACCGGGCCCCGCGCGCTCGAGCTTCGCGCTCAGCTGGCCCGAGCCCGACGAGTGCATCCCCTCGACCCACGTCCTCGTCTTTTCGAGCGTGACGAGCCGCCGACTCCACTGTCCAAACGGCTGTTCGCAATTGGCCACGAGCGTCAGTGCCGGATGCGTTGGAATATCCTCGTCTGCGTACTCGGCCTTGACCGTCGGCAACCAGTAGGCGATCCGCCCACCGACGCGCAGGTACCGCCCGGCAAAGTCGGTCAAGTCGGCCATGACCGCGTCGAGATCGTACGGGACGGTTTGCGGATACCGCCCGTGCGGGTGCTTGGCCGAGACGAGTTGCCGCGGCGCCTGCTCGGCCGCGTGCGGCTCGGTCGTCGCCGCCGCCGCCGCGGGCGCGATCGACCCGTCCGGCCGCTTCACCCACTCGGCGCGTTTCAGATCGGCGCCAATCTTCTTGGCCCCCGCGCGCACACCGTACGGTGGGTCGGTGATAATCGCATCAAACAACTCCCCCGCACGCAGCGGGTGATGCGCCATATCGTAGACCAAACAATCGACAACGCGATCCTGCAGGCCGTACTGCTCGACGTTCGACCAGACGCTTGCCGACCCTGGTTTCGCGCCGCGGCGGGCATTGCCCTTGCCGGTACCGCGAATTTGCCGGCCGTCAATATCGGAACCGATGGTCACGGCGCCAAAATGCGCCATAGTCACGAGAAACGAGCCGGTGCCGACAAAGGGGTCGTAGACGAGCGTGCCGGGCCGCACGAGGCCGAGGTTGCCCATGATCAGGGAGAGTTGCGGGTCCATGGAGGTCGTGCCGAGGTACGTGCGTTTCTTGAGACTGAATTTGTCGATGGCGGGGCGGTTACCGAAGCCGAGCTGAGGGATGATGAGGGTAACAGGGTCAGTTTCGTGTGATGAGGTGGGACAAGCAGAAGCAGGGTCGACACAAGCGCACCTGAATACCAAAGTACAAGTACCGCGGCACGTCCGACTTGTAATCATAGTCCTCCAGCACGCCAAGGGTCACGTCCGGGCTCTTGAGATCGATAGGGCCCGTAAACGCCATGAACGCGAACCGGTTGATGATGGCCACCTTGTAGTCGAGCGCGCGCGAGTTGTTGAACGTTTCCACGACAAACTTGAACGAGCACGTCATGTAGGGCGCCTGGAGACCGAAAATAGGGGTCGGTCAGCCGCCAACTCCGAATCGCGGCATCTCACCAGGCATGCGTACGTTTCGCTCGGGCTTGCGCCGAATCTGGTCCAACAGCGCTTCGTACGATCTGCTCTCCTCCCACAGCGCGTAAATGGCCTTGACGAGAATCGAGCGCCGCACGAGCTTGATCGCGTCCGCGTCCGACGCGAGTTGCACGGTCAAGAAGGGTCGGTCGCGGTCGTAGCGGTGCTCTTCCATGACTAGGTCCACATTCTCGAGTTTGGCAAGCGACCGCAGCTCGGCGAGACGGAAGTCCTCGTGCGCTTGCGCAAAATGGACAAGGTAGCGGTTCCTCTCGGGTGGGGCGGCGCCATTTGGAGCTGGGGCTGTAGCCGGCGGGGCAGGGGACTTGGTGACGGGTGGTCGCGGCGCGGCAGGAGAGGGAGATGGGGCGGGACCGCTGGCCTTGGCTGTGGAGGGTCCAGCGTCGGCTCTTGGTGCCGACGATGACGGGGGTCGCGTGGCCATGGGGGAAGTCGTGGTCAAGTCCGCGCTTGGCGGTCGATTTCGTGACTGCACTGCAAACAGCGCTGATAGAGCTTGGTCGTCGAGGTCTCGTCCGTGTCGTTGGCGGTGCGGTGAGTTTGAGCCGGCCTGCACAAGGCCTGCGCGCCGTCAACGATGGCAGTGTCAACGATAGCAGAATGCGGTGGGGAGGTTGTTTACGAGGTCACATGGCGGCACCTGACCCATCTGCATCGCGTTGCCGGCTCGTTTCTGTCGGCCAAAGCAGCAAAGCACACCGTGCAGATCGCCATCGCGGACAACGGCAACGGCGACCCGTTCTCTCGGTCATCCCCCGCGCGCGACAAGCACCGGCACTGGCCGCAATTGCCCGCACTCGACCCATTCAACCTCCCTCGTCGCGCTTCCGCCACCATGTCAATGATCCGCAACCTCTCGACGCTCGGTCTGCGCGCCTCGGCGCTCGCTGTGCGGCCCGCGCCCCTCGGCCGGTAATTAACCTGTCCCCGCCTGCCGTCCGCGTACATGACGCGAATTCGGCGCTGTTGGTGCCTGCATGCCCGACGAGATGCCGATCCCGGAATAGTAACGATTCCCCATCGTTTATATCCTCCAGGGCCTCGACCCGCGCGCAGTCGACGGTCGCCAAGACGCAGTCGGCGATCCCCGCGGGCCCCGCCGGCGGCCAGATGGCGGCGCTCGCCCAGTCCAACTCGGGTGGTACGGCCCCTGTCTCTCGAGATTCGCGCGTGTGAGCAAGTCACTCATCTGGACCGCGTCACTCGACAGAATACGTGCTCTCGACCGTCGACGACGTGATCAACTGGATCCGCGAGGGTTCGCTGTGGCCCATGACCTTTGGTCTCGCGTGCTGTGCCGTCGAGATGATGCACATGGCCGCGTCGCGGTACGACCAGGACCGTATCGGTATCGTCTTCCGCGCGTCGCCTCGTCAGGCTGATGTCATGATTGTTGCCGGTATGTCAACTCGTGCTCGATTCTCCACTTGGCGAGACTCGATCCACTGACCCCAATCTCGCGTTTGTAGGCACGCTCACCAACAAAATGGCGCCGGCGCTGCGCAAGGTCTACGACCAGATGCCCGAGCCGCGGTGGGTCATTTCCATGGGCTCGTGCGCCAACGGCGGCGGCTACTACCACTACTCGTACGCGGTTGTACGTGGCTGCGACCGCATCGTACCTGTTGACATTTACGTGCCTGGGTGCCCGCCCACGGCCGAGGCGCTCATGTACGGCGTGCTGCAGCTGCAAAAGAAGATTGCGCGCGAGCGTACGACGCGTATCTGGTTCCGCAAGTAAATGAAGAAGCCAGGTAATGGGCTGGGCTGGGACAGGGGAACGTGCCATTTCGCTTGGGGCGGAGCGTTTGTGCTGGGCCTAACGGCAAAGTATGCGAAATATACATAGTTGCTGCTTCGAGCGATTGCGGTTGCAAACGGCAGAGTGGATCATGGCGAGTTCGGATCATCAGGACACCAGCACAGCCAATTTCAAAATCTCAGGTACTAGTGAAGCGGGACGAAATGGCGGCTTCCTGCACACTTTGACGCCGTCTCCAAGTTCCAATCGCGCTCTGGGAACACGTCGCCTCAGGTCTGGAGGGACTGCAACTGCTGTGAAGTTCTTGTTGTAGTCACTGCACTTGACTGGTTGACTTGCCCAAATGGCGAAGTTCAATGCCAAGCGTGACAAACATGTGTGAGTTGATGATATTCGCTACCCACCCCCATGTCGTCCCTTCTTGTCAACAACACCACTGCCAGCAGCAGAATCAACAGCTACCACAGCAGTTCAGTCCCAAAATCCAGGGGTGCCTGTCTTCCAATATACAGAGCCCAGGCAGCTGTTGGTCAAACTTTCAGAATTCAACATTAGAGAGGTTGTCTTGCTGCCAGAGTGAGGGACATCCCACAGTGAATGATTGCTCCTCTGACTGATGTGTTTGACAAAAAATACATCATGGTTGGGTCACTGGCTGTTGGCATGTCATTGTTCCAGCTAATGCTTGTGGTGGAAGCAATCCCAAAGCGTGGTGGAGGTGGCAAGGCCCCATTGAGATGAAACACAAAGCAGCACGACAAGTTGCTGACCTTGTGCATGTGAATTTTGAATGAGCGGCACGTTGTCTAGTGAACGAATGAACATGTCGACGTGACGTGCTGTGTGCCGTGCTGCCCTCTCTCTCTCACTTGCACTTGGCGATGTCGCTCGCTTGTTCAAATTTGGAGTGTGGCTGATCTGCCAGCTGTGTGCTATTCTACTTGCTGCTCATGGTTTGTCTGTGCATGTGTCCAGAGGGGAGCGTGCTGGCGTGAGCCTGATGTGCCCTTGACCTGCTTGCACCCCTTGTCTGCCAGCTGATCCACATGCACGCAGCAAGAATGGACAAGACGAGCCGCCCAATGTATGAGCAGCAGCACCTGCTTGTTTGGCTGGCACCTGGTTGATGAAAAATCGCTGGACACCAATGCAGAAGCGGGCAGCAAGGCCCGCTTTGCTGTTTTGCTCTTTCTGCGTGCGCGCAAGCACTCTGGAACGTCCTGGGATTGTCTGAGTGGTGCTCTCTCAATGTGGCCAAGTCAGGCGGAATCCAACGTAGCCTGGCCAATCATCCCCACACTCAGATTCGTCCGCACTGAGGCACTGACTGTTGGATGGTTGTTCGATGGTGGATGGTTGTTGCT
This sequence comes from Allomyces macrogynus ATCC 38327, assembly GCA_000151295.1. Classification (NCBI taxonomy): domain Eukaryota; kingdom Fungi; phylum Blastocladiomycota; class Blastocladiomycetes; order Blastocladiales; family Blastocladiaceae; genus Allomyces; species Allomyces macrogynus. The sequence continues at coordinate 35,874 of GG745385.1, read as the reverse complement.
TGGATGGTTGTTGCTTGGATGCTTGGATGGTTGTTGCTTGGCTGCTTGGTTGCTTTGTTGCTTGGTTGCTTGGTTGCTTGGTTGGCTCACGAGTGGGACTGTTGTTGCGTCATTGATTCAAGCAAGGCCGCCCAACGTGTTCTGAGGAGCTTTGCTGGCCAAACAGAATTCTGTCGCGGACAGATCGAGTGGGAGTGCTTAGAGCCACCCAACGTCAACCTGAGGATATGACTCTAGCTCTTTGTTGCTAGGGCACTGGATTCTGGATGAACTTTGCCATGGTTCCATGGGGCAGTGTAGTGTAGTCAAGGGCTGACAGAGCTCACCTCCATGATTTGGAATAATTCCCTTGTATCGGGTGTTGTTGAAGTGTTGGCGCGTGCCATCATCGTTCCATTCATGATTCGGTGCTATAAATTCTGAGGCCTCCTCACATTGCCTGAGCACAAACCGGAGCTTCACCAGCAGCCAGCCCCGCACTTCCTTCTGCACTCGCTGACTTGCCCGCCTGCCAAACAAACCGTAACCAAGATGACCAACTCCTACGACTGTATGTATGCTGCATATGCATGAAATGCTGCAGCCTTGACCCGATATTGTGGTGCCAAGACGGCACTTGCTGGCATGGTTAACTGACCAAGCAAGTGACTCAATGTTTGACAGATGACGGCGGCTCTGGCTATGGTCATGGTGGCAAGGGCGACCACCATGGCTATTATGATTCGAACCACTACGATTACAACAACTATGGTGACGATTGTGGCCACTACTCGTATGGCCACGATTCATATGGCCATGACTCGTACAGCCACTACGGCTACAATTCGTATGGCAATGATTCGCATGGCTACAACTCGCATGGCTACGACTACAACTCGTACAACAGCTACGACTACAACTCGTACAACAGCTACGACTACAACTCGTACGACTACTACAACTCGTGCTACGGCGATTACGACTATGATTCGTATGATCACAGCTACTACGGTGATGGCGACAAGTACAGTTACGACTGGTACAATGCGTATGGCGACTATTATGGCCACGGCAACAATTACGGCCATGATTCGTACGGCCATGGCTATTATGGCTGCGGCAACAAGTACGACGACTATTACAGCTACGGCCCTGACTCGTACGATCATGGCTACAGCTACGGCCATGGCCATGGCTACTGCTAGGCAACAAAATTGGTGGCCGTCAACGCCAAGTGTTCTGTGTGACTTGCGCGCCCAGCATTGCTCAGCCGCAGTGGATGTCAATGTTGTGACGCCCAAGGCTGGTGTCAACGTTGCAATGACCCTGCTCGCAGTTGCGGGTTCTGGTTTTGGTTTGCCCTTGTGGTTTTTATTGCTATCCTTCCCGACGTTGTCGTGTCCTTTGGTGGATGAAGGGAAGGGCCTTTGATTGTTGGACAGTTGCCTGGTGGTTTCCTGTGCTCCTTTTGTCTGTTGCTGTTGCGGGCAGGCGTTGGTTGACCTTTGTTTTGTTTGTTCACGCACTCTTCCTCGTGCTTTGGTGATTATCTATACACGCATCTTGCATCCTGTTGAAATGCTCCTCTGCCTTTGTCCGGTCCTCTATGCATGTGCTCCACAAAGTCAAACGTCAGAGGTCGCAAGATCTCCACCACCACCACAGCACGTTGCACGTTGATCATGGAGAGAGGGGTAGGCAAATAAGTAGATTGCGTTGGTCACTCTCAATGTTGGTGTGACTGCCGCCCCTGCCCGTGCCCTGCCGCCCCTGCCTGTGCCCTCCCTCCCTTGGTTGGGTTTCCATTGTGGATACTTCTTTCGACGAGGTGTGTGTGTGCGTCAGTTTCGCAAACAGTGGCGCAGCGTTCTGAAGCCAGCTGTGGCGCCAGGGCAGCAACATCGTTTCTTTCAGGATTGGGTGCTTCCAAACCATCGCGATTCACACGAGCTGGAACGAGGAGCTCTGCTCGCCACCCAAGTACACCACCACCCATCACGCGCGGTTGAGGTCCAAGGAATGTCGTTGATGACAAATCGCAATCCGTGCTCTGTTCTCTGCCTCCGCAGGCTGCATACAGCCAGCGTCAGAAAATCGACAAGAAACGTGCACGGGCCACAGAACAAGGCTGCTGGGTTTCGTCTCTTTATATTTTTTATTTTTTTATTATTTTGCTGTTGATTTCGCTGGGCGCACGACTGGCCCAGGCCATGATGCTAACAAGGCCTGTGTCATCCATGGGCTGGCGACCAACAGCAAGCAACGTCCATCCAGCGAAATCCAGTCATATCGCAGCCATTCCAAGGGAAATGAGTGTGTGCGCCTTGTTTGTTGATTGTCTGCCACGTGCCATTGAGATTAAACACAAAGCAGCACGACAAGTTGCTGACCTTGTGCATGTGAATTTTGAATGAGCGGCACGTTGTCTAGTGAACGAATGAACATGTCGACGTGACGTGCTGTGTGCCGTGCTGCCCTCTCTCTCTCACTTGCACTTGGCGATGTCGCTCGCTTGTTCAAATTTGGAGTGTGGCTGATCTGCCAGCTGTGTGCTATTCTACTTGCTGCTCATGGTTTGTCTGTGCATGTGTCCAGAGGGGAGCGTGCTGGCGTGAGCCTGATGTGCCCTTGACCTGCTTGCACCCCTTGTCTGCCAGCTGATCCACATGCACGCAGCAAGAATGGACAAGACGAGCCGCCCAATGTATGAGCAGCAGCACCTGCTTGTTTGGCTGGCACCTGGTTGATGAAAAATCGCTGGACACCAATGCAGAAGCGGGCAGCAAGGCCCGCTTTGCTGTTTTGCTCTTTCTGCGTGCGCGCAAGCACTCTGGAACGTCCTGGGATTGTCTGAGTGGTGCTCTCTCAATGTGGCCAAGTCAGGCGGAATCCAACGTAGCCTGGCCAATCGAATCCACCACAATGGTTA